>JAHZTW010000001.1:367980024-367990476 GCA_020283515.1 Alliaria petiolata
GGTGATGGATCGACGTGCTCGTCGATCTGTTTCGTCGATCCATCACCAAAAATAAAACGGATCGACAACTCGTCGATCTTCTTCGTCGATCCGTGCTCTTGGTCACGGCTTCTGGTTCGGCGTGTTACGTCGATCTGGCTCGTCGATCTGGCGTCCTGGAAATTTGGATCGACGAGCCTACGTCGATCCGTCTCGTCGATCCGTGCTCCTGGAAATCTGGATCGACGAGGTTACGTCGATCCATCTGGTCGATCTGCGCTCCTGGCCTTCTGGATCGGTGAGCTTCGTCGATCTGGTACGTCGATCTGCTGCCAGAAATCCTCTTCTTCATCTTCTTTGATGCTTCTTGTCCCTCCAAGTGACATGCATCATTCTCCAAGTGTATCCTCAACTCCCAAGCGTCCTTTTCACCTAATAAGGTCCCAAAACATGCAAAGAACATGCAAAACATGCAAGAACCATGCAAGAACACTCTAGGACTCTAAATGATCAAATGCAACACTATAATGCTATATTAGACTCTAAAATGATGATAAGTCTACACTATATGGATGCTAAAATGATGCAAAATATACACTTATCATTACCATCACTCAAAGCTAGGTTTTCAATAAGCTTCATTCCCTCTTCTACATATTGGCCGAGAAAATTCCCTTTACTTGCCCTGGCTAGAAGCATTCGGATTTTGGGAAGAGCCCCTCTATAGATGGTGCTCAAGAGTGTCTCCTCAGTGAAACCATGATGAGGGCATGCAATTGTGTAGTCCTTGAACCTCTCCATAGCCTCACTAAAGGTCTCATTCTGCCTTTGTGTGAAACTGCTAATCTCACTCCTTAGGCAAGCTGTCCTTGTGCTTGAGAAGAACTTGGACAGAAATGCCTTCTTACAATCAGCCCATGAGGTTATAGTCCCTTGAGGTAAGGTCTTCTCCCAATGCCTTGCTTTATCCCCCAAGTGAAAAAGGGAAAAGCCTAAGCTTGAAACTATCCTCCGAGATCCCATTGATCTTGATCATGCCGCACACTTGCTCAAAGTTGTCCAAGTGCTCCAAAGGATCCTCCATGGCAAGTCTGTGGAACTTGTTGTTCTGCACCATTGAGACAAAGCCCGGCTTTATCTCAAAGTTGTTTTTTTGCACCGGTGGTGGGGTAATGCCAAAGCGATTGTGATGAGTGTTTCGTGCATCACCCGCACCTATGATCCTTGGTGGTCTTTGGGCGTGGTTGGGGTTACCATTACCCCTTCCAGCAGCAGCATGGTGTGGTACTGCCTCAGCTTGGTCTTGCTCAGACATACCCTCAAAATCAACAATACCCGGTTGCACTATCTCCTCAAATTCTTGTGCTTGTTCTCTTTGCCTTCTTAACCTTGCACTTCCAAGTTGATGAATGTTGTCTAGACGTGGTAATAAGTTGTTGTCACCTCTAGAACGCAGATTCATGTACCTGAGAATACAAGTAGGAAGGTAGATAGATTAGTAACCAAAATAGAAATAAGAACTTAGTCTCTACTAAGTTCCAAATCCTAATACTTTCAACTCAACCCAATTTGGCAACGGCGCCATTTGATAACTAACTTTTTACAGTGATTATCAAATCCTAAAGCATAGTTTTGTTGTTGTAATACTTCAGGAATCAATTCAAGTCAGGTTGTTGAAAGACACTAAGAATGCAAGAGCTTTGTAAATCTAAGTGAATTCCGGAATATTTGGGGAGAAAATCTGTAAAAACTAAATGCAGCTACTAAATGAGTACGAAAACTATTTTATAATTCCTACTGATGGGTTAGCTAACTATCAGATGATCTCTAGGAATTTAAAATGCAATTCTACTGATTTTTAAAATTCGAAAACTAAAAGCAGATAAAAAGGGAAATTTCTAACAACCTAGGACAAATTTCAAAAACTATTTAGGGAAATGCAAAGACTTTTAAATGATTATCAGGTTGATGAATGATATCCTAAGCAATTTATAAAATACTAGAACAAGCAAAAACACAACTTTATAAATTTTAAGACCCTAATGAAAGCATTAAGCTAAAGAGATGATTTTTACAAGGCTAAGACAAAAGATTCAAACTTTAGAACTAGAAAATGATGATTTTAAGTTTTCGGAGGCTAATAATGGATTCAAGGTTGGGGATCACGCTTAAGGAGGTTCAAGATTTAAACTTTGGGTTTTGAAAACATAAATCTACACGTTTTAGTGCTATCTCTAAGCTTTGAGAAGCTAAAGGCTAGATTCATCCATGGCGTTTAGAATGAATCCTTTCCTCACCCTTTCTTCCTAACCCATGGCGTGTGGTGGAAAGAAAGGATGAAGAACATGAAGCATAAATCTCAAAAATGGCCTAACTAGCTCCCTAAGCATCCATGGCGTTTGGGAAAGGATGAGCTAATCTCTTGGATTTGGATTTAACGGATCTCCTAAATCTTGCTAAGATAAGGAAATCGCTGAGATCAAAGAGATCTTTCTCAAGAGCCTCTAGGCTTTAAACCCACAAATCCAAGAAGAGATTTTATTAAGTGCAAGAAAAACCAAAGCTTAAACCCTTAAACACTCCCTAATCACCCCAACCTTAAACCCTTGGTGGATTACTCACTATGCATGATTAAAGCGCATGAAAATCTAAAGGAAGAAAAGATAAACATGATTAAGCGACTAACCAAAAGAGATTAAGAGAAGTATTTAATATTAAAAGAAAGATTAAGGTTTTACAAAATATGAAAAGCTTAAAAACTAACAATGGCGGTTTTGGCTAAAAGAAGGAGAGACATATCGTAATGTCTGGGATCCTTGGCCAAAAATAGGTCAAAAACCTTTTATACCAAAAGGGAAATGGTCCCCTCACTAAACTCCAAAATTTGTGAGCTGTCCGGATAAGGCTAGAGATCGACCTGAGTCGTCGATCTCTCACTCGATTTTCCGCATGGAACGTCCTCTTTTGTTCGATCGTCGTGTCGATTCAGTCGGGTAGATCGAGCACTTCTATCGATCTTCTGGTTGATCTCGTACAGATCAACCGGTGACCTCGATCTGGCCCTCGTTCTTCCCGGGCTTAGTTTCCGTGTCCGTACTCACGTTTGATCACCTTGGTCGATCTTGACCTCGATCTTCCTTCTTGAAACGACCCGAGTGTCTCGATCTTCTGGTCGATCTCGTCTAGATCGACCTGCCTAGCTCGATCTGCACCTCGATCTTGGTTCCTTTGCTGCATGGCTTAGTCCTTCCAAGTGTCCATAGGCTTCTTCTCGATCTTTAGCATATCCACGCACCCTCCATAGCTCCAGTGTATCCAAAACAACCTGAATATGATGCAAGAATGCAAGAAATATGCAAATGCTAATGCAAAGTGTTCTAGGACCTANTTAGCATATCCACGCACCCTCCATAGCTCCAGTGTATCCAAAACAACCTGAATATGATGCAAGAATGCAAGAAATATGCAAATGCTAATGCAAAGTGTTCTAGGACCTAGAATGAGATAAATGGTGCAAACTAGCCTATTATGAAAGATATATGCATGAAAAGCTATTCTAAATGTATGCTAAATATGCAAAATATATGGGTATATCAACTCCCCCAAACTTGCCTTTTGCTTGCCCTTAAGCAAACAAAATTCAAGCTAGGGAGAGAGGTTTAAAAACGGGGGCTCAAAGTCCAAAAGTGTTTTTCAAATGTATCAACTCAATGGTCCTAGTTCTTAACTCATTGCACAAACTCTACTTAAAAGGATTTAGCCATACTCATCTCATATTGAATTTCAAATCAAGACTTGTCTATTCCAAACAATCCAAGAATCCTAACCTTTAACATTCATTTATGCTCAAACCGTGAATCACACTTATGTCTTTAAAACCGAATACATTTGGCTAGGGACAAGGTTATGAGATAAAAATGATCTCATTCATGTGGGTACTCCAAGCTATGGTTTATCTCAAAAAAAGATTGAACTTATGCATAATGCTTAAGGTAAAAGGCAATGTATGCATACATTACTAGACTTTCATCTACCCATATAGACTAACAATGATCCTAATTCCCCTTCTCATTCATTTTTTTAGCTCACTCACCCTCTAGAGATACCCATAATCAAGCAAGAAAACGCTAAGTACAAACCCACAAGAACTTCATCAATCACATTCACTTTATGGAAACTTCTTTAACCTTTCTTATAGCTAGTGGTATGGCCATACAAATATTAGCTCTTTTATTTTATTTTTGATAGCTCTCTCCTTACATATATTTTTTTTTCTTTTATGCACTTGGCCTTTTTTGGCTCTTTTCTTATACATATATATATATATTTTTTTCTAGAGAGCTATCTCCTTTTCTTTTTAACTTGAGCTTTTAACAAAACAATTCAAGACCAACCACTTAAAACTATATATCCCTTTTCATTCAAACTCCAAACACCAACTTCTTCTCAAGCCCAAAACAAGATAAGCAATTTATACAACACCCGTGAATTCCCACCCCAAATCAAGCCTAAAACTAGCTTCAATATGCAAAGCTAGCATCAATATGAGAGCCTAGACATGTCACCCTAAACCTAACACTTTATGCCAAGTTCAATCAAAAGTAAGGCCTCACAATTTGCAATCACACAAGAATTTTGGCTTGAAAGAAAAGTAAGGGTTAAGGCGTGGTGTTCTATTTATGCTTACAAAAGAGTGGTGAAGGGAATAAAAAAGCCTAAATATGTATATATGATCCATGTATTCTTTTCCAAATGCACAAGTATGATAATTCAAAATTCATGTTTAGATTTCACTTGATAGGAAAGGATTCAATTCATGCTTTTTTCAACTTTAAGCCAAGAAAATTAAAACAAATGATCCAAGCATGGTTAGAACTTAACTTCAAGTTTGCACAAGCATCAAAGAACTACTAACTAGGGTCTTGAACCAATACATGAGCTTAAAACACTTTACAAGGAAATTTTTTTATATCATTGCCCCCTATGCAAATGCAAGCAACCTAAATGATAAAAATTCTAAACTCAATCCTAAAATGTTAACAAATGCAAATGCAAACTACATTGATTTTTTTGAAATTTTTTTTAAACAAATTTCTGATTTTTTTTTGTATTTTTGTATGCAATTTTTGTATGCATGAAGACTCAAAGATGTAAACACAAAATAAGATCCAAATAAAAAATGTCAAAGCACACATTCTCCCCCAAACTTGAATGACACCGTCTCGGTGTCAAACAAATTCAAGAGGAGACCAAAGTCCACAAAGCAAAAAATAAAAAATGTATGTTATATACAAAGTTGGAGTTTTGGTACCTCGGAGCTAGGCATGACCGGAGCTTGAGGTTGCTCCGGTCCTCCTGCTCTTCCTTGGGGTGTCTTGAAGTATCCCCTTGTCTTTGTTTCTGGTTGGGCGCTCTTGGAGAGAAATACGTCTGGCTTGGTCACCATCTTGAGGCTCACGGATTGCAATGCCTCCGGTTGAGTGTCTTCCCATTGTTTCACCCACTTGCTCAACCTCATCACTCAAAGTCATCTCAGATGAGCTTCCTTGTTGAAGTTCTTTGATCTTCTTTGCCAGCTTCTTGATCATCTTGCCTTGCCACTTGTTAACCCTGCGTTGTATCTCCACAACCGAGGCAAGGAATTTCTCGGCTTTCGCCTGCGGCTCATAGTCTAGCTTGGGGAGATCAAAGCTTGGGGGCATCTCAGCATCTGTAGGAGGGGATTCTGAGGGTGAATGAGTGCGTTGCGGTGGGGCTGCCGTGTTTCCAAGAGGAGCAAAGCACTCTTCATCGCTCGGTAAGAACCCTATTGCGCCGATGCTTTGTAGGTGCGTTTCTTGCAGATTGGGTAGAATGCAAACCTTCTTCTCTTGGTTATTGTTGTAGAACAAGTAAGCATAATACCCTGGAGCTGGAGTATGTCCTAAGGAGCCAGTGTGGCTCATATATGTGTTATCCATGTAAGCACGCTCCACGCAAGGTTCAAAATCAGCTAAGGGTACTCCCGCTTGCGTGAACAATGGCGTGAAGAATCCTCCAATGAGCGCAGAGCTCGCCTTGCACCTTATTGCCCAAGTCTTGTACTTGACCAAGGAGGAAGCCAAAATGCAGCCGTAGTTGACGTCTTCCCCAAGCTCATCCTCCATTGGGTTCTCATTCTCCTCACTATCGCATACAATCTTCTTAACTCCTTGGAAGAGGAAGCACAGCTCGTTCTTGGTCACTGTTGGGGTTGTGGATCTTCCACTGAATGTGTTGGCCAGCAGCTTGAGGGTGTACCTTAGCACATGATTTCGCACCTTCTTGATCTTTGCGGTATTCGCCTTGTAGTCTCCATCGCTAACCAAGTCCCATAGAGCATTTGCGGATTTGAACCGTGGGAACTCCACCAGCGTGGCTTCAGCATTCAGACCATAAGCTTGGCATAGCTCAGGGATGGCGAGGGTAGGCTTGTCTTCGGATCTTGAATGTGACATGACCCTCGGATGAAGTTTGGATGCTTGGATCTTCATATGAGAAGTCCAAGTTGGAGATGAAATCAAGCGTGGCCTCGGGGTAGGTTGGGCAGTCCATTCGTGATAGGCAAGCAAGGCCTATGCCCCTTAGCAACTCGTCAAACTCCTCCAACAATCCTAGCCTTTGCAAGAGATCCCTATTTGCAAACTTTGTAGGCTCAAACCGCAACCTCTCAAGCCTCTTCTTTGTTTTCTTCTCTTCCTTACTCCACTTGACCCTTTCTTCAACCACTTGTTGTGTTTCCTCTTGAGTTATCAAATCTCTGCTCCTCTTTCTTGGTGCCATGGTGCCTGAAATTCAAATTCTCAAGGGAGAGTGAGTATAGACGGCAGTGGAGAGAAAATCTTGGTCTAAAAGGCAAAATCTTTAAGATCTAATGCATGTAAGTCCTAAATTTTTAGGGATTGATTCGAATATATCAATAAAATAGAAAAGAAAAATCTTTTGAGATAAGGCCAAATCAAGAAAATTTTCCTAATACTTAGATATTTCTAAAAATTAATCATAATCCCTAACAACTAGCATCCAATCCATTCAATAAAAAAGAAATACTTGAAAATTCGAATATTCAATTCAAAAAAATCGAAATACCTTTGAAATAGGAGGGATAATAGATGTTTTCTTCCTTTGAAAACCAGAACTCATACTCTCTCTCTATTTTTCGAAAAAATAAGTTTGCATCCAAGTCAATAGAGAGTGTGGGTAAGAGGTTTTATAAAGAAATAAAAATTTTGGACTTATGCATGAAAGTGGGTTTTTCAAAAATGTGGTCAAGGCACGTTTTTTATGGTCAAAGTTGCTTGCCTTGACCAAAATTCAAATTCAAAATGAGAGGGAAGGAGAAAGAAGGGGGGAAATTTTGAACCAACCTTGGCATGCATGAGATCGAGTCAAACCGGTCGATCTTGACATCGATCTCATGCCCATTTTGTCCGTGATCGAGTGGCTTACTCGATTGGAGGCTCGATCTGATTTGAATCGAGCCTTAGATCGAGTCTCCTCCTCGTTTCAAGATTCCTTATGGTTGTGGCCATGTTCCTTAGATCGAGCTCGCTGGTCGATCGTGAGGTCGATTTGGCAAGGATCGAGTGAGCTGATCGATCGAGAAATCTGATCGATCTTGTTGTCGATATTAGCTCGAAGATCGAGTAAGACCAGTCGATCCACACCCAGCTTATTTTTCAATCTAAACTCATGGGTGGGTCATCCTCTCGCAATCGACTGGTTCACTCGATCGTCTACTCGATCTCGTCTAGATCGAGTGCGTCACTCGATTTGCTAGCTCGATCTAGTAAAGATCTAGCCTGAACGGGTCGATATGTTACTCGATCTGCTGCCTCTGTTTCTCCTTTCCTTGCCTTGATAATCCCAAGATCATGATCTCTGGTCTCCAACTCCTTGTACCTACACACTTAAACTAAAAAAGCATAAAATTGAAACAGAAATAAATCAAAAATATGTACAATGATAGTCATGGGATTGCCTCCCAAGTGCGCTTGTTTTAAGTCTCTAAGCTTGATTTTACTTGGTTAGGCTAGAGGGAGATTTTGGAGAAGCAACGTGGTGCTCTCCTTGCTCCAATCACTTGCCATGTAGGGCTTGACTCTATGCTCATTCACTGTGAAACTCTCTCCACCCGTGCCAATCAAAGTCCACCCATTTAGACACATAGTCTACTGCCACAAGAATGTACTTGTTGCCATATGATGATGGACATGGACCCATAAAATCAATTCCCCAAGCGTCAAAGACTTCCACTTCAAAGATATGCACTTGTGGCATCTCATTTCTATTGGTTATGTTCTCAGCCTGTTGGCAAGCTTCACACGTCTTTATGAACTCATGTGCATCCTTGAAGAGTGTAGGCCACCAAAACCCAGCTTGGAGAACCTTTGTTGATGTCTTGAATGATGCGAAATGGCCACCATAAGTCATACCGTGGCAATGGAGAAGAATGTCTCTTGCTTCTTCTCTTGTGACACATCTTCGGTATAGGCTGTCCACACACCTCTTGTATAGATAAAGATCATCCCAAAAGTAGTGAGATATGTCCCTCATGAATTTCTTCCTATGGTAATGGTTCAAATGTGTAGGCTCTTCTCCACATGCCAAATAATTGACAATATCCGCATACCAAGGGAGATCTTCTTCCTTTAGGCTCAAGACTTCTTCCAGCCTCTCCTCTAGCTTTGCACATACCACGGTGTTAAATATCATAACCTGCTCTTCAGGGAGTGAGTCATCCAAACACAAGACATCATCTATCTTCATTATTGAAAGATGATCTACAACACCATTCTCTATACCCTTCTTATCTTTGATCTCCATGTCAAAATCTTGCAAGAGAAGGATCCACCTTAGGAGTCTCGGCTTGGTGTCTTTCTTGGAGTATATGTACCTCAAGGCAGCATGGTCTGTGTACACAATGACCTTAAAACCCACCAAGTAGGACCTAAACTTCTCAAAAGCAAAGACCACGGCTAGAAGCTCCTTCTCGGTGGTTGCATATTTCACTTGTGTATCATCCAAGGTGCGGCTTGCATAGTAGATTACATGCAACTTCTTGTCCTTCCTCTGACCTAAGACAGCTTCTAGCCGTGGAGGTTCAAGATTTAAACTTTGGGTTTTGAAAACATAGATCTACATGTTTTAGTGCTATCTCTAAGCCTTGAGAAACTAAAGGCTAGATTCATCCATGGTGTTTGGAATGAATTCTTTCCTCACCCTTTCCTCCTAACCCATGGTGTGTGGTGGAAAGAAAGGATGAAGAACATGAAGCATAAATCTCAAAAATGGCCTAACTAGCTCCCTAAGCATCCATGGCTTTTGGGAAAGGATGAGCTAATCTCTTGGATTTGGATTTAAGGGATCTCCTAAATCTTGCTAAGATAAGGAAATCTTTGAGATCAAAGAGATCTTTCTCAAGAGCCTCTAGGCTTTAAACCCACAAATCCAAAAAGAGATTTTATTAAGTGCAAGAAAAACCAAAACTTAAACCCTTAAACACTCCCTAATCACCCCAACCTTAAACCCTTAGTGGATTACTCATTATGCATGATTAAAGCGCATGAAAATGTAAAGGAAGAAAAGATAAACATGATTAAGCGACTAAGCAAAAGAGTTTAAGAGAAGTACTTAAGATTAAAAGAAAGATTAAGGTTTTACAAAATATGAAAAGCTTGAAAACTAATAATGGCGGTTTCGGCTAAAAGAAGGAGAGACATATCGTAATGTCTGGGATCCTTGGCCAAAAATAGGTCAAAAATTTTTTATACCTAAAGGGAAATGGTCCCCTCACTAAACTCCAAAAATCGTGAGCTGTCCGGATAAGGCTAGAGATCGACCTGAGTCGTCGATCTCTCACTCGATCTTCCGCATGAAACGTCCTCTTTTGCTCGATAGCCGGGTCGATTCAGTCGGGTAGATCGAGCACTTTTATCGATCTTCTGGTCGATCTCGTACAGATCGACCGGTGACCTCGATCTGGCCCTCGTTCTTCCCGGGCTTAGTTTTCGTGTCTGTACTCACGTTCGATCACCTTGGTCTATCTTGACCTCGATCTTCCTTCTTGAAACGACACGAGTGTCTCGATCATCTGGTCGATCTTGTCTAGATCGACCTGCCTAGCTCGATCTGCACCTCGATCTCGGTTCCTTTGATGCATGGCTTAGTCCTTCCAAGTGTCCATAGGCTCCTTCTCGATCCTTAGCATATCCACGCACCCTCCATAGCTCCAGTGTATCCAAAACAACCTGAATATGATGCAAGAATGCAAGAAATATGCAAATGCTAATGCAAAGTGTTCTAGGACCTAAAATGAGATAAATGGTGCAAACTAGCCTATTATGAAAGATATATGTGATAACACTCATATTTTACTCATAAAACCTATTATTTCAAGATCGTTTATAAGTGTTTTAACCCGGTTTTCAACGGTTTTAAAGTGATTTCCACGTT
>JAHZTW010000001.1:367994777-368062467 GCA_020283515.1 Alliaria petiolata
TTAGGTTGATTAATAGATGCGAGAGTATTATTAATTGCCTGAACTAATGTTAGATGAGCAAAATACCTATTCGCAAAGAGATTTGGTTTAGGATTTTGTGAACAATCGAACCTGATATTAATGCTTGTCTGAATTGTTTGAATTTGCAAAGAGATTTGGAATTCTAGGGTTTAGGCATAGATAATCTTAGCAGCGAGAGTTGGTTGATTTTACATTAGTGTTTCGAGTTCAAGAGCAGTGCTTAATAATTCCTAACATTATGTCTAGACCTGCAATTTGATTCACCTGAGAATTTCCCTGAACTTAGCGTTTCGTCTCCTGAACTTACATCATTTTTAATTGCTTTCTGCTTTTACTTTTAATTCTATCTTCTTAGCTTAATTCAAAATTAGAAATCTACTGAGTCACTATCCCGTCCATGTGGATTCGATCCTTAAATACTACAACTGATCTCTTAATTTGAGAGAGTAGCTCTAGGGTAAATTTGAGAGCATATCAAATTTTGGCGCCGTTGCCGGGGATCCTTGACCACTTGGGAAGACACAAAGAATGCATTCTTATCCAATTTCTTTGATGATGCAAGATCTAAGGAGCTGAGGATGAAGATCACTACATTCTCTCAAGGACCAATTGAAGCATTCAAGGCTGCTTGGGTGAGATTCAAAGCTTGCCAGAGAGACTGTCCACACCACGGTTTCAGTGAACCACAGCTACTGGGAATTTTCTACAGAGGGATTGATTGGAGGTACCAGATGACTCTGGACGCTGCCAGCAATGGAAACTTCAACACTAGATATCCAGAAGATGCATATGTGCTGATTGAGAACTTGGTTTCTAGCAATTGTACCAAGAATGCAGATTTGGATAGGAAGAAGAAGGCTGTAAACATGGATGGACGTCAGATTGCTGAGGTGAATGCTAAGCTAGACTCAATGCATAACCTTCAAATAGGAAAGAAGCAAGTCCAATATGCAGCTGAAGTGGAGACTTTTGAGCCAGAAGAACAAGAAGTCAATTACATCAATGGTGCTGGTTTTCAAGGACAGAGGTTCAACAATTAGCAAGGCTATGGTTCTTCTTACCAGAAGCCTTTTCAAAGCAACAGCTTCAATAGAACTTATGGTTCTTCTTCTTACCATAATCCTCCTACTCAAGACAATAAGATGGAGTCCATGATTCAACAAATCTGGGAGGGACAACAGAAGATGATTGTGGACTTCATGGGAAGATCGATACCTTGTACACTGATTTGAATGGGAAAATTGAGTCTCTAGGTACTCATATGAAGCAATTGGATGTCCAAGTAGCTCAAACTGCAGGAGCTTTGAAGAGACAAGAGGGATGTCTTCCTGGAAAAACAGACGTGAATCCGAGACACCATGTGAATGCCATCAAGATCAAGAATGGAGGGAACCTTCAGCCTGTGCAGAAAAGAGGACTAAGTACTGAAGAATTTGAGGAGCTTGAAGATGTAGAAAATGCTGCGGAGTCAATGTCGATCGACACTACTGTGTGTCGATCGACACTCAAGGAAAAACCGGACGAATCAAACTCGATTGACACAGCATCCTCGACACAAACGTCTAGTGTCGATCGACACCAGCTGGGTGTCGATCGACACCCTTCCCGAACTTGGACAGACACGCTTAAAGCTTCACAAGTTGCATTGGGAAGAGTCTACAAGGCCAAGGTTCCAAATCTTCCTCTACCCAAACACCTAAGGCCGCCCATTAGTGCAGAGAAGCTGGCTGCTTTCAACAAGAGGGTGGAAATGATTCCTAAGGAGCTCTCCTTTGATGAGGCTTATGAGAGATATCCTTTGTGTGCCTTCTTCCAGAATAACACAGAAAGCTTGGAAGAGATGGAAGAACTCTTTCACAAAGCAAGGGAAACATCACCACCAATGAAGCAACTACTTAAGGTTGAAGATCCAGGGATGTTTGTGGTTCCATGCTCCATTGGTGGAGTTGAGTTTAAACAATCCCTCTGCGATTCAGGAGCTAGCGTGAACCTCATGTCAAAAGACATTGCAGAGAGGCTGGGGATTGCTGACATTCAGCCTTCAAGCATGACTCTTGAATTCGCAAATTCTTCTACCTCGGACTCATATGGTACAATTCCAAACTTACTTGTCAAGGTTGGGAATTGCCAAGTTCCAACGGATTTTCAGATTGTGGAAGTAAGCAGAGCGTCTGTCATGCCATTCATTCTTGGAAGACTATTCATGGCCACAGTAGGAGCTATTGTAGACATGCCCAATAAGAGAATATCTTTCTCTAATGTTGACAAAAAGTGTTCTACAAAGCTATTCCTACTACTGGAACATCCAAACACATCTCTTGCATTGCTGTGATCGCTGGAGAAGAGCTGGATTCTAAAGAGCAAGTGAACAAAGTGGCTGTTCAAGAGGCATTAGCTGAAAATTCTGAGAAAGTTGTGGAGCTTGAAGATTGGAGTGGAAACAATCATCTCTTCAGGACTACGGGAGAAGATGAGGGTCTACTCAATGCCAAGTTGATGGAGGAAGACGTTTTCATCATGGAGACAAGGATTGCAGAGCAGAATTGGAGAAAAAGAGCCGAGATTCGAGCTACTGGTTTGGTGTCGATCGACACAACTAGCATCGATCGACACCATCCGCGGATCACTCGAGAAGATGTCTCCAAAGCTGCAACTCCATCATCTTTGGTCCAACAGATGCCTCCACATCGTACATCCCGGAAATCTCGAAGGAAACAAAGGTACACATTTCCTGGGATTAAATCCAAACCCCCTGATCTTATCAATAAGAACTTTAAATGTTTAAAAGATGATGCACACTTATGCAAGCCACGAGATTCTCGTAAAAGGCATGGTGTTTCTTTTGATGATTCTGCAGGGAAACGAAGTGTCCCACCCGAACTCAAGTCCCACCCTGCTGTTGTTCCTAAATTTCTTGGTCGCTTTCATGCATCTACTGCCTATACACCGCCATGGATGAGAAGACATTCGTCTGGGAAGCATTCGATGCCACCCTCTGATCCACCAGACGTCTGAACCCCGACACAGTCAAGCTAATTACTGAAAACGAGCGCTGAGTGGGAGGCAACCCACTGTTAGGTACGTTTTTCTTTTTATTTTGTTTTGGTTTTACTAAGTCCTAGATTTTAGTCAGTTGAAAAAGGCGACATTGGGCTCGACATAGACCAGTGTTGATCGACACCACTATAGTGTCGATCGACACCACGCGTAGACGAAGGTAAGTTTTCTATCTGCTCTTTTATGTTGTTTCTAATCTTTCTTTTAGCCAACTTCGGGCTTGATAACACTGGGGACAGTGTTGTTTAAGTCTGGGGGAGGTGATTACTGACTTTGTGTTTTGTTTTGAGAGTCATTTGAGTCAGTAAAAAACTTAGTTTTATTGAGTCAAAATCAGAGAAATTTTCAGTTTTCAAAAGAACAAACCACATAAGATTGACACTTGAAGGACCATTGAAATAACAGTTAATTGAAGATTTTACAAGGTAGAAAGATGCAAGTGGATCGGTCTAACAAAGAGAGTTCAGATTCCTGCTTAGAGCTTGGTATTCATTGGACTTGATTCCTCTTTCAGCACTGACAAGATAAGAACACTACAGTCTTTCCTTGATCTTCCCTTGAGAAAAGAAAAGAAATAAAGAATCTAAGTCAAGGAATAGTGCAAAGATCCTCATGAGCCTGTCTCCTCACAAGGAACAATATTAGTGAGAGCTCATAAACCTGTCTCCTCACAAGGAACACAAGTAAGAGTAGCACTATTCCCAGACTTCAAAAGAATGAGAAAAGTCAATGAAAAGATCTTAGAACACCCTGAAAATGGGCAGCAGTTGACTAAGGGGAAGAAAAAATAGGAGAGCTGTACAAAGAGTGTCTTCTTCAGGCACTAAGGAAGGGAAAGAATCAGAAAAGTTATGTGGCAATACCACTGTTAGAGTTCGAAATTTTACCAAGGAAAGGATCTGGATTCAAACTGGGAGATTTCTAAGCTTGTAGTAAGTACACTGAACTTTCCTAAGGTTGGCTCTACTGCATGTGGATTCAAGAAAATTAAAAAGTTGTGGCGTTCTAAAGGATAGCTGGAAGTTTCTGTTTTCAAACCTCTACTTCATTCTAAGTTTTTGTTTTGCTTGAGGGCAAGCAAAAGCTAAGTCTGGGGGAGTTGATATATCATGGTTTTTACCCATTTTTGGACCATGATATAAGTGTTTTTATAGAGTCTTTTGGTCTTTTTAGAGTCCTATTAGAGTCTTTTCAGGTTCAGGTACAATTGGAGATAAATTGGAGATTTGGATACATTTTGGAGCTTAATGGAATGAAGTCACGAATTGTAACATGATGAGTGTCGATCGACACCAGGTTTTCCAATTTTCAGAATCGAGGAGTTTCCATATTTTGAAGAAAAGGAAATCTCCAAGACTTTTCCTAATCCTCCAGCGAATTGAAGATGCGAACCTAGGCCTATAAATATAGTTTTTCAGCCATTGTTTAGGCATAATCTCATACTTTAAGAATCATAGAAGTTTAGGGTTTTTGGAGAGAAAAATCAGACTCCTTTAGAGCTGATTTGGAACTCCTTTATTTTATTCTATTGATTTCTTTTATGCTTTCTATTCAAATAATGATTTATGTTTAATTGATCATGTCTGAGTAGTTTGCTTGTTAGGTTTAGGGTTTTTCAAAGGTGATTAATGAATTGTTAGGTCAAATTGATTTGTTAGGATAAAATCATTAGAGTTCTTCATCTGGATTTGTGTTTAATGCTTATTATAGCTTCGCGACCTAGAATTTGATCTTATGTTAATTAATAGATGCGAGAGTATTATTAATTGCCTGAACTAATGTTAGATGAGCAAAATACCTATTCGCAAAGAGATTTGGTTTAGGATTTTGTGAACAAATGAACCTGATATTAATGCTTGTCTGAATTGTTTGAATTTGCAAAGAGATTTGGAATTCTAGGGTTTAGGCATAGATAATCTTCGCAGCGAGAGTTGGTTGATTTTACATTAGTGTTTCGAGTTCAAGAACAGTGCTTAATAATTCCTAACATTATGTCTAGACCTGCAATTTGATTCACCTGAGAATTTCCCTGAACCTAGCGTTTCGTCTTCTGAACTTACATCGTTTTTAATTGCTTTCTGCTTTTACTTTTAATTCTATCTTCTTAGCTTAATTCAAAATTAGAAGTCTGCTGAGTCACTATCCCTTCCCTGTGGATTCGATCCCTAAATACTACAACTGATCTCTTAATTTGAGAGAGTAGCTCTAGGGTAAATTTGAGAGCATATCATCCATATAAAGACTTTTTAAGTCTGCATACTTTCTTCTCTTGTCAATGAACAATATAACCCTCGAGTCGATTCATATATATTTCTTCCTCTAAATCTCCATTTAAGAAAGTTGTCTTCGCATCCATTTGATGAATTTCAAGGTCTCATAAAGCTGCAATGCCAATCAGCGTATGCATCGATGTTATTCTCGTTACGTGAGAATAAGTGTCAAAGAAGTCTAATCCTTCCTTTTGATGAAATCCTAGCACTACAAGTCTTGCCTTGTACTTGTCGATTGAACCATCAATCTTCATTTTCGTTTTAAAGATCCATCTACACCTAAGAGGTTTACTCCCTTGTGGTAAATCAACCAATTCGTATGTATTATGTTTTATAATCGAACCGATTTTACTATTAGCAGCCTCCTTCCAAAAAGGTGTGTCAGGTGTAGACATTGCTTCTGCAAAAGTTCATAGCTCATTTTCTACTAGAAGGGCCATTATGAACTCAAAACCAAACGTATTTTCCTTGCGAGCTCGTTTGCTTCGTCTTGGTTCAACTTCTTCTACTACTACTTCATTTATAGAAGTGTCTAATGAACTTTCTTCATTTGTGACATCTCGTTCCTCACGAGTTCGTTTAAGATTCTCTTTATCCTTACAAAGAAACACATCTTCAAAGAACGAAAGGTTCCTAGACTCCATGATTGTGTTCGCATGTATAACTGGGATATCTTACTTATGTACCAGAAAGCGATATGCACTACTGTTCCAATGAAGATGCAAACTACTGACTTAGGTCTGATTGTGACCTTTTTAGGAAGTGGAACTGCAACTTTTGCTAAGCACCCACACGCTTTCATGTATTTATATAAAGGTATCTTTCCTTTTCAAAGTTCATACAAAGTTTTCCCAATAACTTTGTGTGGTACAGTAAAAGCTCAATAAATTAATAATATTGAGATTACGATATTTTATTAATTTATAGAGTTATAACTTATGATAAATATCCATAAATAGCATTAAAAGAAATTTTAACAATAAATTTATAATTATTGTTTTTAAAACACTATAAAACATAATTCAACCAATGATAAAATAATTTGTCAAATACAAATGGTTAAAAACCCTAAAAAAATTATTGATTTTTCATTGAAAATTGAAAACATAATATAATTTTTAAAAACAATTGTCCCTAAAACATTACTTACTATAAAATAGAGGGAATATATACAAATTATTAATTTATGATATTAATGGGACCATATATTTGTATAGGATTTTGAAAAATATTATTATCTTATCGAGTTATATTATATTTTGAACCGGCCCAACTCGGGACCGGAGAAATTTATTAATTTATAGAGTATATTAATTTATCGAGTATTAATTTATAGAGTTTCTACTATATTTTGTTGAGGATATAATTCGAGGTAAGTAACGCTTCCCCCCCCCCCCACATGTTATGGGGTAACCCAGATTCATGTAACATGACGTTCATCATTTTCTTGAGGGTTCAGTTATTTCGTTCCGTAATCCAATTAGATTCAGGTGAGTAGGGAGCGGTTGTTTGATGAATGATATCATTCTCTCTGCAGAATGCATCGAATGGTTCATTATAATCGCATGTTCTATCACTCCTTATCATCTTGATCTTTTTATCAGTTGATTTTCGACTTCCAACTTATATTCTTTGTATTTCTCCAAATCTTCATCATTATTGCGTAGTACGTATACATAATAGTATCTTGTATGATCATCTATGAAAGTCACAAAATACTTTTTTGCGCCTCTAGTTTGTATATATTTTAAATCACACAAGTCTGTGTGAATCAAACCTAGAGACTCGGTTGTTCTTTCTACGCTTGGTGATGGCATTTTTGTGAGTTTGCCTTGTACGCAAACCTCACATTTGTGCTTTGATATTTTAAATTTCGAAATCATGTTCATATTCATCAATCTACTCATAGACTTGAAGTTAACATGTCCTAAACGTTCATGCCAAATATTAAAGGAGTCTGTAACGTAAGCAACTGATTTCTTTTCATTCATGTTTTCAATCTCAGTTACATCATTCTTATTGTTATGATTTACTGCCTCAACAGACATCTTAAATAACCCGTCACAAACAATACCTTTTCCCAAAAACATCCCATTCTTGGTTAAGACCGGTTTGTCTCTTTCCAGCTTGACGGCGAATCCGTGCTTGCTCATGAGGGATCTTGAGATCAGTTTCTTGCGCATGTCTGAAAGGTGAACCACATTCGTGTGCGTAAGCTCTTGCTCGGAGGTGAGATTCATAACAACCTTTACGTGACCTTCGATCTTGGAAGTAGCAGAGTTGCCCATGCAGAGCATGTCTTCACTCTTGCTTTTTGTGTAAGTTGAAAACAACTCTAGATCCATGCAGATGTGCATGGTTGCTTACCACCACGTTTTTGGGTGACACTCAGCCACGTTACACTCCGTGACGACAACAACCATGTCTTCCTCTATCAAGTTAGCTTGAGCCTTCTTGTCGTGACATTCAAATGATTTGTGTCCTTGCTTTCCGCAGAAATTGCAATTCCCTGTAAACCTCTGACCATTCTGACCATTCTTGTTCTTGAACTTTTGATAGTTATTTGGGGGAATCATCTTTCATTTGCCTTTGTCTTGGTTTTCCTTCCACTTGCCTTGCTTGGGGTTTTGGTGTTCCAACATGTTAGCGTTAAGCTCGCGGCCTTGATTGCTAACAGTTTTGATGAGCTGCTCCCGGTTCGTGGATTTTACACGAAGTCTGACCACCAGGTCCTCAAGGCCCATCTTCTTTTTCTTCAGCCTCAGGTAGTTCTTGAAGTCAGTCCATCCATATGGAAGCTTCTCAATGATGCAGCAACCCTTATAAGTTTCGCAAAGCCTCATGCCCTCAGCGTGGATCTCTTGAAGGAGATTCTGTACTTCTGTGAATTCTTCCATTAATGGCCTCGAATCCACCATCTGATACTGTTGGAATTTCGGCATAGTGAATTTCTGGGATCCAAAATCTTCAATTCGATACTTCTTGTCAAGGAAATCCCACACCTCCTTCGAACTTTTTAAATCTACAAGCAAGCTGTACAATGGTTTGGAGAGATAGTTCAGGATGTAGCCTTTGCACAAGTAATCACCGGGCTCCCAAGATTGAACCGTCGCAAGGATCATTGGATCGGTGTTGCCTTCGGGGAGATGAGGTCTCACTTCGTTGGTGTACTTTTGCAGGTTGATAGTTGTCAGATAGAAGAACATATTCTTTTCCACATTTTAAACTCAGCCGCAGTCCCATCGAAACTTTCAGGAGGAGAAACATGATTTCCCTTCGAGATTTTGGTCTCGATCACGCCTGATGCCATGGTTCTTGGAGTGTCATCCACTTCCATGTTATCCAAGTTAGCTGCAACTTCGGAGGCGTCGTTTGACATTCTGATGCAATATAGAAACAAACACGAAGTAATACCACAAAGTATTATAAAAAAATAATTTGGTATGAACCAACATTAAAATTTTAAGATCCGCGTACAACGATTTTATTTTTGAATCTCCAGAGAGCATTCGTCAAAGCATTCGCAAACGCGTGATTAAGCGTTGTTTTATCAAACCATAATTCAAATCGCCGATTACATAATGATTGTAATGCATATCATTTTATTGATTGCAACCAATAAGACGAGAGTAATAAAACTGATTAAAAATCCGAATAAATCGTTTTGAAATCGATCGATGAAAAACCTTTTATTTATTGTGATTAAAAATCTGTTATATGTTCATAGAACATGAACAGATTTCTTTGAGTTAAGACTGTAAGACCAATAACTTAGAAATACGAAATAGTCGATTCAATCACAAAATAAAGGATAATCAAAACCGAATAAAAACGAGTTAAGAAAAATCGTAAATAATAAATCGGTAAAACTGAAACACTCGAATGGAGTCGAGATCGCAATCTCTTTCCTTAACTCAAAGAATCACCCGTAATGTGACAAGTATAATCACGATTCATGAGTCCCAGGATATAACCATTTAACCACGAATCACATCACTCGATCGCGGGTCTAACGAACTTGCATCAACAATACTCTCGAAATAAAGAAACTACCTAATGCAGTGGTAGATTGAAGGAGCGTGTGTTAAGTTTTTGCTTTGAGTAATTTTCAAACTGATGATCTGAATATATGATCTAATGATCTGATTCTCTGATCTTATGGTTAAAAAATAGAGGCTAACCCATCGTATATATAAGACGAAAGGATTTGAAAAATTACAAGTTTCCAATATGTGATCTTTTTTACTCCCACAAAGAGTTATAGCCAATGAAAAATTTCATTAGCTTGAGCTTCAACTCATCTCTTATTCACACAAACACAAAATAATAAAGTCTAATGTCTTTATTAAATTTTTGTTCCAACATTTGATTTATATGTGATACTTACTAGAATACTTTGAATGCTTGGAATTTCTTCGGATTGGTTCTCTCATTAATGATCTCCATATTTCACATATGTGTCATGTGATCAATAAAATGGTTGATTGTAAAGTTAGAGTAATAGTTATATCCTTTTCATGTTGCTGGTTTTGGGCGTTGGGCTGGTATGCAAAAGTCGTTCCATATTGTAATAGAAGACCTTATAGCAACTTTTAAAATTATTCATTTTTAACAAGATATTTAGCCGAGAAGCCATAAAAGATAATGTTTCTTCATCCATAAAACGAGAAGTAAGATTTAATTGGGTCCAAATGATTAGTCTTTCAAATACTTACTTTTGAACACCTTACCAAAAAGTGATTTTGGAACATCCATTAATCGCCAAATTTGCTTTGTCAATAGAATGGAGTTAAAATCATTCATTGTCCAAAATTCAATTTTCCTTTTCGAATTTTTTTTTACACATTTTCCATGCCAACTAATGTAAACCGTTTTGTTGACCATTCGAGGTCCACCAAAACTTTGCCACAACACTGGTAAGTTGTGTGGTTATAGTTTTAAGTAATCTAAAACTGGACGTAACATAAGTGGGCAATGCCGCTATCATCCTTTGAATTTTTTTTTTGTTATCTATTCATTAGTTTTATCAAAAAATTTCCCTCTAGCACGAAGACAAAAATTTTGTTTCTTGCACTTACACCTCCTAAACTTTCCGGAAAACCTAAATATGAATTCATTCCCTCAAATATTCGAGATTTATAAAATATGTTTCATTTACTCTTGTACTTCGATCGTATGTCTAAATTGTGTCAATGACTTTGCAACATTTATTTAGATTATGGTGCACATGTTCTTAAATTAAGATTTATTCTTGCTTACATAGAATATCATTATCTAATTAATATTTTCCCCAAAATGATATCATTTCATATATATAATGTGACTATTTTAAATTGCTAATTTTTTTTTATTGTGATCTACTAAGCACTAGATTAGGAACGGTGTATAAGATATTCTTAAATCCCTGAAAAAAAAATTAAAAAATTAAAAATGAAAAACAAAATTCAATCATCAGTGAAAGAAAAATAAAATGAAATTGAGAACGCTAAAATGAAATCACCAAAAAATAAACGTAACATTTATTTATTTATTTTGATTCTCATTTGCTTCCAAATAAATTTTATTACATATTTTCAAATATTTAAAAATTTTATATTCTTATATGAATTAGGATTATTTTTAATTATTTAGCTACGTATATATTTAATTTTTTTACAACTTTGACCAATTGATTACCTAGGAATTAGATTTATTTATTTATACTATATTTACCTTTTTAATCAAAATAGTTTTTTTACACATATCTAAATTTTATTGATTGATTCACATACATCACACTCTTTTTAATTTATATTAGGTCATGCGTATATGCTGGTTTATAATTTATTTATTTTTTCAAATCGTATAAGGGAAACAAAAAACCAAAAAAATAGAAAACGAATTATAGTATTTGTAAACACAAATAAAATAAAATTGACAACGTTGACGCAAAACCATTCAAAAATAGTCTAATTTAGTCCTCTTATTTGTTTCTTCTTTTATTTTTTTCATTTAAAGTTCTTCACATATTTCTAAATGTTAAGATTTGCACATTCCTAATTAAATCAAATTTAACTTTTTATTATTTAGTTATTCATATATATATTTTATTTCAAATTTTTGACAAATTGATTCTTATTTCCTATCTTAATTAGAATTTGTATCATATTTTTATATATTTTTCTCTTTTGTATCCACCATACTAGCAGAATCGAAAGACTGGATATGATAGGAATCACCTATGGACCAATCTTCCAGTGGATCTGCTGGGATTTATGGTCAGCATGCAACCCCTGATATTTGAAAATTGACACTTCTCTCCGGCGGAAACTATCACTAAAGCAACAGCGGACACTCGAGAGTGGCAAAGCGCACAACAAATTGAAGATCTTAAACTTGCAACATCAAATTGATCCCCTCCCCACCTCCCAAATCCAGATTCCTTTCTCGGTTTCTCAGATGCAGCGTGGGATCAGAACACAATGTAACACTCCGACCGCCCCTACCGGCGAGTCACACATCCCGACATCCCTCCGTTGGGTTCGTGGGCCTCGCTCCTGTCTGACGGTCGGTGCGTTATTTTTTTCAGGGTCCGGCCGACTGATTTACTTGTCCCTGCAATCACCACGTGACCTTTTTCCCGTGTTTTAGCCTCACTCACACGGTTCCACAGAGGACTTCCCGGAAGGTCACCCATCCTAGTCCTACTCCAGCATAAGCACGCTAAACTGTGGAGTTCTCTCAGGATAAGTGACCGGAAAAGGTAAGTGCACTTTGATGACATAGGTAGCCAAATCAATCCATTTAAATTATTCAAATGGGCCGGGCCCAGATCGTTACAATTCTCCCCCCCCCCACTAAACGGAAATTCGTCCCCGAATTCTCATCCCGCCAGTGTAAACCCTAACCCCCAAACCCCAAGACAGTCTCCTGGGACAGAACCAATTTGACTTTCTTTGGCTCTGATACCACTTGTAACACCCCGACCGCCCCTACCGGCGAGTCACCCATCCCTCCGTCGGGCTCGTGGGCCCCGCCCTGTCCGACGGTCGGTGCGTTATTTTTTTCGGGGCCCGGCCGACTGATTTATCTGTCCCTGCAATCACCACGTGACCTTTTCCCGTGTTTTAACCTCACTCACACTGTTCCGCAGAGCACTTCTCGGAATGTCACCTATCCTAGTCCTACTCCAGCATAAGCATGCTTAACTGTGTAGTTCTCTCAGATAAGTGACCGGAAAAGGTAAGTGCAATTTGATGACATATGTAGCCAAATCAATCCATTTAAACTTATTCAAATAGATCGGGTCCGGATCGTTACACACAAAGAACAGGCTTTGGTTGGATTATTCAAAATTGTAATATGCTAAAAATCGCAGAAGGATCAAAGGGAGCGGTTTATCATCTCCCTTCTCATCGCCAAAGCTATGACAATGCGTGAGTGCCTCCACAAAGCGAAAACCTTTGGTTTGACAAAAATCTGTATGAAATCAGATCCGCAAATGCTCTTCAGAGCTAGCCAATCGGAAGAACATGTATCCAAGTTCTATGGAATTTTCGCTGATATTCTCCATCTACCTTCCTTGTTTGTATTGATCTCTTTCAATTTCGTACCGAGAACAGAAAATATTTGGTCTGATTCTTTGGCTAAGCACGCACTCTATGAGGCACTGCCACATGTAAACTGAAATGCTAGTTTTTAATGAAATGTTGTTAAAAAAAAAGTATCCGCATATCATCTTTTTCTAATCAGAAATTAATTATTTAGTTTATGATTTTGTACCATTTTCATAACGTAAGATAAGAAACTTTTAATATAAATTTTTTCTTAAACACTAATTTTGCAAACAATTAACCATCTCAACAAAAATAAAACTCATAATATTATATATGATATAATACAATAATTTTTTTTGTTATTAAAAATACAAATATAAAATTTTATATTTTAAAAGATTTCTTGTTTTCCTTACTTTCAATTTATTTTTATAAATTGTTTTGTTACAATTTAGTGACTAAATAAAATAATTATATTTATTTTTTTGCTAAGAAATTTTTTTAATATATGTCTAAATTTAATTTACAGAAAATTTTAACACTTGTTAAAATATTATCGATAAATTTAACATTTATTATGATCATGATAATAAGCAATTGTACGATATCAAATTTTATATAATAAAATTAACATATTTTTATATTTTAAATGCTATTTAATATATAAAATGTGTCAAACAATATTTTTTGAAATGGAGGAAGTAAAATTTATTTTGTTTAAAGAACAAAAATTGTGAGAAAACATACGACTTAAACATTAAAACAAAAGGAACAAAAAAATGATTGCCGAAAACAAAATGGCGAGAAAAACATTTCTAGGGCATGTCATTGACTTCATTTGAAGGAGAAGAGAGAGAGACTGAAAAAGAAAAAGTAAGAAAGGGAATGAAATAAATCCGATCGAATACAATTTTGACGTCCGCAAGGACATTATTCTCTCTCTTCAGCTTCTTCTCTCTCTCTAAAAAGATTACAGCGAAGAACAGGACACAATACTCTGAGCTAAAAAAGGTATAATTTAATAAACGCTGAAACACAATTTGTAGGCGGCAGAGAATTTTTTTTGGTTCTTTTTGTTTATTTTTTTTTGGTTTATCCCAAAACGGAGAAGGAAAAAAACCCTAGAAGAAGAAGAAGATGAACAAGTTCCTTCTTCTAGCTTTCTACTGATTTTCTCTTTTCCTCTCAAGATTTCTAATTTCTAATTTACCCATCAAGGTAGATAAACGGAGTTGATTTCTTCGATTCTCTTTGATTCGAGCCTTATCGGAGACATATTCTTCAATTCCAGCTCCGGTAAGATATTAGATGGTTCTCATCTTCTTCACTTAGCATCTCTGTTTTTTTTTTCCTTCTCAATTAGGGTTTTGATCGAGCTTCTTCTTCTGTTTATTTCAAGGGTTTGTTCTCAGTTTTGTGATTTTAGGTTTTTTGTTTTGTTCAAGGTGCTGAGTTCGAATGGAGTAGATTTGCTTAATTCGGATCTGAAATTTCCATTGCATACACAGAGATTCGACTTCCTTCTGGAGACACTGGCTTGGTCTAGAATGTTCGATACGGAATCTCACCACTCAGATTCATCTCTCTTCTACATCTGTTTCGTGTATTTTACAACTCTGGAGCTTACCATTGGTCACGTTTCAACTTCATTGGAGTTTCCGTGCATTGAAGCACCAACACAGAGCTGAGATTAGACACTTACAAGGGCCCAGTTTCAACACAGTAACTTATCTGTTGCGTCTTTTCTTTGTTTTGGTTGTATAATTCCAAGAGTATGGTACCATCAGAGCCGCCGAATCCAGTTGGCAGCGGCGAAAACGTTCCGCCGTCTCTTTTAGGAGGAGGCCAAGGAGGAGCTCCGCTTCCTTCGCAACCGGCATTTCCTTCACTTGTTTCTCCGCGGACTCAGTTCGGTAACAACATGACTATGAGTATGCTCGGGAACGCGCCAAACATATCTTCCTTACTCAACAACCAGTCTTTTGTAAATGGTATCCCTGGCTCGATGATCTCCATGGACACCAGTGGGGCTGAGTCGGACCACGGGTTTAGCGGATTGTCGTCTTTTAATACCCCGAGCATGGTGTCTCCCCGCTCGTCGGGTCAAGTTCAGGTTCAGGGTCAGCAGTTCGCGAATGTTTCGTCTAACCAGTTGTTGGCGGAGCAGCAACAACGGAATAAGAAAATGGAGCAGCCTCAGAGTTTTCAACACGGTCAGCAGTCATTACAACAGCAACATCAGCAGCAGCAGCAGCAGTTTCCGACAGTGCGCGGAGGTGTTGGACCTGTAAAGTTGGAGCCTGGTCAGGTTTCGAACGACCAGCAGCAGCACGGTCAAGGGCAACAGCCGCAACAGAAAATGTTGAGGAACCTTGGTTCGGTGAAGTTGGAACCGCAGCAACTTCAGGCAATGAGAAGCTTGGCACAAGTGAAAATGGAGCCTCAACATTCAGAGCAGTCTTTGTTTCTCCAACAGCAGCAGCAGCAGAGGCAACAACAGCAACAACAACAACAACAACAACAACAGCAGCAGTTTCTTCAAATGCCGGGTCAATCTCCGCAGGCTCAAATGAACATATTTCACCAGCAGAGACTTATGCAGCTTCAACAACAGCAACAGCTCCTGAAATCAATGCCTCAACAGCGTCCTCAATTACCACAGCAGTTCCAACAGCAGAGTTTACCTCTGAGGCCACCTCTGAAACCAGTGTATGAACCCGGCATGGGTGCACAGCGTCTTACACAGTATATGTACCGACAACAACATAGGCCTGAAGTAAAGCTTCTTACTGTAAATTATATTTTTTTCCCCAGCCTAGTGCTTTTTCTTCATGATTGACAGTTGTGCCTTGCTATGAAATGCAGGACAATAACATCGAGTTCTGGAGAAAATTTGTAGCTGAGTACTTCGCTCCTAACGCTAAAAAGAGATGGTGCGTTTCTATGTATGGCAGTGGCCGGCAAACAACTGGCGTTTTCCCTCAGGTTTACTGCTTATTGAACTTGCTCTTGTTTGTAATACGATTGTGAAAGAGATTGTCTTTATCATCTCTTTTGCTCAATTAAGGCAGCTGTTATGAATAAACAAGGTACTTGTTTCATGTTATACCTCTTTACATGGGTATTGTTTATTCACAAACATTGCAGGATGTGTGGCACTGTGAGATATGTAACCGAAAGCCTGGACGTGGATTTGGTATGTTATTTCGATGATCACTGCTTGTTCTGAGGATTGTTCTGTAGTTCTTATGGAATATTCCTTCTTTACTCATCCTTTGTCTGCTTTGCGTCTTTCATTGTTTAGAGGCAACCGCCGAAGTCCTCCCGCGGCTTTTTAAGATAAAGTATGAAAGTGGCACTTTGGAAGAACTTTTATATGTCGATATGCCAAGGGAATCTCAGAATTCATCTGGTCAAATTGTCTTGGAGTACGCAAAAGCAACACAAGAGAGTGTATTTGAGCATCTTCGAGTTGTTCGTGATGGCCAACTTCGAATCGTTTTCTCTCCAGATCTTAAGGTTCTTCAAACTACTCTCTTTCTCTCTCTCTCTTGGCAAACTACTATACCATTATTTTCCTCTCTGAGCCCTTTGTACTTGTATGTATGTTCCTTCTCAGATATTTTCTTGGGAATTTTGTGCTCGGCGGCATGAAGAACTTATTCCACGAAGGCTTTTGATACCACAGGTAACTTCCAGAAATATTAACCATTTTTCTTTCTGTTCCCATAATTGAAAATGCATCTTAACAAAAGTGATAAACCTATAATATGTTATGATAGGAAGTTATTTCTAAGCTGTTTTACTTTCGTTTTGGTGTTTTTCTGTAACTAAAATCATCACTATACCTTTCCTTTTTATTTGTGGTTTACAAATTTTGATAATCATCTATTTTTGTATTTCATGTACGCAGGTTAGTCAGCTTGGATCGGCAGCTCAGAAGTATCAACAAGCCGCTCAAAATGCAACAACAGATTCCGCTCTTCCGGAGTTACAAAATAACTGCAACATGTAAACCTCCTCTCTTTTGTTGTTAGATTACTGAATTAAATTGCTGTTATTCGACTTTCTTCTATCGGCGATCTCTGATGTGTTGTCACTGTTCTGCAGGTTTGTTGCATCTGCTAGACAGTTGGCAAAGGCCCTGGAAGTACCACTCGTGAATGATTTAGGATACACGAAGAGATATGTTCGGTGTTTGCAGGTATATATGAATGATGTCTCGATATGAATCAAGTGTCATTGCAACTCTGCAATCTTGCATAAAACTTTAGATACTTGCATTCAATGGAATTTCAGCTTTGAAAAATGATATAATGAGATGATTAAATCAACCTTTGTAGTAAGTACTATGTCTCAGTGACCATGTTTGCTAATCTTTTGCTAATATTGTAGATCTCGGAGGTGGTAAATAGTATGAAGGACTTGATAGATTATAGCAGAGAAACAAGAACAGGACCAATCGGTAAGTTAATGTGACCACATCTGAAAGGAAAAAGGTCTTTTTCCATCTGATAGCATCTATTCTTTTTCTTCATGTATTAGGTTATCTTTTCATTTCGCATCTTCCTCACGGAGTAAAGTAATTATGTATGTGTTTTCGTAACAGCTGATAAAAATCTTGTGTCGATCTTTCTTTTTTCGCCTTGTTTCGATTTGGAACAGAGAGTTTAGCCAAGTTTCCTCGGAGAACAGGCCCTTCATCTGCTTTGCCTGGTCCTTCTCCTCAGCAACCCAGTGATCAGCTAAGGCAGCAGCAACAGCAACAGCAACAGCAGCAAGGCGTTGCCCAGATTTCAAACAACGATCATAGTTCCGGGCAAAGTTCGGTAATGCAGGTTAATCCCAACAACGGTGTAAACTATGCCTTTAATACAGCGTCTGCTTCCACTTCCACCAGCAGCATCGCGGGGCTCATCCACCAGAATTCGATGAAGCAAAGGCATCAGAACGCTGCTTACAATCCTCCAAACAGTCCCTATGGCGGAAACTCAGTTCAGATGCCTTCACCTAGCTCCTCCGGTACCATGGCGCCGTCATCATCCCAGCAGCAACAACAACACAACCTGCCATCGTTTCAGTCTCCTACTTCCTCATCTAACAACAATAACCCCTCTCAAAACGGGATATCTTCTGTTAATAATCACATGGGTTCCACAAACTCACCAGCGATTCAACAGGCTGCGGCCGAGGCTGAAGCGAACGAGTCTAGCTCGGTGCAGAAGATACTGAACGAAATCCTGATGAACAACCAAGCTCATAATAGCTCAGGGGGAAGCATGGTTGGTGGTGGGCACGGGTCTTTCGGGAACGACGGGAAGGCGGCGGTTAACAATGTAAATAGCTCTGGTGTTCTGCTGATGAACGGCCAAAACAGCAACACGAGTATTGGAGGTGCTGGTGGGTTTGGTGGCGGCGGGATGGGTCAGTCGATGGCGGCTAACGGAATGAATATTAACGGGAACAATGGTCTGATGAACGGAAGAGTTGGGATGATGGTTCGGGATCCGAACGTGCAACAGGATCTAGGGAACCAACTCTTGGGAGCAGTCAATGGTTTCAACAATTTTCAGTGTGATTGGAACGGATGAACAAATAGAAGAAGAAGAAGAAGAGTTTGAAAACGGGTAATGTTCTCTCTGCTTGGGGAAGCATTAACAAAACTCAGGATAAGGATTAGGCCATAAGCAGCTACGAGATACCGTGCTTAAGAAAAGGAAAGAGTTAAAAAATCTTTGTACAACAAATGGTTTCTTCTAGGTCACTTCCTCCACAATCACAAATACCATCTCTTCTTGAGTTGCTGTTTTTCTTTTTTTTTTTCTTTTTTTTTTTAAATCTTGGGGAGTTTTCTTATGCTTTTTATAGTTCATAATGTACATCTTTCTATGGGGTGTTACATCATCAGGGAGGCAATGAATCAGGTTCTGTATCTTTCATTTATCTCGTCTTTGATGTGTTAACGAAACTTTCCTAAATCCTGACAAACAACGTTAAATACGTAATGCCTTCTTCTCTCCCATCTTTTTCCTTATGTTCGATGTCTATGGTTGGTTTGTTCCAAGATGAAACATCCGGTTATTCGGTTTAGTTTAGTTGGAATTATCTGGGTTTCGAGTTTTTCGGGTTCTATAAAGTAGGTTTTTCATTTGGGATCAAACTATAGTTCGGTTCAGATTTTGGGTTACGGAGTAATTTTCATTCGAGATCAAATTATATTTTAGTTTGGTTTTATTCGATTAGAAAAAAATAATTAATTATGATTTGGTTTTGGAAAATAAAAATAAAATAAAAACAAAAAAATAATAATTGATTTAGTTTAGATTGTAGATTTTTAATATATTTTTTATATTGATGCGGCATTTGATCCTCAGTCTAGGTGAGTTTGGGGGGAGGGGGTGGATTATTAAAGACAGTTCGGGCATCACTAAATATTGGGGGAGTGTTTCTTTGGGCATCGCTTCCTCTCCATTAGAAGCAGAAGGAAAAGCTTTATTGAAGGCGATTCAATTTATAAGATTCATGGGGTTCTCTAAAGTCCAGTTTGAGGGAGATTGTCAAATTCTGATCTAACAGTTGAATGGAGCAATGCTTGATTATAGTATCACTAATCTATGTCAGGACATTAAACAATGAGTATTATCCTTTGAAGTCTCCACCTTTATGGCAACAAGAAGAATCAATAACGAAGCGGCTCATTGTTTGTCGAAGAAGGGACCTCCTAATTGTTTATTTTTCATCCTCTTTGTATCCTCTTGTATGGTTGATAGGGCTCAGGTTTTACCCTAATAAAACTACTGCAAGTACACAGCAAATACAATTGAAGTATAAGGAGTATCGAATCCCAAAGGAAGTAGATGCTACACTAAAGTTTCTAAATTCAGATTATGCTAGATCAATTAATTTAATATAAATAAAACTACTAAGTAAATCATAAACATGATTAAATGTGGTTTAAATTCAGGAGACAAGGCGCTGGATGATTATCAGGATAAATCAGAGAATGCAAATATTATATTGTCAGGAAATTATGAAGATCCGCCTAGAACTCGAAACACTAGTTTAAAACTAATCAACTCTCGTTGCAGAAGTTATCTATGCCTAAATTCATGAAAACCAAATCTCTTTGCGAATTCAAACAATTAAGACAAGCATTAAAAACAGGTTCGATTGTTCACAAAATACCTAAACCAAATCTCTTTGCGAATAAATATTTTGCTCATCTATAATTAGGTCAAGTTATCAATAATGCTCTCGCATCTATTAAACAACCTAGGGTTTGATTTCTAAGTGATCAATTTCAGAAATCAAGTTAAGCACAAACCAAGATGAAGATCCAATTGATTTTTCCTAACAAAATAATAATTCTACAAACTCATCATTAACCCTAAACCACCCTAACCTAACTAGCAAACTACTCAGACATAGAGATGAAAACACAAATCATGACTGGAATAAATTGCATAAAAAGAATAGAGAATGATAGAGGGGTTCGAAATCTGGCTCATATGAGTTAGAATTGTCTCCCCAAAAGCTCAGGATCAATCTCTCTCTAAGTCTCAAAAACAGAAAATAATGATAAGATCTATGGCTAAACAATGCGTGAAAACTATTTATAGAAGGGGATTTTCGCCAGGGGCAGTCTTGTAAATTCTTTAAACTTGGCTTGATTTCCTTTTTCTTGATGAAAAACGCGAAACTTGGTCGGTTTGATCGGTGTCGATCGACACACAATGATGGTGTTGATCGACACCCTGCGTGTAAATCAGCTCCGACTTCATCACTTTGCCTGCTTCTCCAAAATGCTTTAAAAAGCTTCAGAATCTCCTTTTAAGCTTCATTTGCACTCCATCCTGTAAAGACTCTAATAGGACTCTAAAGATACCAAAAGACTCTATAAAAACACTGATATCATGATCTAAAAACGGATAAAAACCATGATATATCAACTCCCCCAGACTTAGCTTTTGCTTGACCTCAAGCAAAACAGAAACTTAGAATGAAGTAGAAGTTTGAAAACAGAAACTTCCAGCTATCCTTTAGAACGCCACAACCGTTAACACTCTTGAATCCACATGCAATAGATCCAACCTTAGGAAAGTTCAGTGTACTTACCACAAGCTTAGCAATCTCCCAGTTTGAATCCAGATCCTTTCCTTAGTGAAATTTCGAACTCTAACAGTGGTATGAGCAAAGAAGTTCCCGATTCTTTCCCTTCCTTAGTGCTTTGAACAAGACATTCTTTGTACAGCTCTCCTATTTTCTCTTCCCTTAGTCAACTGCTGCCCATTTTCAGGGTGTTCGAAGATCTTTTCATTGACTCATTCTTATTCTTTTGAAGCTTTGGAATAGTGTTGCTCTTTACTTGTGTTCCTTGTGAGGAGACAGGTTCAAGAGCTCTCACTAATATTGTTCCTTGTGAGGAGACAGCCTCATGAGGATCTTTGCACTATTCCTTGGTCAGACTTCTTATATCTTTTCTTTTCTCAAGGGAAGATCAAGGAGAGACTGCAACTAGCTTATCTTGTTCAGAGTTGAAAGAGGAATCAAGTTCAGTGCATACCTAGCTCTTTTAAGGGAATCTGAACTCTTTTTGTTAGATTGATCCACTTGCAGCTTTCTACTTAGTAAGACCTATAATTAACTACTAAAGCAATGGTCCACTTTTAGTAAGACCTGTAATTAACTACTGAAAAAATTTGTGCTACACTTTTACAGAACAAAGAGAAAATTAGATTACCTGACTCTGCGTGCAGTGTCGATCGTTGTTGTGTATGATGATGGTGTCGATCGACACTATGTGGTGTCGATTGACACTCTATCCATAAACAGAGTTCTGCCACTCGAACATGTATGTTGTTAAGTCAGATTGTTGTTAGAGTCATCCAAGCTGTTAGAAAACTCAAACAAACCGTTAAAAGCGCAAGATAATCCAATAAACTCAATGAGTGCAATAAGTTTGGAAACAAGGTGCTGAAGCAAATGGAAGCAAAATGCAGACTCAAGAAAAAAAAGTACTAAACAGGAATGGAGGGATCACTCGTCGTCATCAGAACGTGCTGGCGTGGGCGGACGGACGCAGTCACAGCTGGATACAACTGCGATGGCGTTCCAAATGGCCTAAAAGCTCTAGACCACATATCTCTGAAATGCAGCTTGCTCCATAGGAATCTCGAGAGCATCAGGAAGATGATGAGGACCAATAGGCAACGGTGCTCTGCTGTGCCTCGAAGATGAAGGGCGTGTGTGATCCTCAGTTGGTCCATCCTCTGCGTGTGAAGCTGCAGCTCTGGAGGAAGCACATCTACGTCTGGCGACGGGAGCAGTCCTCAGTAAGGTCTGACTGGGCTGGAAGGCAAGGCGATCTACGTTTCCGTTGATGTGTGTAAGGTCTCTGTTAGGTAACTGGACCATACGCTGCACTCTCTGCTCGTCGCTGAAAACCCATAACCTCTCTGACTTCACCCAATGAGCTCTCCGCAAGTAATCCATATCAACCCAAGCACGCGATGTATCAATGGTGCAGCTAGAAGCGTCTATCCCGCAGTGCTGGAAGATAGGAGTGAGAAGACTTCCTACAGTCTCGGGCTTGGTCTTCGTGCCAATGAAAGACCTCGTCTTCAAGGAGGCCAAATGATGAGCAAACACCGCGCCAAGGTTCGTGCTTTCTGGCGCGTCAGAATCCTTCATAAATCTCAGACCAAAGAGCACGATAGAGTGATATGCTCTCAAATTTACCCTAGAGCTACTCTCTCAAATTAAGAGATCAGCTGTAGTACTTAGGGATCGAATCCACAAGAAAGGGATAGCCACACAACAAACTTCTAGGTTCGAATTAAGCTAAGTGAGAATATAAAAGTAAAAGACAAAAGGTAATTAAAATCGGTGTACGTTCAGGAGACGAAACGCTAGGTTCAGGGAAATTCTCAGGTGATCCAAATTGCAGGTCTAGACAGAATAATAGGAATTATTAAGCATTGTTCTTGAACTCGAAACACAATTATAAAATCAACCATCTCTCGCTGCGAAGATTATCTATGTCTAAACCATATAATTCCAAATCTCTTTGCAAATCCTATCAATTCAGACAAGCATTAATAACAGGTTCGATTGTTCTCAAAATCCTAAACCAAATCTCATTGCGAATAGGTATTTTGCTCATCTAACATTAGTTCAGGCAATTAATATACTCTCGCATCTATTAATTAACCTAAGATCAGATTCTAGGTCGCGAAGCTAGAATAAGCATTAAACACAAATCCAGATGAAGAACTCTAACGATTTTATCCTAACAATTTAATTCGACCTAACAATTCATTAATCACCTTTGAAAAACCCTAAACCTAACTAGCAAACTACTCAGACATGGTGAATAAAGAAAACATCATGAATAAAATAGTTTGCATAAAAGAAATCAATAGAAACAAAGGAGTTCCAAATTTGCTCTGAAGGAGACAAATTCTTCTCTCTAAAATCTCTCTAAAAATCTCTCTCTAAAATAATGTGTGTGTTATGCCTAAACAATGGCTGAAAAACTCTATTTATAGGCTTAGGTTCGCATCTTCAATTCCTTGGAAGATTAGGAAAAGTCTTGGAGATTTCCTTTTCTTCAAAAACTGGAAACTTCACGCTTCTGGAAATTGGAAAACCTGGTGTCGATCGACACTAGGTGGTGTCGATCGACACTAGGTGGTGTCGATCGACACCTTGCGTGTAAATCCGCTCCTGGCTACATCACTTGGGACTTCATTCTTTTAAGCTCCAAAATGTATCCAAATCTCCAATTTAGCTCCAATTGTACCTGAACCTGCAAAGACTCTATATAGACTCAAAAATAGTACTAAGACTCAATAAAAACACTTATATCATGGTCCAAAAATGGGTAAAAACCATGATATATCAACTCCCCCAGACTTAGCTTTTGCTTGCCCTCAAGCAAAACAGAAACTTAGAATGAAGTAGAGGTTTGAAAACAGAAACTTCCAGCTATCCTTTAGAACGCCACAAGTCGTTAACACTCTTGAATCCACATGCAGTAGAGCCAACCTTAGGAAAGTTCAGTGTACTTACCACAACTTAGCAATCTCCCAGTTCGAATCCAGATCCTTTCCTCGGTAAAATTTCGAACTCTAACAGTGGTATTGCCACAGAACGTTTCTGATTCTTTCCCTTCTTTAGTGCCTGAACAAGATTTTCTTCATACAGCTCTCCTATTTTCTCTTCCCTTAGTCAACTGCTGCCCATTTTCAGGGTGTTCTAAGATCTTTTCATTGACTCTTCTTATTCTTTTGAAGTCTCGGGAAATAGTGCTACTCTCTACTTGTGTTCCTTGTGAGGAGACAGGTTCAAGAGCACTCACTAATATTGTTCCTTGTGAGGAGACAGGCTCATGAGGTTCTTTGCACTATTCCCAGACTTAAGACTCTTTTTCTTTTCTCAAGGGAAGATCAAGGAGAGACTGCAATTTTCTATTTGTTCAGACTGAAAGAGGTATCAAGTTCTGCGCACACTTAGTTCTCATAAGGGGACCTGAACTCTCTCTGTTAGATTGATCCACTTGCAGCTTTCTACTTAGTAAGACTTGTAATCAATTACTAAAACAATGGTCCTTCAAGTGTCAACATTCTGTAGTTAGTTCCAAGAAAAACTGAAAGTTTCAACTTATTTTGACTCAATAAAACCAAGTTTTTGACTGACTCAAATGACTCAAAACAAAACAAAAAGTCAGTAATCACCTCCCCCAGACTTAAACAACACTGTCCTCAGTGTTATCAAGCCCAAAGTTGGCTAAAAGAAAGATTAGAAACAACACAAAAGACCAGTTAGAAGACTTACCTTCGTCTGCGCGTGGTGTCGATCGACACTATAGTGGTGTCGATCGACACTGGTCTATGTCTAGCCCAATGTCGCTTTTTTCAACTGACTGAAACTAGGAATTAGTAAAACCAAAACAAAATAAAAAGAAAAACTTACCTAACAGTGGGTTGCCTCCCACTCAGCGCTCGTTTTCAGTCATTAGCTTGACTGTGTCGGGGTTCAGACGTATGGTGGATCAGAGGGTGGCATCGAATGCTTCCCAGATGAATGTCTTCTCATCCATGGTGGTGTATAAGCAGTAGGTGCATGAGATCGCCCAAGGAATGGAGGAACAGCAGCAGGGTGGGACTTGAGTTCGGGTGGAACACTTCGTTTTCCTGCAATCATCAAAAGAAACACAAAGCCCTCTATGAGAATCTTGTGGCTTGCATAAGTGTGAAGCACCTTTTGAACCTTTAAAGTTCTTATTGAGATGACCAGGGGGTTTGGAATTGATTCTAGGAAGTGTGCACCTTTGCTTTCTTCGAGGTTTTTGAGCTGTAGGACTCGGAGTTGTCTGTTTGACAGTATATGATGGATTTGCATCATTGAAAGCAGCTTCTGGGGTGATCTGCGTAGGGTGTCGATCGACACTAGTGGTGGTGTCGATCGACACCAACTCTACAGCTCGGGTTTCTGCACTTTTTTTGCAATTCAGCTCTGCAATCCTTGCCTCTATGACGAAAACGTCTTCTTCCATCAACTTGGCATTGATTAGAGCTTCATCTTCGCCCAAAGTCCTGAAGAGATGATCGTTTCCACTCCAATCTTCTAGCTTAACAACTTTCTCAAAATTTTCAGCTAATGCCTCTTGAATAGCCACCTTGTTCACTTGCTCTTTAGAATCCAGCTCCTTGATATTCCCAACAGTAGTGTCATCTGAACATTCCAGGACTGGTTCGTTATCCATGGAAATCTCTACTGAATAAGCTTGGCCATTGATGGTGGATCGTCCCCTTAACTTTTTCTTGTCAAAATTCATGACAACATCACCCAAATCAAGCTCCATTTTCCCTTTTCTCACATCAATGATGGCACCAGCTGAAGCCAAGAATGATCTTCCCAAAATAAGAGGATCTGCAGGTTCTTCATCATATTTCAAAACCACAAAGTCTGTGGGAATTATGCAGCCTTCAATCTTCAGAGGAACATCTTCTAAGACACCTTCTGGGATTCTCTTTGAACGATCAGCTAGGACAAGAGAGATTCTGCTTGGCTTGAAATCAGTCATTCCAAGTCTAACAACAACAGAGTATGGTATCAAGTTGATACTTGAACCTAGATCACAGAGAGAACGAGGAAACCTTCCTGTTGAGATTGAGCAATCTAACACAAAGTTTCCTGGATCAGGTAGCTTCTCTGGAATCATCCTCTGAATCATAGTACTGACTTGTTCAGAAACCAACACCTTTTTCTTCTTTCTTGGAACTATGTTCAAGAGAATTGCATTCATGTCTCTGGTAAGCAATGCTCCTTCCTCAGGACTCACACCATTGACAACCATTCTCTTGACATATCTTCTTAATGCAGGTGAATGTTTGACTGCATCAACTAGGGGTAGCTCAACCATCAGCTTATTCATCATCTCCTTGCATCTGGCTTCTTCTATCTCCTGTTTAGACTTTCTAGGAGGTATAGGATAGGGTATTTTAGGTTTATACACCTTTTCCTCTTCAATATTTGAAGCTTCAGGTGTTATCTGGGAGTGGTGTCGATCGACACCCAGCTGGTGTGGATCGACACTGACAATTCGTGTCGAGGATGTTGTGTCGATCGAGCCCGATTTCTTGAGTTCTTCTACTGTTGTCGATCGACACTCAGCAGTGGTGTCGATCGACACTTGCTCTGCAATCGCAACATCTTCTTCTTCATCTTCTTCTAGCTCAATCTCGTCAGCGCTCAGTTTATTTGTCAGCACAGTTTGAAGATCTCTCTCACTCTGGATCGTGATGGCGTTCACATGATGCCTTGGATTCACGTCTGTCTTTCCAGGAAGAAACCCATCTTGTCTCTTCAAGGCTTCAGCAGTTTGAGCAACTTGAACATCCAATTGCTTCATATGAGAGTTCAAGCAATCGATCTTCCCATTCAAGTCTTGGTACAGTGAATCAATCTTCCCATTGAAATCTACTGTCATCTTCTGCTGTCCTTCTAGGATTTGCTCTAGCATGGATTCCATCTTCCATGGCTCATGCTTACACAGAAGTGTGGTAGCAAATAGGCGAACAAGGTAGCGAAGGGTAGGATGGCGAATATCTGTCTGCGTGGAGGTCTTAGAGTCATACCTCCCATTCCCAAAGTGTGACCAGAAATCCTGGTTGTCCGGAAGCTGCAGATGAAGGGAGACTCCAGTGGCATGCTCATTCGTAAACCCATAGATGCCACAAAGCTCTGGAAATGTAATCCTGTAGCGAATCCCGCGGATGAGGAAGGTCAATGTCCCTTCCAAAGCATTTCGCACTATCTCATTCCTGTAGTAGAAGCGACCTGTGGAGATAAATTGGCGTACTAGATCGGGATAGAGATCGTACTGCCGTGTCGCCATAGTTCCCATCCCAACTCTGCTCAGCAACTGCAGGACGTCATCTGTGATGCCCAGCTCTGTCATCGTCCTCTCATGTGCAAACCGAGTTGGGGTGACATCCACCTTCAGCCACGCGTTGTAAAACAGTGTGTCATAGTCATCCCAAGTCTCATTGATGCCTCGGTAGAGACACTTGTCCTTCGCCACTTCCTTTGCGGGTGAGTCTTCCTAGTTTCGCTCAATCTGAATCCTTGCGCCTTCACGTTTTGGCCAAGGAGGAAGAGAGGGAATCGCTGCATCACTAGCAGTCCCAGAAGTGGATGCTTCAGTTTCCCGTGGTCTCTTAGTTCTTGGAGGCATCTGCAAGCAAAGAAAGAAAGCAAAATGAAATCCAAATTCCAACAAATGAAACACAATGTGTCGATACTGATCGGGTGTCGATCGACACAAGGTGGTGTCGATCGACACAAGGTGGTGTCGATCGACACCACGCGGGTAATCTCAAATCGACACCAAATCATGATCCTAAACCCAATGGTGCATCAAATAGCCTTGCAAACAATCTCAATATCATGAATCGACCTAGTTTAAACTATCAAACACAAGAAAAATCCCAAATTCGCAACATGCATCATCAATTTTCAAAAATTTCGAAAATTTCAATTTATGCAAATTAAGGATGAATTCAGTTTGTGTAATGATCTAAACATGGTGGGAAACCTAAATAAGCATCATTCAATCAATAAATCAAGCTAAATAGGTTGAATTCGAGATTTTTCACCTTATGGTCGAAAATGAAATTGGGAGATTTGAAGAACATACCTTGGCAGATCGAACAAATGGATAATGGATAATGAAAGAGGATGAAAATCCGCATGGATTAGAGCTTTGAATCACTCAATTCGGTTGAGAAATGGAAAATTTGTGATTTGGGGAAAAATTTCTCTAAGGGTCGGTTTTTGAATTTATGAAGGAGAAGAAGAACAAGTCGGGGTTTTGAAGACTTACCTGCATCCCGTGGTGGTGTCGATCTACACAAGGGGGTGTCAATCGACACTTGGTTTGGTCGTGCCCACTTCTCTTTTTTTGTTTTTTTAATAAGAAAACAAAATAAAAATTAGTAAAACCAAAATAAAATTCTAATAAATACTTACCAGTGGGTTGTCTCCCACTAAGCGCTCGTTTAACGTCAACAGCTTGACTGTTCACGCGTTTAGGCGGTGGATGCATCATCCAGAGACACAATGTGTCCATCTGGAATCTCGGCTTGAGCCCAATAGTGTTTCACCCTTTGCCCATTTACAATGAACTCTTCTCCTTTGGAGTTTGTCAAGACAATTGCTCCATATGGTCTGACCTCTTTGATGGTGAAGGGACCTGACCAACGTGAACGCAATTTACCAGGAAACAATTGCAAACGAGAGTTATACAGAAGTACCTGATCATTTGGTTCGAATTGTCTGGAGATGATCTTCTTATCATGATATGCCTTTGTCCTTTCTTTGTAGATCTTCGAGTTCTCATAGGCATGATAACGAAGTTCGTCTAGCTCATTGAGCTGTACTAGGCGTCTTTCTGCAGCTGGCTTCAAGTCAAAGTCCATCTTCTTGATAGTTCAATGCGCCTCGTATTCCAATTCCACTGGAAGATGACAAGCTTTGCCATAAAGCAGCTGGAATGGCGTAGTCCCAAGTGGTGTCTTATAGGCAGTCCTGTAAGCCCAAAGTGCATCATCTAATTTTGCAGCCCAATCCTTCCTTGTCTTGCCCACTGTCTTCTCCAGGATTTGCTTGATCTGTCTGTTGGAGACTTCAACCTGTCCACTCGTTTGGGGATGATAAGGAGTGGCCACACGATGTTGAACACCATGCTTCTTCAGCAGCTTGTGGAAAACTTTGTTAATAAAGTGAGAACCACCATCACTTATAACAATCTGAGGCACTCCGAATCTTGAGAAAATGATGGTTTGAAACAGCTTGAGAACCACTGCAGAATCAATGGTCTTAGAAGCAATTGCTTCCACCCACTTAGACACATAATTCACTCCAACCAAGATGTATTGCATTCCGAAGGATGGAGGGAAAGTTCCCATGAAATCAATACCCCAACAAACAAAGACTTCAACTTCAAGGATGAAGTTCTGTGGCATCTCATGTCTCTTGCTAATCTTCCCCCTTCTTTGACAGGCATCACATTGAGTGATGAACAGCTGCGCATCCTTGAACATAGTAGGCCACCAAAAGCCTGCTTGAAGAACCTTGGACACTGTCTTGAAGGTTGCAAAGTGTCTAGCATACTCAGAACCATGACAATGGAAAAGCACATCTCGAACTTCACTTTCTGCTATGCATCTTCGGTAGACATTGTCTGAACAATGCTTATACAAATGAGATTCATCCCAATATTACCTTCTATGTTCTCTCATGAACTTCTTCTTCTCATAGTTCTTGAGATGTTTAGGCTCAATGTCAGCAGCCAGGAAGTTCACAATGTCAACATACCACTGCCTATTTGCATCAGACATAGCAAAGATAGGTTGTCGAAATAACTCGTCGAAGATCTTCTGAAGTGATGCTACTGTCTGCGTATGGTGTCGATCGACACTAATGTTGGTGTCGATCGACACTCGTGGTTTTTGTCTCGAGCTCGTATCGATCAAAAGTGAATCGCGAATTTCCTTCAAATCTGCAAAGGGGGTGTCGATCGACACCCGCCTGGTGTCGATCAACACTAGGCTCGTAGCTGCAGATTGTTGCAAGTTCTTCGAACTCCTGTCTTGAAAACGAGTTTCAGCCAAGTAGACATTCTCTTCAGGCAGAAAATCATCATTATGGACGTCATCTTCGATCCTAATCCTTGAGAGATGATCATCTACTCCATTCTCAACTCCTTTCTTGTCCTTAACTTCTATGTCAAACTCTTGGAGAAGTAAAATTCATCTTAGCAACCTTGGCTTTGCATCCTTCATATGCATCAAGTACTTCAATGCATAATGATCTGTATGAACAATCACCTTAGAGCCAACAAGATACTGTCGAAATTTCTCAAAGACAAAGACCACAACCAAAAGTTCCTTCTACGTTGTTGCATAATTCTTCTGAGCATCATCCAATGTTCGGCTGGCATAATAGATATCGTGCAGCTTCTTGTCTTTCTTCTGTCCCAACACAGCTTCTACTGCGAAATCATTGGCGTCACACATTACCTCGAAAGGCAAATCCCAGTCCAGAGGTTGAACAATTGGAGCGCCCACCAAAGCTTGCTTGATTTGCTCAAAGGCTGAAAGGCATTCTGCAGTGAACTCGAATTTCATGTCCTTGCAGAGAAGAGCAGTGAGTGGTCTTACAATCTTACTGAAGTCTTTGATGAATCTTCTGTAGAACCCAACATGACCCAGAAAACTCCTCACTGATTTCACAGAATCAGGTGTTTGCAAGCTTGTCATCATACCAATCTTCGCTTTGTCTACTTCAATCCCATCACCAGAAACTCTATGCCCAAGAACAATGCCATCTATAACCATAAAGTGGCACTTCTCCCAATTGAGCACTAAGTGTTTCTCTTCACATCTCTTCAGTACAGCACAAAAGTTCTCCAAACAGTTTTTTAAAGATGACCCGTAAACAAAAAAGTCATCCATGAAGACTTCCATGAACTTCTCAATCATATCCGTGAAGATGGACATCATGCATCTCTGGAAGGTCGCATGAGCATTACAAAGTTCAAATGGCATTCTGCGATATGCAAATGTGCCATAAGGACATGTCAATGTGATCTTCTCCTGATCATCTGGATGAATTGGAATTTGGACGAATCCTGAATAGCCATCAAGGAAGCAATAGTAAGGATGATTCGCCAATCTCTCTAGCATATGATCGATGAAAGGCAAAGGAAAGTGATCCTTTCTGGTCGCGTCATTCAGCTTCATGTAGTCTATGCACATCCTGTGTCCAGTCACAGTCTTTGTAGGAATCAGCTGGTTCTTCTCATTCTTCACCACTGTGACTCCCCCTTTCTTAGGAACCACATGAACCGGACTGACCCAAGCACTGTCTGAAATGGGATAGATGATCCCAACCTCCAATATCTCCATGATCTCCTTCTTAACAACTTCCTTCAGGTTTGGATTCAGCCTCCTTTGATGCTCAATTGATGACTTCGTCTCATCCTCAAGGTGAATCCGATGCATGCACAACCTGAAATGTCATCAAGAGAATAGCCAAGAGCTTTGCGATACTTGCGCAGCTTGCTTAGCAATAAAGTGAGCTCTGCATTGTTTAAGGAAGCATTCACAATAACATGATAAGTCGAATTAGCACCAAGAAATGCGTACCTTAGCCCGGCAGGGAGCTGTTTAAGCTTAACTTTAGGCACCTTGACTTCGCCCCAGTCTTCCAATGTTGCAGGTGTCACAACTTTCGCAGAGTGTCGATCGACACCCTGTGATGGTGTCGATCGACACCAATCTTGTGCGACTAGTTGCAAGACTTGCTCGCTAGCGTCCATCATCTTCGCGTATCCAGCAGCAGCATCGTCTAAGTTCTCAGCATCTGTTGTAGAAGTTGTCAAGGCTCTTTCCAAAGGATCTGTAGGATGGTCCTCTTGGAAAATCTCTTTAGCAAGGTTGGTGAGTGAATCGACATAGAAGGTATGTCCATCGATGGTAGGTCTCTTCATCAGCTTCTCCATGTCGAAATTCATCACCAAATCACCAACATTTAGCGCAATCCTTCCCTTCCTTACGTCAAAATGGCTCCAGCAGTAACCAAAAATGGTCTGCCAAGAATGAGGGGATCTTTGGGCTCCTCATCATAAGGTAGAACCACAAAGTCAGTGGAAATCAAGCAATCTCCCACTTTGATAGGATCATCTTCCAAGACACCTTCAGGGATCCTTACAAAACGATCGGCAAGGACTAAGGAGATTATGGTGGCTTTGAAGTCTGTCATATCCAGCCGAGATGCTACTAAATGAGGCATGAGATTGACGCTTGAACCCAAATCACAGAGGGACTTTCCCAACCTGTCAGAAAAGATTGAACAATCCAGAACAAAGCTTCCATGGTCTGAGAGTTTCTCTGCAATCATGTTCTGAATCACAACACTAATTTTCTCAGATATCATCATCACTCCTTCCTCCATGTTCATGTTGGTGGTCATCATCCTCTTCAAGTATCTTCTTATCACGGGAGTGGTTCTAGTGGCATCGATCAGAGGGATTTCAACCACTAGTCTGTCCATGATAGCCTTGCATCTGGCGTCAAGCAGCTCCTTCTTCGACATCTTTGGTATCAAGGAGAAAGGGATCTTCGGTTTGTAGACTCTTTCCTCTGTAGCTTTCGTCGTCTTGGGTTGATTTGATGGCGTCTAAGAAGGGTGTCGATCGACACCCTCCTGGTGTCGATCGACACTTGCCTGGTGTCGAGTTCTTCGTGTCGAGCTTGGTCGATTTTGCTTCGTCTCGAGTTGAAGAGTCGCGATTCTCCATGGGTGTCGATCGACACTCATCATTGATGTCGATCGACACTGGCTCCGTAGCATCAATTTCTTCATCTTTAATGTCTTCAAGCTCCACGAATTCTTCGGCACTAAGTCCCTTTCTTTGCACAGGTTGAAGGTTCTTCCCATTCCTCAATGTGATGGAGTTCACATGGCGTTTAGGGTTAGTATCAATTTTTCCTGGAAGAAATCCTTCTTGCCTGTTAACAGCTCCTGCAGTTTGAGCAACCTGAACATCCAGTTTCTTCACAAGAGAGGCCAAGCTCTCAATCTTCCCGTTCAGATCCTGGTACAGTGAATCAATCTTTCCATTGAAATCTACTGTTATCTTCTGATGTCCTTCCAAAAGTTGATCTAGCATAGACTCCACCTTATTGTCTTGTGCAGGAGGCTTTTGGTAAGAAGATGAACCATAGTTCCTTGTGTAGTTGCTGTTCTGAAATGGGGGCTTCTGAGTATAACCAGAAGAGTTCTGGTTTCCTGTGTAGGAGTTCTTCTGATAATTCCCGCTGAAATTTATGTTCCCTTGCTGGTTCCCATATCTTTGGCCTTGAAAACCACCTCCATTGATGTAGTTGACATCCTCTTCCTCACATTCATCATTAGGCTCGAATGTCTCCACTTCATTAGCAAAGTGGACTTGCTTCTTCCCCACCAAGAGATCCAGCTTCCGGTAACCTCAGCTATTTTGCTTCCTCCAGTCACTCCAGCGTTTTGTCATCTCTCAAAGTCTGCGTTCTTGGTGCTGTTACAAGAGGCCAAATTTTCTATAAGCACCATCGCGTCGTCTGGATATCTGGTGTTGAAGTTGCCATTGCTTGCAGCGCCTAAAGCCATCTGGTACCTCCAATCGATCCCTCGGTAAAAGATACCGAGAAGCTGCGACTCGCTGAATCCGTGATGTGGGCAGTCCCTTTGGTATGCTTTGAATCTCACCCAAGAAGCTTTGAATGCTTCAGTAGGTCCTTGGGAGAATGCAGTGATCTTTGTTCTCAGCTCTTTGGATCTCGCGTCATCAAAGAAGTTGCATAAGAATGCATTCTTTGTTTCTTCCCAAGTTGTTAGTGAACCTGGATCCAACTGCTTCAGCCAGTAGGATGCATCTCCAGCAAGCTAGTAAGGGAAAAGCTTGCAGAAGAGATAATCATAGGACACTCCATTAGCCTTGATGCTCGATGCTAAGTCCTCAAATCTCTCAATGTGATCCATGGGGTGTTAATTGGGAAGACCATGGAAAGGATGCTTAGCCACTAGTGTGAAGTAGGCAGGCTTCAGCTCAAAATCGTTCCTCTCAAATGCAGGAGGACGGATGGCAGCTCTATTAGCATAGAACTAGTCTGGTCGGTTGTACTCGCCAATAGTTCTCCCATGTCCAGCTTCTGCATGTGCGGCTTGTATTGCTGGTTCGACTATGACGGCGCCAGCCTCATCAAGTCTTTGTCCTTGGGCGTTCCTTCTGCGCCCTTCTGCATCAACCAAGTTGCCTTCATAGTCTCGGATTAGAACCATAAGATCAGCCATCGTTTCCTGCGCGGGGTGTCGATCGATTCTAACAGTGGTGTCGATCGATACTAAGGGGTGTCGATCGATGCTATCAGTGGTGTCGATCGACACTCATGCAGTCTTTCGGTTCGTACGTTCGAGACGGCCTAGTTCCTGGTTGAGTGCGATTAGTTCCTTGTCCTTGTTGCTTCTGGTACTGGGCATGCACCTGAAACCAAAGATAGGAAACTAAATTAGTAACCAAAATAAAACAAAACCTAGTCAAAATCCTAATACTAGATTCTGTAGGTAGCTATTACTTCCCCGGCAATGGCGCCAAAAACTTGATAGGGCTCACGTTTTACCCTAATAAAACTACTGCAAGTGCACAACAAATGCAATTGAAGTATAAGGGGTATCGAATCCCAAGGGAAGTAGATGCTACACTAAAGTTTCTAAATTCAGATTATGCTAGATCAATTAATTTAAAATAAATAAAACTACTAAGTAAATTAGAAACAGGATTAAATGTGGTTTAAATTCAGGAGACAAGGCGCTAGGCAAGGATGATTATCAGGATAAATCAGAGAATGCATATATTATATTGCAGGAAATTATGAAGATCCGTCTAGAACTCGAAACACTAGTTTAAAACTAATCAACTCTCTCATTGCAGAAGTTATCTATGCCTAAATTCATGAAAACCAAATCTCTTTGCGAATTCAAACAATTAAGACAAGCATTAAAAACAGGTTCGATTGTTCACAAAATACCTAAACCAAATCTCTTTGCGAATAGATATTTTGCTCATCTATGATTAGGTCAAGTTATCAATAATGCTCTCGCATCTATTAAATAAACCTAGGGTTTGATTTCTAAGTGATCAATTTCAGAAATCAAGTTAAGCACAAATCAATTGGATCTTAGCACAAATCAAGATGAAGATCCAATTGATTTTTCCTAACAAAATAATAATTCTACAAACTCATCATTAACCCTAAATCACCCTAACCTAACTAGCAAACTACTCAGACATAGAGATGAAAACACAAATCATGACTGAAATAAATTGCATAAAAAGAATAGAGAATGGTACATGGGTTCGAAATCTGGCTCAGATGAGTTAGAATTGTCTCCCCAAAAGCTCAGGATCAATCTCTCTCTAAGTCTCAAAAACAGAATAATTATAAGGTCTATGGCTAAACAATGCCTGAAAAACTATTTATAGAAGGGGATTTTCGTCAGGGGCAGTCTTGTAAATTCTTCAAACTTGGCTTGATTTCCTTTTTCTTGATGAAAGACGCGAAACTTGGTCGGTTTGATCGGTGTCGATCGACACACAATGATGGTGTCGATCGACACCCTTCGTGTAAATCAGCTCCGACTTCATCACTTTAGCTGCTTCTCTTTTTAAGCTCCATTTGCACTACATCCTGTAAAGACTCTAATAGGACTTTAAAGATACCAAAAGACTCTATAAAAACATTGATATCATTGTCTAAAAACGGGTAAAAACCATGATATATCAATGGTTAACATCAATTTTACACAAAGACTATGTATCATCTCGCGTTTAATCGTAATATAATCATGTTTGTGAAAAAAAATATTTTTTTTTATATTTAATTAATAATAATATTTGGTTTTAATGAATTTCGGTTAATAGGTTTGGTTTTATACTATTTTCATTCGGTTAATTGGTTTGGTTTTATACTATTCAGATTTGGTTAGATTTAGGATCTGATAATTTGGTTTACAAAATTTATATTCTTTTTTTTTTCTTTCATCTGTATAATATTGATAAAGACCATAAAAAACAACATATAACAATGGTCGAGTAGACCCATCTTTTCCAAAAATGTCTCATACATGAGTAAACTAAGAGTTAAAAACTATGCAAGACTTAAAGAACACTATACCATACCCAAAAATAGACAACATCAGACACAGGCAAGACGTCTCATTTTCGAAGAGACTAAAGAGCCAAGAAGAAGAGTTCGCCACAACATAAGAATGACAACGGTTCTGAACTGTTATACTTTGAGCGATAAGAGACGGACCTCTATTATTTGCTTCCTTTTCAATCTTCACATTCTACAAAGGAATCGATCTCAAATAAAACACAAAGTCAGCCACATAAGATTTAAAAGAAGGCCAGACTTTAGGTCGAGAAATAGCACTCATCAATCTGATGCTTCAGATGCAAATAAAACCTTACCCAATCTATGAGTTACCATGCTTTCCATTGTCCACAAAATGCTATTAAACTTGCCATCAAAGAAGCTGTCAATGTGTGAAAAAGCTTTTCTGCTATGAAGTAAAACTTGTCCATTTTCATCTCTTAAAACCCAAGCCGCTCCAGCCAAAAAAAATTATTTTGACCAAGAGTACCCAATGTTACACTTAAGCCATCCCTCTATAGGTGGTTTCCAAACATTTTTGTTTGTCACCTGGTAAGATTAAACTAGCTATGGGCATTCAGATATTCTATTCGGTTTCGGGTAGGAACCGTTCGGTTCCGGATCTTTCAGGTACAAAGAATTTATACCATATAGGTACCGAAAGGGTTTCGATTCGGTTTCGATTTGGCTCCTACCGGTTCCAGGTCGGTTCGGTTCTCAAATCTCAAAACCGTTTAAAACCAAAAAAAATCGATTCTCCTATATTTCCGGTTCGGTTCGGGTATTTTTACCTGATTAGACCCGAAATAGTAAAAACAATATTCGTATATCCGAAATGTAACCAAATACCCGAACAAAAATCAAGTTTAAAACTGAAATTTTCGGAAAAGTGATTTTTTGTCAACTTGCGAACTGATTTCCAGATCAAATATACCTCGGAATCAGTAAGGAAAAGAAGATCTGAATATCTGACTACGAGGCCTTCAAAACCATATGTAGATCGACTTCTGGATCCCTCTGGTTCGTCGGAAAATTGCCCCGCAAAACCCCCACTCAATCACAAGGTAATTAGAACAAAAAGAAAAGAAAAAAAAAATTAGGATAACCGATCGGTTCCGGGTAAGAACAAGAACCGAACCGATACCCACGGTTCTGAAACTCAGGACCCGTCGGGTAAAACACTAATAACCGAACCCGATCCAAACTAGTTATTTCGGGTCGGTTCCGGTTCGGGTTTTCGGGTCTAGGTTTTTTGTTCAGGGCTAGATTGAGCAATGGAAGACCATTCTCTATCAACACGTTGAGCTGCGAACCATTGTTCAGTATCATCTCTTATCTTTTTAATGGTGACTAGGGCAGAAAAAGTAACCCCTTTGAACAAAAATTGTTCCGACTTTTCAACAACAATCAGAGAATCCAAGGCATTGAATTTCGAGTTTCCACCGGAATGGACCTCAAATTGCTAGTGTTTAACAGCCAATTCATGTTAGTGAATATCGAACCCAGATCAAAACCTTTTTGGGGACATAGGAAACTAGAAAGAGCCCAAACTTGTTTTGACACAGAACAACTGAACAATATATGATTTATATTCTCACATTCCATTCCACACAATTGGCAACGTGAATCCACTTTTATGCCTCGGGAAATCAGTTTATCTACCACCGGCAATGCATCACATAAAACTCTCCATAAAATGTTTCTTATCTTTGGAGCCATTTGGAGAAATGCCTCACATAAAACTCTACATAAAATGTTTCTTATCTTTGGAGCCATTTGGATTCTCCAAATTGAGTCATTTAGCCCATTAGTTGATGGCAACATAGATGTTTGCTAAATAAGTTCTTTCTTACTCTATTGAAAAGCAAGCCAATACCCTGGCCTCACAGAATAATCTATGTTCTTATCATGTAGCCAAAACCAAGAGTCTTCCTCCCGAATCGCTGGTTTTCTCTTCACAATATGAGTTATATCATCCGGATAGAAAAATCCTCCAACTTTGATATATTCCAGTTTCTCAAACTATGATCAATAAGATCACTAACCCTCATATTAAAATTGTTGATTGGGTTCATCATTAACGAACTTCTCATACCCCCATCACACAACTAAGGGTCCATCCATACTAAAGTGTCATTCCCATTACCAATTTTTTTTTCCAACCCCGTTAGAAGTAAATCCCTCCCAAACAAAATCGATTCCCAAGCAAAGGAAGGTATATTTCCTAACACAACTTTAAGCACCCAATCAAACTTATAATACCTGCTTTTTAAAATTCAGGCTACCAAGCTATCCAGTTCTTGTAGGAGTCTCCAAGATTGCTTCGCCAGAAGAGCCTGATTGAAACATTCAATGTCTCTAAAACCCAAACCTCCCAAGTCTTTTGAAAGACACATCTTCTCCCAGCTTACCCACTACCCACTGTATCTTCCTATTATTCTCCATTGAATTCCACCAAAACTAAGTCATAACAGAAATTACACTAGAACAAGTGGTTTTGGGAAGCTTAAAACAGGACATTGCAAAAATTGGCATCGCCAATGCAACTGTTTTCAATAGAACTTACTTCCCACCCAAAAAAGAGTTCTAGGAAACCAACCTGACATCTTGACTTCATTCGATCATTGATGTATACAAGCATTTCAATTTTAGAGCCACTAAAGCATTCGGGGAGGCCTTGATAAGATCCAGTACCTCCTTCATTGAAAATACCCAACTTGGCTTGAATAGAACCTTGAATGTCCTTATCAACATTTGAACCAAAGGTTATTGAAGATTTGTCCAAATTTATTTTTTGCCATGTTGCCTCACCATATAAGCTGAGAATGTCATTGAAAGCTTTACATTGAACAATTGTGGCTTTACACATGAACAAACTATCATCTGCGAAAAGGAGACGGTGAATGGCGACCTAAATCTGAAAAGTGAATCCCTGAAATTAAACCAATATGTTCAGCCTTATTTAGTAAATGAGTCAACCCTTCCGTGCGCATAACAAATAGAAACGCAGATAGTGGGTCTCCTTGCCTCAATCATCTCTCTGGCTTGACTGCCACTTCTCTTTTGAAGCTTCAGCCGTTTGCAAATTCCCATTAGCATCCATCAGACTTTCAATCATATTCCTTGAACGAGAAGCCTTGACTGAAGCGTGATAAAACTTAGTATTTGAGTCACCTTTAATCAGCCATTTGTCTCGACACTTCTGACTCCAATGAGACTCCTCATCTTTATACGATATACCGATTTCTTTTTTTCAGGCCAACGATGTGTTTCGAGCATGTGAAATGGGGAGATTTTTCCATTTCAAGGCATTGTGAAGTTGATTTATACGATCATTGGCATTCATAGAATTGTCTTTTTCCATTTGCTTAGACCTCTTCTACAAATGTGTAACTTATCTGAAACAGAGCTTGGATGTCGCTCATGTCTATCTGTCCATGCTTTCTGGATTATATTTCTCACCATTGGATTTATTGAGGAACCTCTTATCAAATCTGAATTGGCCACGGTATGATTCTTGAGAAGCCAAAAGACTAATTAGAACAAGCTTATGGTCCGAGTCTCTTTTTTCTAAAAAACCTTTGATTTGTTGCTGGGAAAAATTTGTGCCACTCCTTGTTACCAAAACATCCGTCAAGCTTACATTGGATCCATTGATCACTACGCCACCCTCCCCAAGTAAATGCATTACCATTGCTTTTCAATTCTGACATTTCACAAACTCTAATCATATCAGCAAATGGTTTATACTCTGAATCTTTCCTTCTAAGACCACCTACTTTCTCTCCACCATGAAGTAGATCATTAAAGTCCCCAAATATACACCATATGAGCTTTCTATTTACACCAATCCACGATAATCTTTCCCAAACATTAGATCGATATTAAGCAAAGGGTTCACCATAAATACAGGAAATGAAAAACACCACTGAATTAAAATGAATTTCACAGTTTATCAAGCTTTTATCAGCGAACGTTATATCTACAACCACCGAGCTTTTCCACATAAGAGCTAAACCACCACTCAAACCATCAAGGTCCACTATATACAGCCTACCATACCCCAACCAAACTTGAATATCTACAAGAACATTTCTACAATTTTTGGTTTCCATCAAGAACAAAATCTCTGGGAAATACCTTTTACGCATCTCCTGAAGACGAGGAATTCTCAAGTCTTGAGACCATTCCAAACCTTGACAATTCCAACTTAAGAAGCTCATGCTTGGCTGGGCGATCTCTCATTCGGGATCACCTTTTGGTTGGAGCGTTTGCTGCCTTTTGAGACTTCACAAGACTCTGATTCTGACTTCCTCTTTAGTTGCACATTCTGAATTAAACATTTCTTCTTCTCATCCACCGCAATATCCCCTTCCTGATCTTTACCTTCCTAACCTTTACGTTTGGGGACACGACGACTTTTAGGAGGTCTTCTTCTAGTTTTTGATGTTGCGTTTCTTGGAATTGTCCCAGAAGAGCTAGCTTCAGACAAGCCATAAAGTTGAACAGTCCCTTGAAAACCGTTGAACAGTCCCTTGAAAACATAAAAGAATCCATAAAGTTAGCCCCAACATCTTCAGATTGAGTAAAATCTCTCCCAGGCATCCACCTCATTGGTTCTCATGTTTCGATTGTCGAAGAGAGAAGCTTTTGATTTGATTCTTCAATAGGATGAAACTTCTTAGTATTTTCCTCATAATCAAACACCATGCCTTTTCCTTTTTCAATATCTGAAGTTATTAACGGAGGAGCTTCAAGCAGTAACACCAATTTTTGGGTAATCAGATCCTTCTCAGCTTCATTCAACGAGCTTCTAACTCTTTCAATCTTTGTATGACGATCCCCTTGATTGGCACTTAACAAATACTGTCTCATTTCATTCAGTACTACCTCTGCAATCTTAGGCTTCCCTGTGACTTTATTGATGCCCACTTGGGACTCCTTTAACACTCCAAACAAAGGATCATCTTTTTTAAGAAAAAGGGAATCTTTGATTTTGTCACTCATAACCGCTTTCTCTCACCCAGAATAGTTTTCCTCTGTTTTATGAGCAAAGGACAAAAATCTTTTCCAGGGTTCAGCCTTTGACACGAGTAACAACATTTTTGAATGCGCTCATAATGGTAACTGACTTGACACGAACCTCCTCCTCTGGGTAAAGTTGAAACTTTAAATTTCTTAAGGGGTCTCGAAACATCAAACCTTATTTTGACTCTCACATACTCCTGAATCTGAGATACAGTTGGATCAAAAGATACTTCTGAAACTTGGCATACAAATTCTCCCAGAGAATGAAATAAACCCAAGTGTAAAAATTTACTGCTCTGAACCCAAATTTGGTATAAATTACAGATAATCGTAAGGAGGATGTTCAACCCAACGCTCTATCACTACGCCCATTCGTTGTGAGTATGGACTCCTTCGTCGAGAAGTGCTACTAAGTCATGTTCATATTTGAATATGAACTGAAAATATTCCTTAGATAGAGCCATTCCTCTAACCTTGTTTAATTTAACCCACTTCCTTGGCATATCAAGCACAACATTAGCAATCTTCTGACAATCATGATTTAAAATTCTTCCAATTAAAATCAATACGTTATTTTCCCTCGAGCTGAACTCTCCAGTATCTGGTATTTCAAACGGCTCGTCTTCATTCTTCCAAAGACATCTCCATCATCGCCTTATCCATATAGCATGAGACATCCTTCCCAGATTAAAGGACCCACAGAAACGATTTCACAAACAAGAACTAACCTTAACAGAATCGAGAAATTAAAGATCTTTTCTGGTAAACAAAGAATTTTGCCAAACACATTAAGAACAAACCCTTAACAAGATTTGGGGGTTTTAGCTGAAAAAGACACTTATCGAAGTAAACTGGATGACACGTGCTTAAGGTAATTGTTATCCACAAACAATTCTCCTTCTCAGCCCAAAACTTGGGATTCTCATTCACATTGTTGTTTACAAATTTTTATTTTAATCGGGTTATTTAATAACTCAATTCAGTCAAATTCGTGAATTTCATTTTCGGTTCCAGAATTTTGCCCAAAACCCTAGTTTGTCCTATCAAACAAAACTGACTCAAATATCTAAAATCCAAAATATGTATATATGGACTGAGAAAAGGGTCTGTTAACTGCAACAGTAATCAAAACTCATTCCTGATAATATGTGAAAACACCACAGTAATCAACTCCACAAGTTTGTTTAACTCTTACTCACACATATGACTACAATACTCAGCATTAACATCAACCTGACACACTAAATCCGAAAAAACCCGAAATTTCAGAAAGAGTAGTCTTTCAAATCTGCCCTAGAGTCGTCCATATCAATCTCAGCCGAGCATTCTTCAGCAGAAATAGGAGGGAGTTTACGAGTCTTACGCTTCAGGTTGTGTCTGTGCCAGTCACTCTTACAATGCTCTCTGTATAGCTTAGCCTCACCAACGAACGTGTTGCAAGTACTGCACCTGGTCCCTTTATCTTCTCCTCCTCCTCCTTGCTTTGTGTTATTGTTACCAGTACCAATCTCTTGCTTCTCCATTTTCTTGCTAAGCTCAGCGACGGGATCGGTCTCGGTAATAGTCGGAGGTAACAATGGCTTGTTGGTCTGCAATGCCATATCGTCGTGCTCGTCATAATGATCCATGCTTGTGTCACCTTCCGCGTGGACCGATACAGCGAGTATCTCTAATCTCCCCTGCATATTCCTCACAAGGGAATCACACTCACGGAAAAGTCCCGGCTCCATCTCGCAGACCTACCACAAGAATGTATCAGTATCACAACAATGAGAGAGGATTAGAGAAAAAATTAAGAAGAAGTTAAAGCTATAGAATCATTACAGTGGACATCTGAGTTCCAGATTCGTCTTTGGAGACAACACAAGCGTCCCATTCTTTTAGCTTCTCTAGAAGCGAGGGGAAGTTCTGAACTGGAACAGTGAGACGAAGTCTCATCGGAGAACGCTTTATAGGGAAATGCTTCTGCAGCTCACGGATGACATCAAGGGCCTGTGCACAGTTTTAACAATCAAAATGAAGCTTTTTCATAGAAAGCTTACAAGTCACTGCGCTTCAACATTAAACATGTTACCACTCACCTGCTTCTTGGAATTGCTATGAGGATCAACAGCGAAATGGATTTCATGCATTAGGCGCTCTACCATGCTGATAGTATAAGGCCTTTGGGTTTCAGGGTTGATGGTTTTCTGCATAACGATCGTTGCAATATCCCGAAACTGGCTCGAGAACTGTGATTCTCTCTCTTTCCCAGCAACTTGAAGCTCTCCTTTATCCAGAATCTATTCGAAAAAGATGTAAAAGCAACATGTAAGACAAGTTTTGTGGAGTCAAGAGCTTTCCAAAATCTAAGAAATCAAACAAGTTTAATGAAGATAAACACTGAAGAACAAAGCCAATAATAGAATCTATTCGAATAAGATGTAAAAGCAACATATAAGGCAAGTTTTGAGGAGTCAACAACTTCAAAAATCTAAGAAATCAACCAAGTTTGATGCAGATAAACAATGAAGAACAAAGCCAATATCCAGAATCTATTCGAAAAAGATGTAAAAGCAAAAAATAAGGCAAGTTTCGAGGAGTCAAGAACTTCCAAAATCTAAGAAATCAAACAAGTTTGATGCAGATAAACAATGAAGAACAAAGCCAATAACAGACCTCCAAGCAAATTTTCGTATGATCATCTGAACCAAAGGCCTTCATCAAGTCTTTTGATTTAGCAAGAACTCCTTTCGAAACATTTGAATACACAGTATGCGACTGCAACACTTCATCTATGTCCTTCTCCCTGCATAAACATTTCGTCTCTCATCTCGTTAATTCTCTATATCCAAAGCCAATATAGAGAGATTCGATGAATAACTACACAAATTTCATCATAAAAGCTAGTGAAACAAAGCGGAAAATACACAAAATCTTATGGACATTAAATGAAAACTCGAGATTTAGCAACCACATGATCGATTTGAACACCAAATTAATCGTACTATGCAGTGATAAACAATAAAAAGGGCTTAAGACCTACCTCCACATCAGAATCAAATCGCTTCAGATTAAGCAAACACATAATCAATTTAACCACAAAACCTAAAACGGAAATCAAAATCTGGGCGCTAGTACTCAGTTTCGCTTCAGATTAAGCAAACATATGATCCATTTGAACACCGAATTAATCCTACTATGTAGTGATAAGCAATCAAATAGGGCTTAAGGCCTCCGCAGCAGAATCAAACCGCTCCAGATTAAGCAAACACATGATCAATTTGACCAAAAAACCTAAAACGGAAAATCGAAAAATCTGGGCGCTAAAACTCAGTTTCGCTTACAGATTAAGCAAACGGATCAAACGCAGGATCAGATTAAGCTGTATTTTGGATTGAAAAGTGGGAATGAGTGGTGAGAAAGCTTACACGCCAGACCGCCATGACAGGACCTTATTCTTGTAGCAAGCGATCTCGAAGCGGTTCCCTTGCTTTTTCAGTCGAACCACTGCGACGTTCGTCAACCTCTTCTGGCCTACCGGCTGCACCAGTGTCTTCGACCTGTCTCTTATACACATCTAGATGTGTATAAGAGACAGGCACTGCGACGTTCGTCAACCTCTTCTGGCCTACCGGCTGCACCAGTGTCTTCGACATGTCTCTCTCTCTCTCTCTCTCTTTCTCTCTCGCAAGTTTCTGGAAATTTTGGGTTTTTTTTTTCCCAAGCCGCAAAAGGGTTTTGTAAATAATCAATATTTTTAAAACCGGATAGGATCGGCCGGTTAGACCGGTCCAACCACAAATCGATTAATCACCGAGTTTGAGTAGTCAAAACGGGAATTTGAATTGAACCGTTAAAACCGAGCAGAAACCAGCAAAACCGGGGTGACTCAGGTCAATAGCAAAATCTAATTCAACCAAATACAAAACATAATTTGATTAATTTTTATTATTAGAGTTTTTATACATATGGTAATTAAGATCAAATGCTCAACACCGCGGAAAAATGAGGCTTTTGAGCAATTATCCAACAATTTAGCTCAAAAACACGATGGACGAATTTAGTAAAAATCAGGAACAAAAATGGAAGTAAATGGTTTTTATTATTTTAGCTTTGCTAAGTTCGTTTGTTCATTCAGATACTTCATCTGCATGAAGGTGAGAATGGATGTTTGTTTGGTACCATAAATGAGCAATATATGGATGGAGCATCTCAATGAGTTTTTAAAATATTGACAACTTTAAAATTATTTGGATGAACCGAGTTGAAGCATTTGGATGTACTGTAGATGTTTCCGTCAAAAATAGCAGATGATGAATATATCCTTATCCAAATAGAGCATTTGGATACAAATTCCAGATAAACAAACGAACATAATATAAATGATATTTTATAATTATCATGATACAAATGATACTTTATGGAAAGTGTTTCTTAATATCGTAAAGCTTTACATCGGTATTTATACAAAATACTAGATTAGGATCCGCGTTTACGCAGATTTTGAATAACAAAATTTTAAATCTGTTAAAATTATTTTCTTTAAAAAATAGAAAACAAAATTGGATCACTACTTTAAAAAAAATATATATTAAAAACACAAAATCGAAACATAAGAGTTGTTTATTTATTTTAAATTAAAATATTCAAAACACAGAATCTTATGCGAATCCTAAGCAACATTAACCATAATTCTTTTGTAGTTCACACACTTTATCAACTATCTTTTTCTGTTCTGCTTCATTAAAAATTTGGGTATGCAATTCGAGTCATTCGAATATGTTAACGATCTCCCCATTAACTCTCTCCAAGCAAACAAAACTTTTTTTCTCGTCATAGTCATCTCCCGTATATGATCTCTCTACTCTCTATAATAGTTAATCTTATTAGAAATATATCATAGTTAATCTTACAGTATTTACTTTTTTCCTTTTTTAAATTCTAATAGATCTTTTTCATAGTTAATATAAATTCTAATATTTTACCGAGACACGTGTCAGAATATTGAAATATATCATAGTTAATTTTATTTATTTTATTTATTTATTTTCCTTTTCTTAAATTCTAATAGATATTTTTCATAGTTAATATAAATTCTAACATTTTATCGGAACACGTGTCAAAATCTAAATCAAATGAAGCGCCACGTGTCGCGGTCAAATTAATTAGCAATCTTATTTATTTTATTTTTATTGAATCTGAATCGAATGAAACGCCATAAATCGCGATCTAGTTAATTAGCAATCTTATTTACTTTATTTTTTAATTTCCTTTTCTTAAATTGAAATATATACTTTTTATTTTCTTTTTTTTTAAATTGAAATAGATACTTTTGTTTTAATTTCCTTTTTTAGATATATAGTTATGACACGAGTCAAAATCCGATCGATTAACTTTACATGTGTCGCGATCATGTGAATTAGCAATTTTGACGCATCCTAATTTATATAATAAGATATTGAGATTCTAGAATACTCTAAAGATATGCATAAAAGATATATTCTATATTTACAAATAGGTAAGTTACCCTTAACATGCCCCCTCAAAATGGACTAACTATGCTAAGACCAATCTTGTTAAACAGAGAAAGAAAACGAGCTCGTGGCAAGGGCTTGGTAAGACCATCAGCAAGCTGATCAGCGGAGGCTACGTGACGGACACAAAGTTCTCCAGATTGAACTAAACCTCTTATGTAATGATAGTCTACCGCAACATGCTTCATCCGTGAGTGAAAAACAGGATTAGCACAAAGGTAAGTGGCACCGACATTATCACAATAAATGACCGGCGACTGAGACAGAGGAACACCAAGTTCAACCAGCAATGATTTAATCCATTGAACTTCCTGGGCAGTATTGGAGACCTATTTATATTCCGCTTCTGTAGATGACCGTGCAACGGTTGTTTGTTTCTTAGTTGACCAAGAGATAAGATGTTTTCCAAGATACACAAGATGCGCTCCCGTAGATGAATAATCATCTTTATCACCTGCCCAATCAGCATCAGAATAAGCATGAAGATGAAGCGGGTTAGAGGCTGAGAAGAAGAGTCCACGATCACGAGTACCACAGAGATATATGAGCACACGTTTTGCAGCTGACCAATGTTCTGTAGAAGGATTTTGCATATACTGCGATAGTTTATTAACAGCAAATGCAATATCCGGCCTAGTAAAGAGGACATATTGAAGACTTCCAATAACCATACGATACTCCTTCGGATCCGAAAGAGACGTACCACAAAGCTTAGTGAGAGGAGGCTTATCGGCCATTGGCGTCGAAACCGATTTGGCGTCAAGCATATTAACACGACGTAAGAGATCATTGATATATTTCGTTTGTGTTAGTGTAAGCCCATATGCTGTTCGAGACACTTCAATACCAAGAAAGTAACTGAGCTGACCCAAATCTTTAAGAGAGAACCGTTCACCCAAGAGATCAATGAACCGTTGCACATGTATAGTAGAGTTGCCTGTGATGACAGTGTCATCCACATAGACCAAAACAAAGAGAACCGTTCCAGCAACTTGAAGGACAAATAATGATGTATCAGCCAGTGTATTTACAAAACCAGATTGCAAAAGAAACATACGAAGCGCATTGTACCACGCACGTGGAGCTTGCTTTAAACCATAAATCGCCTTGTTTAATTTACACACATAATCGGGTTTGTCTTTGTCAATAAATCCTGGGGGTTGCTCCATGTAGACAACTTCAGTAAGCGGACCTTGCAGGAAAGCATTATTAACATCAAGCTGTCGGAGAATCCAATTGTGTGAGGTAGCAAGACTAAGAACCAGAAGAACAGATGCACGCTTAATAACTGGACTAAACGTTTCAAAATAATCAATGCCCGGTCGTTGGTGAAAACCCTTTGCAACAAGTCTTGATTTATACCTCTCAACATCACCATTAGGTAGTCTTTTAATGCGAAAAACCCAACGACACCCAACCAGATTCTCGACAAAATCTGGTGGAACCAAATCCCACATACGATGTCGTATTTGTGAGTTATACTCATCAGTCATAGAATATCTCCACTTGTCATCCAATAAAGCTTGTCTATAAGTAGTAGGTTCAATTTCCTGACATGTCTTTGATGTAGCAGTAAGAGAGAGCTTGACGAGAGGCTTCTTTATATGATTCTTAGCTCGAGTTTTCATCTGATGATCGTTGATTGGTGGAATCACAGTCGTAGCAGCTAAATCCACTACAGTAGCAGGAGCTGTAGCTGTAGTACCAGGAGATGGAGTAGTTTCTGTAACCGTATCTTGTAACACATGTGAAGGTGAAAAAGAGATGGATTGGTCGGTTGATGGAGCCAGAGATGAAGCGTCATGAAACGGTGAAGGAGCTGAGCTAGGGGTCATTGAAGCTTCGGGATGAGTGAGTGGCGGTGAGACAGGTGTCACTGTTAAAGGAATGACAGCGGAGTGATCCGATGGTGACACTGAAACTGCGCAAGTTGTGTGTTGCGAGTGAGGAAAAATGTCCTCATAAAATTCCACATGCCGTGAAACATATAGCCGAGAGTGAAGAGGATCATAACAGAAATAGCCACTTTGTGTTAGAGAATATCCCAAAAAGATGCATGGAGAAGACCGAGCCTCAAGTTTGTTAGAAGTATAAGGTCTTAACCATGGAAAACATAGGCACCCAAATACCCGGAGTTTATGAAAGTTTGGTGTTTCCCCAAAGAGAGTCATGAACGGAGTTTTGAACCCAATAACCGAAGAAGGAAGACGATTAATAAGATAAACGGCTGTGGCGAAAGCAAACGACCAGAACGCAACGGGTAAAGAAGCATGTGTAAGCAAAGATAATCCTGTTTCGACAATGTGTTGATGCTTTCTTTCTGAGATCCCGTTGTGTTCTGGCGTGTGCGGTGGAGTGGTAAAATGAGAGATCCCCTGAGTAGAAAGAAAGCTTGCCATAGCAATGAATTCACCGCTATTATCCGAGTACAACGTGATAATGCGGGTTTGAAATTTATTCTCAACGAGTGCTTTAAACTTAATGAACGTTTCAAGCACTTGAGACTTTTTCTTTAATGGATAAAACCAAGTATATCTAGTAAAATGATCAACTAAGATCAGATAATACTTGTACCCATCAAAAGAGTAGGACGGTGAGGTCCAAACGTCAGAGTAAATGTACTCAAGCGGCTTAAAGGATCTAATAGTGTTATTCCCAAAAGGTGCTTTATGACTCTTGTTAATAGAGCAAGATTTGCAAAACAGGGAGGAAGTAGCTTTATTAGATAAAGGAAACTCAAAACTTGCAATTCTTTTATTCAAAAGCTCAACATTAGGATGGCCTAAACGAGAGTGCCAATCCAAGAAAGAAGTTTTAACACTAGGAAAAGCACGAAAAGGAGATGATTTTGAGGAAATCAGCGGCCACTCATACATCCCATCTTTAGCTTTGCCCTTTGTTACTTGAACCCCCGAGCTTAGATCCCTCACCTGAAAAGCCAAAGGGTCGAACGTGACCGAAACTTTATTATCAACACACAACTTGTAGACAGAAATCAGGCTCTTCGCCATATTAGGAACATGAAGCACATTAGATAAGCGTAAATCACAAGTATTAGTGGAGAGAGAAGTCGAGCCTGTGTGTTTAATGGCGAGACCATGACCATCACCAATCACAACATCGTCGGAGCCAGAGTAAGGATCATGAAGTGCCAAATTATTCAAGTCCGATGTGATGTGGTGAGACGCCCCACTGTCAAGAAGCCACGATGGTGTATCATGAGAGGGAATTGTTGCAACATGAGCACGAGGCGGCCAGTTATTGTTAGGCGATTGTTGAGATTGATTCTGGACAAGGCGGAATTGATAGCATCTTTGAGCACTATGTCCCTGTTTTCCACATGCTTGACACCGGCCAAGGTAAGGACGACGTTGATCAGATTGTTGAGAGGAGCGTGATTCATAAGAACGAGAATCATATGAGCGGTTGTCCAATTGTTGACTAGAATCACTGCTCTGTTTTGAGTTGTTGTGCCAATTGTTGTTGCGTGGTCGTGAATTAGCGGCGTTAGCCGTGACAGGGAAGGCGTCAGTGGGCTGGGTTTTGCAAATAATTGCTGCTTCTCGGTTTCGAAGCTTTTCATGAAATTCTTCGAAGGAGATAGCTGTGTCTCTGTTCTGAACAGCATCACATACGGCACGATATTCTTCAGGGAGTCCATCGATGATGAATTCAATGAGATCTTCGTGATCAATTGCCTTGCCAAGGAGAGATAGCTGGTCAGCCTTAGACTTCATCAATTGCATGTATTCATCGATGGTTTTAGAACCTTTGGTGGCTTTCTTCAATTGATCTTTGAGTTGTTTTATATGACCTCTTGAAGGAGTACCATAGGTTTTGGCCATAACTTGCCAAGCTTCCAAGGTTGTGGATGCACTGGTGACAAGCGATTGCAGGGGTGTAGAGATTGCTCCAAGTAACGCGGCGAAAATAAGTTTATCTTGTCTTACCCACGATGTGTATTTGGGATTGACAGAAACAGCATTGTTAATTGTGATAGTTGGCGATGGGATAATCGCATAGGCATCGATGTAACCGGAGAGATCGTGTCCACCAAGGAACGAGCGAAGCTGAAGACACCATGACATGTAGTTCGTGGTGGTGAGCTTTGTTATACCCGTCATGTTGACGGAGAGTATGGTTGTTTCAGGATCCATGGGATTGGTGAGCTGAGTAGCAGCTGATGATTCAGAGTTCATTGACATGATCAGACAAACGGGCGACGGCGACGAGGTGAGACAAGTTAGCCGACGACAAAAACGAAAGAAGAAGAAAAATTAGGGTTTTTAGAGAGCCTGCTCTGATACCATATGAAAAGTGTTTCTTATTAATATCGTAAAGCTTTACATCGGTATTTATACAAAGTATATTGAGATTCTAGAATACTCTAAAGATATGCATAAAGGATATATTCTATATTTACAAATAGATAAGTTACCCTTAACATACTTTACAATTATATACTTTACATCATATAAAAGCATTACGTTTTTTCGGCAAAACCGCAAAATCGATTTTTTCAGCGAAAATCACAAAAACTGCAAAATTTTATTTTTCCGCCAAAATCGTGAAATCGAGTTTTCTCGCAAAAATCACTAAATCACGTTTTCTCGCCAAAATCACAAAATCATGTTTTTCCATCAAAGTCGTAAAAATTCGTTTTCTCGCCAAATCCGCGATCGCGTTTCCCCACCAAAATCACAAAATCGTGTTTTCTCGGCAAAATCGTGAAATCGTGTTTTTCCGCCAAAATCAAGTTTTCCATCAAAAACGTGAAATCACATTGTAATTTTAAATTAATTTAAAAATCAATTTATAAAATATCGAAAATAATAATTTAAAAATTATTTAGTTGTAAAAATACTTTAGATCAAAAATTCAAATTAATATGGTTAAAATTAATATCAAAAATATGTTTAGATTAAAATATGATAATTTTAATCATTTTCTTATTAAATATATCTAGAAGGAGATGTAAAACCGAAAAGAGAGATTTACATAATAACACACTTTGGAAGAACTCATTGCAAATTAAGGCACTTTCCAATAGTAGCACACTTTGGACTCGTAAAAATACGATTCTGCCCTTTAATTTAAGATATTTTACTTTGACTTTTTGGCCTCCATTATTGTCGACTCGTCCATGCACCTCCGTCGTTGCCGACTCGTCCACCCACCTCCGTCATTGCCGAGTCGTCACCTCCTTCGTTGCCGAGTCGTCCACGCACCTCCGTCGTTGCCGAGTCGTCCATGCACCTCCGTCGTTGCCGAGTCGTCCACGCACCTCCGTCGTTGCCGAGTCGTCCACGCACCTCCGTCGTTGCCGACTCGTCCACGCACCTCCGTCGTTGCCGACTCGTCCACGCACCTCCGTCGTTGCCGACTCGTCCACGCACCTCCGTCGTGGTCGACTCGTCCCCACTGCTACATCATTGCCGACCTGTCCATGCAGGTCCGTCGTTTTCGTTTCCTACCAAACAATGAAAAGTGATTGACAACTAATATCGAACAAATTGGTAAGGGTTATTTAGACATTTTAGGTGGCTCGATTAAAAAGAAAGTGTCCCTCTATCTTTAAGTGTGTTAATATGATATTAGACTTCTTTAAAGTGTGTTAATTTGTAATATTCTCAACCGAAAATGGAAACAAAAAACATTCAGATACATTATACAGATGAGCAAACGAACATGCCCTATAAGTGTTTACAAAAGTAAAAACAAAGAATTTTAAGTACAAAAAGTAGTGTAAAGTCGAGTGTAGTGAAAGAATGAACCAAGAGCATGTACCCGAAAACCCCACCCCCAAGATGTCAACCTTCAAGAAAACTCCAACGCACTCGAAACAGACCTAATGATGGATTTCGCCCGTTTAAGCCTCAAAGAAGATCAACGTCGTACAAACCAAGGTAAGTCTGTCTACTTGACAGAAAATGGAGTTCAAAACCCCAAGAATCTCACGGAGACCACATTGGAGCCTCATGATACCATGAAAACAAGTCACTTGGCCGAGAGAGAGCAAACATACCAAGAAGATGTTTTAAGAGCTAACCACGGGAAAAATCATGGAGATCTCTATCATTTTGGCTTCAGTGGACTTCAAGAGGATGAAATCACCACGGGACTTGCACAGACTGGACCAGGACCAAGCTCGACCACTTTAACTTCATTCAAGACTATTGTGTGCCAAAACCAGGTATATGCAATTTATACAATTTGTGCAGGTAAGATGACTTGTCCCAGTGGTTCTTAGCACGTTAAAGGACCACTAGTTCGAGCCTCAGAGAAAGATATGAAAATAGGCTTAGTTTTCTATTTTTCTTTTTTGGTTAAGTGAACTTTCCATTTTGTATTTTTGCCTTTTGCATTTTGTAACTTTTGTGTTGTCGTTTTCTTTTATTTCTTTTGGCCCAGGGCTAGCTGACGAGCTCTTATAAAGCTTCCCTGCAACATTGTATATTTGGTTACCTTTTGATTAATAATATAGCGTAGTTCTTCTTCTTTGCTCATGTTGCCGCTTGTCTTAGAACCTTAGGCTTCATCTTAGTGTTTATGATTCACCTAAATCGAGTCTCTTTGTTGTATCAAAGATCCCTCCATCATCTATATGTGGTGCCATCTATCCATTTCATTCATCACCTTTCACTCCCTCAAGAGAGAGCGTTAAATCTAGCTTTATAGATCCCATCTAGGCTCAAGCCTTGTCCAACAACACTTGTTCTAACATCGACCATCCCTCGGCCAGTAAGACAGAGCGTGGAAACCTGCTTACTGATCCCATCAATCCATCTTTCCGTGTGTTGCAAGCCTCACCACCGAGTCTTATATCATCTGGTATCAGAGCCAAAAGTTCTACCTTAGGTTTTTCTATCCCTATATTTTCGATTTATTACTTTTGCTTTTGTTTCTATTTTGTTTCTATTAAAAAAACCCATAAAAATCGTGTTTGCTTGTCTTATTAGGTTTGTTAGTTTTCGTTTAGTCCTAAAAAGAAAACATAAAATTTGCATCTGAGTTGGTAGTTTCGTTTTGTTTGATTTCCTTAAACCCTAAAACCAGAAAATCGTTTGTTGCTTAAGTTGTTAGTTTTTCGCTTCTGTTTGCATCCATATATCCAAAAAGCATAAAATGTTATTTATGTTGCTTTGTTAAGGTTTCATAAAATTAAAAAGCCATAAAAAAAATTCTTGAAAGTTGTTGTTTGATTAAATAGTTTTTTTTAAGCAAGAGTTCGTTTGTTTTCAGTGGTACCTTGATTCGTTTGTTGAGTCTTGCAAGGCCTTACAAACACCAATAACACCATGGTTGATGGAGAAGGAGTTTCCCAATATGCTATGCTACAAATGATGAATGCCATGTGGAAAGAGCTTAGAACTCTTTTAAATTCTCCTACCTCACTCATTGCTCAGGAAGCAAAGTTTGCTAGACATCGCTAGAATGTTTTGAGGAAAGCTGAAGAGAATTTTCATAGGCAGAAATTTAGAGTTAAGTAGTTGTAGTCAAGGGACAGAAACATGTCCTTTCACAAGATGGTTACTCAAAGGGCTTCTCAAAACCAAATCTACTATCTTAGGGATAAGCATGGGCTAAATTTGGTGTCTCCTTCTGAACTCAAAGATCACGCGTCCAAGTATTTGAAGTCTATCTTTGGAGCTACTGATATGACATGCATATCATCATGTCATATCATGGTTTCATTAACTGTCTACAAGAGATTAATGGAGTAGGGTTGGGAAGACTTTTGAAAGCCGGTCTTCGAGGAGGAAATAACCAATGTACTATTTTTGATGCCCACTCACAAGTCTCCAGACCGGGGCGGTTAGCAAAGGAATTCAATCCGCAGTCGGTGCTCGTGTTGCTTGGCTGATGTCGGCAAGACAAAAAAGGAAAGTAATCTTAATTTTGACCCATCATTGAGGTTCTCTAATAAATTAATGATATAATTAAAAAAAATCTAATTAACTATAAATAATTTATTAAAAAACATGTTTTCGAAATTTTGTATGATAAAAATAATATTGATAATGCATCATATGGCTTTTTGAAAAAAAGAATGAATACTTATTAATATTTCAAACTTAATATTAAAAATTAACTAATTCATTACCAAAAATAAAAGAAAATATCAAAAAATTTTATTAATAAACATAAATAATACGCCAAAAATAAATAATCTGCCAAAATTTAAATTGACTCACCAAAATAAATAACCTGCCAAATTTTGAAATTGACCCACCAAACTAAATAACGCGCCAAAATTTGAAATAGAATATTAACAAAATTTATATCTCATTACAAATTTTGTTTTGGCGCGTTATTTATTTTTTACACATCCCAATAAATTTAAATTGACCAAGTTTCTCCTTATCTCTCTATTTTAAACCTATAAATAAATACTCAAGTACAACATATTTTGTCACACAAGCAACAAAAAAATAAAAATCGAAAAGAGAGAATAAAATAAAAAATAATCATGGCAAGAAAACACGTAAACCTTGCGTTGGTGGCGAATGAAAAATCAAGAGAAATAAGTTTGAAGAAAAGGAGTTTGGGGCTGGTGAAAAAAATAAGAGAATTAACGATATTGTGTGATGTGAAAGCTTGTTTGATCATGTTCAGTCCTAAAGAGGCTGCGCCAATGGTGTGGCCATCTGTTGAGGAAGCTCGTGGCCTCCTAGACGATTTGTTTGCATTGCCAGAATTCGAGAGGAAGAAGAAAGAGACGATTCTCGAGTCACACTTGAAGGAGAAGACAAGGAAGATTCATGAGAAACTGATGAGGACTCAGAAGAAAAACAAGGTGTATGCGATGGATCAGGTGATGGTGCAACTAGGTGGTGAACGTAGAATTGATGATCTTAACCTGAATGAGATATACAAATTGCTATCTTTTTCTAAGGATAATATCATGCATTTGAGGAGGAGACTAGATTTCATGCAACATCCCCCCCTTCCCGAGCCACCGGTGAATCCCTTTGAGGCGCAATCTGAGGAGCCTAGGGCCTCCATAAATGACATTTTTATGATAGGAGGCGGCCGGGACGATGAGAGTTCTAGGATGAATGATGAAGGAGCGCAAAATATAATTAATATTGGTGCTTTAGGGGAGACTCGTAGTCATTACTTAATTGATCAATGGGTTTTCCCACCTTCCGAACTGCCTAACTCTCAAATTCACCAACCAATCGGGATGGAAATGGCATCTTACAATCAAAATCCAAACCCCAAATGCTATCTTCCGTACCAAAGAAGTTATCATCCATACCAAGGAAGCGACAACAACGTAAACTCTAATCTGGAGATGCAACCGATTGGTCCATCTGTGATGACTTTACCCGGTATGGTTGGCTCAGTCTCTCAACCATTACCAAACCATCATAACATGAACAGTAGTCCAATCATGACTATGAGTCAACCAAGGCAATACCCTTTTGATTTCATGAGTCACGAGGAACGAAGCAACATTAACATTGCTGGTTTGCAGTTTCACCGGAGCAATAACATTATGACGACCAACGATGGTCTCCATCAAGAACCACCACCGGATGAAGCACCTTTCGAGGAAGGTAATGCTGATGCGACGTCATTTGCTATCAATAGGGATTGTCAAGGATTTAATAACAATCATCATTTCTAGACTCCTTAGTATTGGTATTGTGATTTATTAGTTTTTGTTTGTTTTGTCTTGTAATAACAAAGATAATTATAAACATGTAAACAACACTATAAAGTAAAAAACAATACACAAATACTATTAATTTGTAACTCTATCATAATAGTCTATTTGATATTTTTTTTCTAAAATTACTAATTACATATTATCGAAACTAATTAAACAACTGTGTCAGTTGAAATTATAGGTTTTGTGCAATATTCTAGGTTTTGAATCGACGTTCTGTTTTGTTTAATATAATACCGTATATATTTGTTTAATACTTTTAGTAAAAATTATATACGATCAATTGTATTTATTAAGATAATATTTTTTATATATTGATGATGGTAGTATCATTATATATATCTAATATATGAAAAAATTATGAATGCTTAATTGAGGAAATTTTAAAATTCTAATTGTGTCAATGATTTTAATTAAAACATACAATTCATAAAATTATAGTGTAGAAAGATAAATTAATTATCAATGGTCCACTATTTCAGTGTGATATATTTGTGTTATTAAATGTTCTATTAGTTTATTGGCTATTTCTTAATACAGTTTTATTAAAGGGTAGTTCATTTTTTTATAATATATATAGTGAGATCTTGAATATTAACAAAAACTTGTATTCAACATATTTATTAATTAAAGATTATTATACTTGTCTTTATGTATTTGTTACATTGCTATAAATCGCTCATGCATGATTAATTTTATTCAATACCTTTAGCAAATTTAGCATTACCATTTTATATTTTTTTATTCATTAATAATACATATATTTTACATAATATAAACGATTCATATTCTTTTATTTGTTTCAATGTCAATATAAACGATTCATATTCTTTTATCATAGTAGTTTACTCGATATTTTGTTTTTTAAAAAAGAAGTTAAATTCTAGAAAATAATTAACCAATTTTATCATTTGAAAGATTGTATGATTAACTGTCTAAAAATTACATAAATTTTGAAACGTTTATCGTTTAATCATTATTGTTTGACAAAAACTTTATTGATAAAAAGGTGGATCATTTTTAAATAGTTTTAAAGATATTATGATACGTCACACAAATAAATCATTAATATTTTAATATACAATACTAAACTTTTTTTATGAAATTCAATAAACCCAAACAAAATTATAAATTAAAAAACAAATGTTCAAATCTAATACGATAGAAATAATAATAATTAAAATTCGTGATTAATCCTATAATTTTTAGGCAATAAATTGAAAACTTTAAAATCAATTTTTAATTTTTAGTAAACAGCCTTAGCACCTTGAATGATCCAGACATTCAAACTGAAGATATTGAGTTTACATATAATTTCAGATCATAAATGTAATACAGAGCATTTGATGCTGGTGCTAGTTTGTAATAAGATAAGGACGGATTTCAATATAAAATGACAATATAAAAAGTTTTAAAGCAAACAAACGCACAAACACATTTCCAAAAAGCAGACAAGATTTCATGTTAACACTATATTACTCTACGTATTTTTTTTTTTGATTAGTTATTTTTTCATATGTTTGGACATACATTCAATTTCTATTTGTCAAAGAGTTTTAAATTTAGCCAAATGACAATATAAAAAGTTTTAAAGCAAACAAACGCACAAACACATTTCCAAAAGGCAGACAAGATTTCATGTTAACACTATATTACTCTTCGTGTTTTTTTCTGGTTAGTTATTTTTCCATATGTTTGGACATACATTCAATTTCTATTTGTCAAAGAGTTTTAAATTTAGCCAATCATTTTTGTTCTCTAATATATTAGTTATTTAATTAAAAACTCTAAGTAAACTGTAAAGAATATATAAATACAAGAACACGTGGTCAAAATTTAATATGATAGAAATGATAAAAACTCATGCGAACAGGACACAAATGCAGACAAGTTGGCACGAAGTGTTCGAGACGGCCTTTATCATCTAGCTGATGTAAATTCAGTTCTCTCGGTTTGGATTTTTCTGAACCGTTCTACGAGCTGAGACTGTTGGAAAAAAAAGATAGAAATGATAAAGAATTATATTGATAATGCACCATATAGCTTTTTGAAAAAAAGTTGAATACTTGATTTTATATTTCAAAACATAATATTAAAAATTAACTAACTCATTACCAAAAATAAAAATGTGTCAAAATAATTTATTAACGAAAGTAAATAATCTGTCAAAATTTGAAATTGACTCACCAAAATAAATAATCTACCAAATTTTAAAATTGACCGACCAAAATAAATAATCCGCCAAAAATTTGGAATGTTCTTTATTTCTTACACATACCCAAAAATTTAAATTGACTAAGTTGCTCCTTATCTCTCTATTCTAAACCTGTATATAATCTCGTAAGTACAATATATTCGCTCACACACCCAACACAAAATAAAATCGAAAAGAGAGATCAAAATAAAAGAGTGATCATGGCAAGAAAACATGTAAAACTTGTAGTGGTAGGGAATGGAAACTCAAAAGCAATAAGTTTGAAGAAAAAAAGGTTAGGGTTGGTGAGAAATATCATAGAATTGACAATATATATTGTGTGATGTAAAGGCTTGTATTCATCCCTAACGAGGCTGAGCCAATGGTGTGGCCATCTGTTGAGGCTCGTGGCCTCCTAGACGACTTTTTGCCTTGTCGGAGTTCGAGAAAAAGAAGAAAGAGATGAATCTTGATTCATATCTGCAGGAGAAGACAATGAGGGTTCGTGAGCAATTGAGGAGGACTCAAAAGAAAAACAAGGAGTGTAAGATAGATCAGCTGATGGTGAAACTAGGTGGTGATCGTAGAATTGCTGATCTTAACCTGAATGAGATATATGGACTGTTATCTTTCTCAAAGGTTAAGATCTTGCATTTGAGGAGGATACAAGATTTCATGGAGCATCCTCCTCTTCCCCAGCGACCAGTGAATCCGTTTGATGCGCAATCCAAAGAGCTTAGGACCACCACAAATGATTTTTTTCAAGATAGGAGGCGGCCATGACGATGAGAGAGCTGGGATGATCGATAAAGAAGTGAAAAGATGATTAACATTGGTGCTTTAAGGGATAGTCGTAGTCACTACTTAATGGATCAATGGGTTTTCCCATTGTCCGAACCGCCTAACTCTCAAATTCACCAACAAATCGGGATGGAAATGGGATCTAACAACCAAAATCCAAACCCTAGATGTTAATTTTTTTGTACCAAAGAAGTAATCATCCATACCAAAGAGGCATCAGCCTACTCTGGAGATGCAGCCGATTGATCCACAAGTGATTACTTTCCATGGCATGGTTGGTTGTGTCTCTCAGCCATTACATCACCATCATAACATGAACAATAGTCCAATCATGGCTATGAGTCGACCAAGGCAATACCCTTTTGATTTCATGAGCCGCGAGGAACGAAGCAACAATAACATTGGCCGTTCATAGTTTCACAGGAGCAGAAATCTATTGTAATAGTATGTTTAATATTTTTTTCTGAAAAAGAAGTTACAGATTACTAGAAAATTATTAACTAATTTTAGAAGTATTCACAAGTGCTTGATTAATTATCTAAATATCATATATGTATTTTGGAATGTTATAGTTTAATCATTAATGTTTGTGACAAAATTTATTGATAAAAAGATAGATTGTTTTTAATTAGAGTTTTAAAAAAATATTATTATATGTCACACAAGAATAACTCTCTATTTTTAATATAGAATAGTAAATTTTAAAAATAAAATTTAATAAAATTTCAAACAAAATTATAAATGCAAAACCATAACTTCAAAATCCAACATGATAGGAATAATAAAAATCAACATTAACAATGCATTGTATAATTTTTGGGCAATAAAATGAAAATTGGGGGAATTACTTAAAATGACCCATATATTAATTTTGAAAATAAAAATAGACCACAAAATTCATTTAATGCAGAACTGACCTGAATGGTAGGAAAATTACATTTCCCTCTCTAATGATCCAAAAAAAAAAAACAGAAACTATAATGACGGTTATATCCTTACGAAGTCTGAAACTGCATTGGAAGTATACTTGTCAGACTTCGATACAAGTCTGAATCTAAATTACAACTTAAACTTAAATGATAAAAAATATAAAAAATAATTTGATTACAAATTTGGTTTCATAGTTAAAATATAATTGATTGTGATGTTTATAAATTAAAATTTCAGAAAAATAAATAAATATAAACCAACAGAGATAAAATAGTTTATATACAATATACATAGTAACAATGAAATCGTAAACTACATACCAACCATCTTGCTCCACGAGTTTTAAGCATAGAGTTTAATATACTCTATCATTTTGTTCCAGGAGTTCTATCAACCAATGATCCACCGCCTCGTTTCATCTGATTTGTTGCAAGTTTTGGACATAAGATTTAATATACATTATCATCTTACTTTGTGAGTCATCTGAAGTCAATGATTAATTATCTATCATACTTTGAGTGCAGCTTCTTGGGCAATTCCGTATCAGAAACCATAAGAAATATATGATTGGTTCCCTTGAGAATGTAACTAATAACAAACAAAATGAAATAAAGGTACCTAGTAAACAAAATGATATCAGTGCTTGAAAATTCAAAATTTACATCATCATCACCACTGGAATCGTTCATGGAACATTTGAACTTCCTCTTCCACTTCCTTCTCTCATTTGGATCGGACAATCTGAGATCTAGCTAAGACTAAGAGTATAGAAGAGTTAGTGTCCAATTCAAGCATATACATGTATTATTGCAACTATATAAATGAAAAGCAACAGAGTAGGAAGCAGTCAGGATCAGAGAATACACACATAGAGAAGGCTTCTTTAGAGAAGTAGTATATCTTGACCACACACAACTTTAATGAAGTTTGCAACAAACAAATAAGCTTGAAATGGGTAGCAGCAACACCGAGCTGCCTTATACCAAGTGCTCCACTTCAAACTTCGATTGTCGTGCAGAACCCACATATATAGCATAAAAAAATACTCACGAATCACCCAATATACCGAACAACAAAGATGTACCTTGAGCCACAAGATACAACAGTTATACAAACCCATCCATCAATGACTAAATGTTGGAGAAATATAAATCTAATCAGTTTTGAGAATGTCAAAACCAACCTCCAATGGCCTTGAGACATCTAGCGTAGGTCTTATATGCATGACTCCAAACAATCTGAAAAGTGATCTGCATCTGTAACAATCAGTTGATGAAGTCATGAAGACCATAAACCGCCATTTTTGGGTTGCATCAATTTATTCTGCACGCGGCTTTCTAGAAGATGACGGCATGATTATAATCTTTAAAGCAGATAGGAAACTTACATGCCATTCGCGGGTTTATGATATACAAGAACATTATAATGACCCGGGTCCGACCCATTTGAATAAATTTAAATGAATTCATTTGGCTACCTATGTCATCAAAGTGCATTTACCTTTTCCGGTCAATTACCCCCCGAGAGAACTCCAGAATTAAGCGTGCTTATACTGGAGTAGAATTAGGATGGGTGACCTACTGAGAAGTCCTATGTGGAACCGTGTGAATGAGGCCAAAACACGGGGAAAGATCACGTGGTGATTGCAGGATCAGTAAATAAGTCAGTCGGACCACCGAGAAAAATAACGCACCGACCGTCGGACAGGGGCGGGGGACCCACAGAACGTGAGAGGTGTGTGGCCTCGCTGGTAGGGGCGGTCGGGACGTTATAAGCGGTAACAAAGACAAGGGAAGTCAAACTGGTTTTGTCCCAGGAGACTGTCTTGGGGTTTGCGGGTTAGGGTTCACACCAGCGGGATCAGAATTCGGGGACGAAATCACGTTTAGTGGGGGGGGGGAGAATTGTAACGACATGGGCCCGGCCCATTTGAATAAGTTTAAAAGAATTAATTTGGCTATTTATGTCATCAAAGTTCACTTACCTTATCCGATAACTTACCTCGAGAGAACTGCAGAGTTAAGCATGTTTATGCTGGAGTAGGATTAGGATGGGTTACCTTCCGGGAAATTCTCTGCGAATCCGTGTGAGTGAGGACAAAACACGAGGAAATAACACGTGGTGATTGCAGGGTCAGTAAATAAATCGGTCGAGCCACCGAAAAAAATAACGCACCGACCGTCGGACAGGAGCGGAGGGCCCACAGCCCGTGAGAGGTGTTGAATCTCGCTGATAGGGGTGGTCGGGATGATACATACACCATCATGAAGTATAATAAAAGGTTAATGCTATATGTGCTGGGCCAAAAAAAACAATCAAACCACCTTGAATTTCCATCCAATTCATGTGATCAGAAACATGTGTTTTGCTTTTACCAAATACGTGAGCCAGGGGTATAAAACTCGTAGAGTATTAGTTTTTACTTTCACTAGGTGTATTCCCGCACTACGCCGCAGATTTTTTTTAATCGTTTTATTCATGAAATGATCAAAGATCTAAAAAAAATTAAAATTTAATATATAAAAGGAAAGACAAGATAAAAATTAGTATAGCATGAAAATTACCCTGTGTAAAACATTCTAATTAAGTATTCCGGCTTCACTTTCTTTTTTTCTTTCCAAATTTTATTATAAAAGTGCAGTAGAGTGTTAAAACTTTTTTTATTTTGTTTACATCATAAGAATAACTGATGAATCAATCAATAGGCCACTAATTGGTCCATAACAAAAGAAAAGTATATTGCTATTTACATCTAAAAGATATGTCAATTTTCTTTTCTTTTTTTCTATACAATTTTCAAGAGTTATTTTTGTTCTTCGATTGTTGAACTTTGAAGCTGAGTTTGTGGTGAAAAAATAAACTAATAATATCATCACCTCCTTCTATTCCTTCAATCTCCATCTCCCATCCTCCTCCACGATTACTCTCTTCATTCAGATCATTATGGATTAAAAACCTAAACTGTTTTGTGCAAAATACAAAGTATGATAGATATCTAATACATCTGCAATTCTGCTTCTGATGCTTATCCTCCACACGGGCCTTTCCTTTCTTATTTCCTTTCCAAGATTCCTTAGCACTCTACTTTCTAACAATCTCGGGAAACACTTTACTTTTAGAAACCGAAGTTGTTCCACCTCCATATATGTCACTGTGGTGATCTTGCATCTCCCTTCTAGATTGGTTTTGGATCATGGACCACCTTCGTATTAGCTCAATCCTTACTTTTCCTTCAGTCTGTGAACCCAATTCGAAATCAATCCCCGTCATTGATATATCATGGTTTTTGCCCATTTTTGGACCATGATATAAGTGTTTTTATTGAGTCTTAGTACTATTTTCGAGTCTATATAGAGTCTATGCAGTTTCAGGTACAATTGGAGCTAAATTGGAGATTTGCAGGTACAATTGGAGCTAAATTGGAGATTTGGATGCATTTTAGAGCTTAATGGAATGAAGTCACGAAGAGTTGAAGTCGGATTGAAGTCACACGATGGGTATCGATCGACACAGACCATTGGTGTCGATCGACACCAGGTTTTATGAATCCAAAGGCATGAAGTTTCCATTATTTTGAAGAAAAGAAAATCTCCAAGACTTTTCCTAATCTTCCAAGGAATTGAAGATTCGAACCTAGGCCTATAAATAGAGTTTTTCAGCCATTGTTTAGGCATAACACACACATTATTTTAGAGAGAGATTTGTAGAGAGTTTTTGGAAAGAAGAATTTGACTCCTTCAGAGCAGATTTTGAACTCCTTTATTTCTTCTATTGATTACTTTTATGCTTTCTATTCAAATTATGATTTATGTTTCATTAATCATGTCTGAGTAGTTTGCTAGTTAGGTTTAGGGTTTTTCAAAGGTCATTGATGAATTGTTAGGTCAAATTAAATTGTTAGGATAATATCATTAGAGTTCTTCATCTAGATTTGTATTTAATGCTTATTCCAGCTTCGCGACCTAGAATCTGATCTTAGGTTGATTAATAGATGCAAGAGTATTATAAATTTTCTGAACTAATGTTAGATAAGCAAAATATCTATTCGCAAAGAGATTTGGTTTAGGTATTTTGTGAACAATCGAACCTAATATTAATGCTTGTCTGAATTGTTTGAATTTGCAAAGAGATTTGGAATTCTAGGGTTTAGACATAGATAATCTTTGCAGCGAGAGTTGGTTGATTTTACATTAGTGTTTCGAGTTCTAGAACTGTTCTTCATAATTCCTAACATTCTGTCTAGACCTGCAATTTAGATCACCTCAGAATTTCCCTGAACCTAGCGTCTTAGTCTCCTGATTTTAAGAACCTATTTCGTGATACTCGTTTATTTCTTTGCCTCGTTTAACTTTTATTTGATTTGACCTAGCATAATTTGAACCTAGAAACTATAGTGTAGCATCTACTTCCCTTTGAATTCGATAAACCCTTTATACTTCAACTGCATTGCTGTACACTTGCAGTGGTTTTATTTGGGTAAAACTTAGACCACACCAGTCATCACCGCAGTCTCATAACCAGCAACAAACAGACGTAACAGAAATTCAATTGATTCATTAAATTTCACCTAATTTCACAAAAATATATAAAAAGTTTCATTAACGAACATACATACAAATCAGCTTGGAGTCACATTTCATTTTAATTCTCTTTTAACCTCTCACTAATGTGTTTTTAGCAACTGAGGCAAATCCTGAATTAAACTATTCGATTCACTAAAAACAATTAGCCGTTTTTAAACTCTGAAAGACCATTGATCTGAATGTCAAAGTAAACTTCGTGCATGACTCCCTCTAATTCCTCTCCTACCTAGAATTTACAAAGGCAGAAACCCTAATTACAAAGTCTGATAAAACCTTTACAAACCCAAAAATGCGATGAGTTCAACCAATTTAATCTGAGAAGGAAAATTACAAAATTGAAGCCACAAACGTAGGTAATGTCACAGACTGGACAACAACATTTAACAGTTTGACAGAAATCAAGATTTGCTGACCTTTAGATATTGTCCCGTGATCCTAGCAAGCCAATACGTCGGTATCTCCTGCGTCTTATTGAAAAAGCGAAGACATTGAGCAAGCCCTTCGAGGCAGAGCAAATTGTTAGGATTCCTAACAAATACATTATCCGATTCGAAGTTTATAGGTAGCACTAAAACTGTTAATCCAACTTACCTCTTTGGGCTGTGGATCCGGCGACTGGTTCCATAGATGGACATATCTAAACCATTCCAATTTCTACACATCGATCAATTTGGAGACGGAAACAGCTATGGAGACGGCGGCATGTTTGGTCGTCGTCGTGAATTTTTTTTTTTCTTCTGTTTTTCAAAATATGAGAGATTGACTATCTTCTCCCAGATGGAAACATTGGAGGGAGATGGAGACGAAGGAGCTTGACATGACGGCGAAGGTAGCATGGCAGATGGACATGACCTAGCCGGTTGATATTTGCCAGTCTCACAATAGCCATCGAGAATTAAATTTAAGGCTTAAGAATCCGATGAGATTATTTGGGCGTAAGATTCATCAAAGTAATAAATGTGGCGTCATCTACGAAGCATCAATAATTGTTTAAAGTACGATTCAGCTTCTTTTCATATGTGTATCATTAGAAGTGACATGTTAAAACAGCACCAGAACAGATGAAAAAACTGATGTGTCAAGCCATGGAAAATCTCTTGTGTTATTATTGTGTTGATTATAAGCACGTGGTGCATCTCATTCCAGCTCTCAGCAAAATGTAATTTCAAAATATCTGCTCTCCTTTACCAAATAAAGGTCTCATACATGTGTAACACTGACATAAAAGCTACAAGGAGCATATATAAACTATGATTAATTCGTTTATATTCGATGAGATTTTTGCAAAACCATAGACCTTTTGGGTAAATGGGCTGAGAAACCACAAGAGACACAAAAAGGGTTTAAGATCTTAACATTTCTTAATTTTTAGCTTTGTCGATGGGTTACCAAAATCAAAGGCAGCTGTTCTTCATCACTTCCTAAAAATTACTTCATAATTTTAAACTTTAATAATTTTGAAGAACCTAATTATATTTTCGAGTAACTATATTTGAATGGTTCAAAAAAAAAAAAAAGAGTAACTATATATTTGGACGGTCACTTTAAATAATTACAAACTACAGATAAACGGACGGTCACTTTAAATAATTATGTCCGAATTGATATATATATAAAGATAAGTAACATATATATTAATTAGTGAAAGAGTGAAACTGACCAGCTAAGTCGAATAGAAGTTGGATAGAATCAGGCAAATTATAAGTCTACCGCTGGAATCACCATTGTTGTTGTTATCTTGATTAGGAGGATGTCCATGAATTATCACTCTCTTGGGAACTCCCTCACTTTCTTTCTCTTCATCTGCATTTAAATTTCATTTTTTCTTTTAAAAAGGTTCTCTATATAATATGATGACCGAACATGCAAAATCAGAAGAAAAAGCCGTATTTCCAAATCTACAGAATTGTCTTCTTACTCATTTCACTTTCATCTCGTGAGACAGTAACTATCTGATAACTAGCTTTTTCTCAGAGATTATCAAACCTAAAGCATAGTCAAGTCATTGTAATACTTCAGGATGTCAATCCAACCTTGGGGTGAAAGATACTAGGAATACAAGAATTTTATGAAGCTAAGCAAACTTCGGTTTAATTGGGTAATAATTCTAAAAGAAATTGCTTGCGGTATTTAAACAGACACGAAAACAATTTTACAAATCCCACAGAAGGGTTATACTACTTCTAGATGACTCCTAAACAATAAAACAACCGATCTACTAATTTTACAAAATCAAAACTTAAAACCGGATTATCTAGACAAATATATGCTAAGTGGCAAGATTTTCTAAAATTACTTCTAAAAATCAAACGGTTACCAAATCAATACTAGACATAAAGCAAGACTCTAGACAATTTTTAAAATATTAAAAATAGCTTAAACACGATTTTACAAATTTATAAAAACTGTATTGCATAATTAAGCTAATTTAAAGATTTTTAGAGAAAACAATTAACTTTGAACAGGGAGAAAATGATTTTTAGTTTTCAAATATTAAAAACATATTCAAGGTTGGGATTCATTCTTAGGGAGATTGAAAATTCGAACTTGGGTTTTGAAAACATATTTTTTTACACTTTTTAGTGCTATCTCTAAGCCTTAAGAAACCTAACTAGATTTACCCATGGTGTATGGTGTAAATCCTTTCTTCACTCTATCATCCTAACCCATGGTGTTTGGTGGAAAGATAAGGTGAAGAACATTAAGCATAGATCTTAAAAAGTGGCTTAACTAGCTCCCTAAACATCCATGGTGTATGGGAAAGGATGAGCTAGTCTCTTGGATTTGGTTTTAAGGGATTTCCTAAGTCTTTTTGGGA
>JAHZTW010000001.1:368071262-368234456 GCA_020283515.1 Alliaria petiolata
AATTGATGTAGAAGTTTTTAAGCCTTAACTCAATCCTCAAACACACATGTCATTGTAGTATGTGAGGTGTCAATCCAGCCTAGGTGTGAAAGATACTAGGAATGCAAGAGCAAAGTAAAGCTAAGTCATTTTCGGGTAAAAGGGAGGAGAAAATCAAAATAAACTACTTGCAATCACTAAACGACCAGGAAAACAATTTAAACAATCCCTATGAAGGGTTAACTAACTACCAGACGACTTCTACAAATTTAAATGAGCAAGCTACTGATTATGAAAATTTGAAATCTAAAAATAGGCAAATAAGGCTATTTCTAGCAACCTAAAGGAACAAACTTTAAATCTAAAGGAGAAAGCTTTTGAAACTACTTATATGACAAGTAACAGATTCAAGGATGAGGTTCATGCTTAGGGAAATTAAAGTTTCGATTTTCGCTTTCAAAAGTAAATATACACATTTCTAAATGAGCTATCCTTAGGTTTAAGAAGCAATCTTTCCATGGTTTGTGGATAAGATAAAATCCTCTCATCATTCATTCTCTCCATACCCATGGTTTGTGGTGGAAAAGAATGATTGATGGAGCTGAAGCACGGATCTTTACCTTGGCCTAACTAGCCCTTAATAGCCACTCTCATGGTCTTTAAGGCATACTAGTCTCTTGGTTTGGACATAAGAGATTTCCCAAGTTCTTATGAGAAAAAGGAAATCTCTAGATTCATAAAGACTCTCTCAAGGTCTTTAAGCATTAGATACTCTAAACCAAGAAAGGATGAAGTTAAGAACAAGAAAACACCAAAATCTAACCTTTAAAACCTTCCTAATCACCTCATCCTTAAATCCTAAAGAACTACTCTAATATCATTTTCGAACCCCTCTTAATCATGAGATAAGAGGAGTTAAACATGATTGAGAAAACAAGAAAGAAAGATTAAAACTTTAAGAGAACAAAAATACTTGAATCAAAAATATAATACAAGAGTTTTTTACAAGAAATAAAACAAGAAAACAACAAGAACAAGGAAGAACAAGGAAGAACAAGGAAGAACACTCAAGAACACTCCTCCTTTCTCTCTCCCACGTTCCCCTCTTACAAAGTTAGTGTGTGATCAGATATCATAAGTGTTTCTCTCCTTTCTTTTTATAAGTGGATGATGATTTAACCCCCCTTTCTCTTTTGCCCTTTCAAAAATAATATGAAACTCTCTCCACCCTTTCATAAAATAAGGGCTGCTTGACTTTCATGCCAAGGTGGACCCCTCAATAGAAGACAAATACACAAGTTGGAGAAAGGTTGGTGTGCTTGACTTGGCTGATCGAGTCGTAGTGGTCGATCTTCCGGTCGATCTGCGTCTTGGATCGAGTCGTGCTGGTGCATGGTATATATCTGTTTTGCTGGTTCTAAAGGTCTCATTGATTTGTTGTTGATCTTTTACTCACGTATAATTGTGAGTAAAAGATCAACAACAAATCAATGAGACCTTTAGAACCAGCAAAACAGATATATACCATGCACCAGCAAGCAAATCGATGAGATTCATCCACTGAGTTATCTCGTCATCTTCTTCTTCTCCTATTTCGATGGCTTTTTCTTGCTTCTTCAAAACCTGTTTTGGTATTTATATATTCTGTGGCAAAGCACCGAGCCAAACATCCACGGATTGTTCGGAGGATGACGAGCAGCACGTACCAGAGCAGGATACGAACAATGCAAGTGAGGTTCATCGAGGAAAAACCAGCATTGGCCGCGAACGGGATCTGACCGACATAGCCGTGTTCTGCATCGACCTGACACGGTCAGGAAATAACCTATTAAGGGAACATCGTCCTGATGACCGAATCACTCGGCCAACTCGTGTCCACTCTCGGATCAAACATCATGAAGAAGTCGATGGACTTGCCAGAAACCAGATGGTTCGAGCCAATTCATCCGATGATCGGGACGTCTCAGTTTTAGTCTGAACCAAGCATCCGATCACCGAGCCAAATTCATACGATTAATATTGTCTCAACCCATTCGATTTTTCCTCCAAACAAAAGCTTTCTACTCGAGCTAAAGGACAAAAGGAAGATATCAAACGCGAGATAACTCGGTTTGACCAAGCCGACTGCATTATGACCGAGAACGCTTATGTTTGCTCCATCCGGTACGATGCATGATCAAGCGGATCAAGGACGCGTCCAAGTTCATAGCAGCCGAAGGGGCAATCTAAGAAAAACGCGTGAACCCAAGGGTCATTGACTAAGGAATAAATTATAGTCTTCTATTTTTGTTGTCTATGTTTTGAAAACCCACAAACTTTATTTCTCTTTTCTTTCTTCCTTGGTACGAATTATATATGTATTTGTAAACCTCATTATAATAATAATAACCAAGTTTCTATCATCTTCTTTTGAGTGAAATATCTTGGTTCTTCTTGAACATTTCGTTGAGTTTGGCAAGGGTTACTACCAAACGCAGCAAACCTCCTAAGATATGTGGTCAAGGATTACTTTCTCGGTTCAGTGGAGTGGAGAATATCAAGAGACTCCCACATCTCTTGGCGGTCTAATCGATCCACCTTCTATCCAATCTATCTATTTCACCGACAAAGAGCATAATCCATCCAAGGGTTCCATTACGTGGTATCAGAGCCACTCTTTGTTTATAAAAGCTGTTCATGTTCTTCTCTTTTCAATCAAAAAAAAAAATTCTATATAATCTGTTCTCTTCTTCCTCTTTTCCATTGTAAATCCGGGCCATTCTCTACCCTCATTCAAAAAAAAAATATATATATATATATTTAAAAACCGAAAAGGTTTAAAACAAACTGAGGAGAAATCCAGTTTGTGAGGGTGGTGGAAGAGAAATCGTGCTAGTTGAGGAGAAATCCAGTCAAGAGGTGGTTAAAACGGATTTTCCTTAGAAATTTCTGTATTTTCTTTCTCCTTTGTTGCGTGGGAGTACTTGCTGAATTTGGATTGATTTATTTGTTAAGAACCTTGAGAAATAACTCAGTGAGAACACCATAAAACCAGTGAGCAAAACACATGTGTGGGTGAGGCAATAAACACTTGAGAGAAAGAGAGTTTTTGAACATCCTAATCGTTTGTTTAAGTGTTTTTCAGGAAACCAATCGAGAATAGTGAAGGAGAAGAAAATAACAATCCTGGATCCGGTTTATATGGTGTTCAAATGAAGGCACTAACCAAACATTTGATGAGATCTATGAACACAGGTCTTGAAGAGATTCATGTTCGGCTTGATAAAATTCAGGAGGATCAACAAGGACAAGCGCGACCAGCCCAAAGGAGAAACCGGGAAAGGAGGCATAGCCACTCCTATGACGGCCATGAAGAGGAAGACTAATTCGTTGACAACCGTTCTAACCTCAGGACAAGGAGAGGTCATAGAAACCGAGAAGAAGAGAACCCGTTCTCTAGAAGGTCAGATGACAGACTTGGTGGTCTCAAACTCAAGATCCCATCCTTTGCTGGTAAGAATGAACCTGATACATATTTGGAATGGGAAAGAAAAATTGAGTTGGTTTTTGATTGTCAGAATTAGTCAGAGCTTAAGAAAGTTAGACTTGCTTCCTCCGAATTTAATGGCTACGCCATTAATTGGTATGATCAGGTTGTTGCTCTTAGAAGAAGAGGAGGTGAAAGATCAATAACTACTTGGCAAGAACTAACCGAACTAATGAGAAAGCGTTTTGTTCCAAGTCATTATAACAGGGATCTTCACCAAAGGTTGAGGCGTTTGACTCAGGGCACACAGAATGTAGAGGATTATTTCCAAGAGATGGAAACTCTTATGCTTAAGGCGGACGTAGAGGAGGACATGGATGCAACCTTGGCTCGTTTTCTTGCAGGTTTGAATAGGGAAATTCAGGACCGGCTGGAGCTTCAAGAGTTTGAGAGTGTTGAGGACATGCTCCACAAAGCCATCTTGATAGAACAACAAGTCAAGAGGAGGGATTTTTTAAAACCATCATATGACTCCAAAACCAGCTTATCCATCTAAGCCTAGTTTTCAGGACAAAGGTAAGTCTCTTACTTCTGAGTTTAAAACTAACCAACCTTCTCGTTTTGACAAAGGCAAAACCATGGAATCCACGAGTAGAGCCAGAGATATCAGGTGTTTCAAGTGCCATGGATTAGGACATTATGCAAACAAATGCCCTAACCAAAAGGTGATGATCCTACTTGAGAATGGAGAAATAGAGTCTGAAGCTGAAAACGATGAAAAGGAGGACACCGGACCCATCTTTGATGAAGAAGAGCCTTATGATTATCCGGCTCAAGGAAACCTTCTAGTGACCATGAGATCACTAAGTGTGCAGCCCAAAACCAATACCGAACAAAGGGAGAACCTTTTCCATTCTCGTTGTTTCATAAATGATAAAGTTTGTTCATTGATCATTGATGGTGGGAGTTGCACTAATGTTGCTAGTGATGTGCTTGTCAGGAAACTCGGACTAGAAACCAGATCGCATCCGAGACCATCCAAGCTTGAATGGCTAAATGAAGACGGTGTTCAGCATATCAAAGAACAGGTCACAGTACCAATCACTATTGGCAGATACCAAGATGAGATCATATGCAACGTTTTGTCTATGGATGCCAGCCATATACTCTTAGGACGACCCTGGCAGTTCGACAAAAAGGCTGTGCACGATGGCTACACCAATCGGCATATGTTCGATCATCAAGGCAAAAGGATCACTCTCATTCCTCTGTCTCCATCCGAAGTTCACCAGGATCAGCTGCAACTTAGAAAGAGCCGTGAACTTGAGAAGCAACAGGAAGCAGCTAAGGCACCGGTCAAAAGGTCCAACTTCTACATTAAACCAAGTCAGGTAAAGAAAACTTTGTTTTCCTAACCCTCTCTCATTTTACTTGTGTTTAAAGAAGCACTAATGGCTACTAACCCTACACCGGAGTTGCCGATTGAACTTAAGCCGTTGATGAGCAGATTTCAGGTTGTATTCCCGGAAGAAACTTCGAGTGGTTTGCCACCTATCTTTAGGTAGGGGTGTCAATTAGGGCCAAAATCTGTCGGCCGGCCCGGCCCGAACCTGAAAAATATCGGGTTCGGGCTTAGATATTTAAGCCTAAAAAAAATCGGGCCTTTCGGGGTAAACCCATTTGGACTTAAGCCCGAGCGGGCTCGGGCCGACCCGAGAAACCCGACTTTTTTTAATGAAAAAATATAGGCATGTCAATCGGACTGACCCGGCTTTTTATTAATTTTTTTTTTACATGTAGATCTTAATGACGATGAGAATTTAGAAGGCGCAGAATAAAATTCCAATCTTAAAGATTATCATCTCGACTCCACCGTTTCTACTATTTAAATTACACATTTATTTATTTATTTTATATTAGGATTTATTTGGATTTACTAAGTTAAACTTGTGTTTTTAACTTAAATTGGATTTGATAAAGCTATATTTACGATTCTTTCAATTTGGATTTAATTTTAATAAATACTTTTGCTTTTAGTTTATTTTGTATTTGAAATTTATTTTCTTTTTTAAAAATCCCGAAAAGGCCCAAAAAGTCTGATAACTCTGTTAGGGCCGGGCCGGGCTTTAGAATATAGGCCCGATATATTTTCGGGTCGGGCCGGGCTTAAATACATGTAGGCTTTACGGGTTTCGAGCTGGGCCGGGCCGGGCCAGCCCGATTGACATGCTTATCCTTAGGATAGAACACCAGATCGACCTAGTACCCGGAGCGTCTCTTCCAAACCGTCCCGCTTATCTTACCAATCCTGCCGAAACCAAGGAGCTGCAAAGACAAAGGGATGAGTTGATTGGAAAAGGCTACATCAGAGAGAGCCTCAGTCCTTGTGCCGTTCCAGTATTGCTCGTGCATAAGAAGGCCGGATCTTGGCGGATGTGCGTGGACTGCCGAGCCATCAACAACATCACGGTTAAGTATCGAAATCCCATTCCTCGTTTGGATGACATGTTGGATGAATTGCACGGTTCTAGGGTCTTTTCTAAGATAGATCTTAAGAGTGGGTATCATCAGATAAGGATGAAGGAAGGGGATGAATGGAAAACGGTTTTCTTAACTAAGCACGAACTTTATGAATGGCTTGTGATACCATTTGGTTTAACTAATGCTCCTAGTACCTTTATGCGTTTGATGAATCATGTTCTTAAGGCTTACATAGGGTAATTTGTTGTCGTGTACTTTGATGACATTTTAGTATATAGTAAAATCATGAATGAGCATATTGGGCATTTGGGAAAGGTCTTGGAAGTACATAGGAAAGAGTGCTTATATGCTAATGAAAAGAAATGTATCTTTGGAGCGGATCACCTAGTTTTCTTGGGTTTTGTTGTAGGTTGACGTATGATCAAGGGGGTATGATCATACATGATGGTGAATCAATGGGATCAAACAGTTGGCTGTGCAACTCTCTCTGTTTGATCTGTTTATGGATGAAGTGATAGGTTTATGGAACTCAATATGATGGCTGTGTAACTCTCTCAGATTGAATCAGTTTGTGAAATGGAGTAGATGGGGGGGGGGGGGGGGGGAATGAAGGACGCCACAAAGCTCTATGGAAAGGAGCAATGATAAGTCTAAGAACTCTAGAGAAAGGCTTCTCACACAAACTCAAAGAACTCAGTTTGTTTGTAATTCTCTCAAGAACACAAAGGGGATTTTATTTCATCAAAAAAGGTCTAAAGATTACAAGGCTGCAGGGGGACCTTATATACTGGTCATATCAGCTAATGACCTAATATGGTCGACCAAATAAAACAGCAAAAGACTCAAGACAACAGGACTTGTAAAAAGAAAACTACAAAGCGTTTAAAATACAAGAGAAGGAAAGTTTTCTAAAAAAATAGAAAAATAAAGCTGACTTCGTCCAGCTCTCCTTGGGGCTCGAACCTGAGTCTTTTGGCGTGCCAAATACCACTGTGATACTCTGAATTACCTGCACAAACCATATAAATAAAGAATACTTGTTTTCGGCTTGAAATGAGCTTAGTTGAGGCTGAGAGGGTCATGTGAGGTTCTGGTCCGTTCAGGTTGAAGTCCTTGATGAATTCTTGCTCTTGAAGTCCAAATTATGAAGATCTTCAAGTGGTTCAACGTGGTTAGCTTCAAACTTGTGTTTTTTCTTCATTTGCTCTCTCTTGGCCAGATGACTTGTTTTGAAGGTAACTTGCAGCTCCGATGTGATCTCAGTGAGATTCTCGATGTTTTGAACTCCATTTCCTGCCAAGTAAACAGACTTACCTTGGTAGATTCGAGGATGAGCTTTCTTGATGCTTAAACAGGCTGAATCCTCCATTATGTCTAAACCGGATGCATTGGAGCTCTCTTGAAGGTTGCTTGTTTCTGGATTGGTTCTGAGCACGTCTCCAAGCTCCATTGTATTTAAGAGGGTCTCTACTACTGTGTTGAACCATTTTTGCAGCTTTCTGATCTTAGAACGTGGTAGTTGAGCCTTCTTAGCTTCAGGTACATGGTCTAGGTTTAAGCTTGATTCGATGTCCACATCATACCATCCCTCTTGAAAATGTTTCGACCTCGAAACTAATTCATTTGCATGGAGATATAGCAAGTTAGTATATATGAAATCATAAGGGATCAGAGAAATACCTCCATAATTGTTTTGGCTCGGGTATAGTTTATATGTTGCATCTAGTGGCTCTTCTTTCATCAGTATATAACAACTAACAAATTGGGGTTTCTTCTTGTCCAGAACAGGTGGTTTGAATAGTTTGTCTCCTATTCCAGTTTTTGCTTCTGCTGTGTGCTTCAAGGTGGCTTTAAAACCTGTTTTTGACACTTTTGACATAGACAAGCGAAGTATATCTGTGTGATCATGGGGTAATTAAAATTTGAAATCAGAGATACTTACTTTGTTGTATACATGTTCATTGTCTCTGGCTCGTACTATAATGCAAGGTACCCATTCATAGTACAAAGTCTGATATAGTTCCTTAAAAACTCTAATGATCTGATTATATCTTAATTCATTCTCTACTTTGCGTTCCCCATATCCTGCATCAGGGTAAAAGAATTTATAACCAGACTGTGGTGTTGTGTATAGAGACTTACCTTACTGGTGCTTGTAGTTTTGTTTGACCATAAGCAATGCATCTGGTGGTTCATCTTTGAACATCAAAGAAGCTTTTGCTATTCTGCTATGATCATGTTCAGTGGATTCGAGTTGCATATGCTCATATTCTCCTTGGTTTTGCCTCTGGTAAGGAATTGTGATTTTTGTTCCTCCATAGGTCCATTGTTCCTTTGTAGTACCTAAACCTGTTTCAGCATATTCTAGACAAGAAAAGTGCATTATTCTTGCCATAGCAATTTCAGTAACATAAGAAATATGCTTAGGACTTATCTGTTCATGAGCTACTGTATGAATAATGCCATGCTCAGAGTTTCCTTTATTTTGCTTCTGATCTGAAGCTAAGATCACCATTGTTGGTATTTCTTCTTTTTGGACAGTGTTATCTCCTTTAGTTCATGTACCTAATTCAGCACTTCTTGGACTAGACAAGTGTATTAATTTTGTCATTGAATTAATAAAAACATACTGATTTAGATCAAGATTTACCCGAAAGGTTGGGGTTTGAACAAAACCTTGTTCTGTTTTTGGTTTCCACTTGTTTTCGGGCTCTGGATCAAACTTGTTGTCTAGTTCCTCCATTGGAGCATTCATGATGGTTCTTATAACTCCAGATGTGACCTCATTGTCAAGCAAGTCCAAGTTCTGAACCGTGAAACTCTTGGTTAAGCTCTGTTTGAGCTTATTGCACAGGTTATGCTTATTTTCAGGAAGCATAGAATTCAGAGCTGTTCTTCCTGCATCATGAGTAAGAGAATTAGTTTTATTAACTAACAGTGGGTCTGGACACATACCTTGTACAGCATTGCTCATATTTGATACTATTTGTGCCTCTGGTTTTGTTTCTTTTAGCAACATGGAGTGCAGTTTGTCTTGAGCTTGCTTCTGGTCCATTGCAATGTTTACTGCTGGTGGCTCTTCTCCTATGGACGTGTGTTCCTTAACATAACCTGTTTCAACTCACTTTGACACAGACAAGTGCATCAAACTAGTGGTAGATAAATTAGGTACCCATTTATCTAAAGAAGAACTTATCTGAGCCTTTGTTTGAACAATGGTTTGTTCTGGTTTTGATGTTGGCTTGCACATTTCTCCTTGACTGAGAACATTCTTCTTCTCCATGGTATAACGGCCTGAGAAAGTTTTAGTACATTGTGCTCTGGTTTTTTCTAAGTGAACTGAGGAAACATACTTTCTGTTCATGACCCATTTCAAGTCTCCCCAACTGATGATGATGGCTCTTTTTTTATACTCCAAGTGTTTGCGTTTTTCTTGCCTCCACCATAAGTATGCTGAGTTGTTTGATGGCATAAACTAGCCTATCTTCCTCTTGAGTGTTATGGTATGAAAACCAATCATCCATGTTTCTCTCCCACTCTAGATAGTCCTCTGGATAATTACTTCCTGCAAATTTATAAAGTTGTGGCACAAAATCATCATAGAAATCTGAGTGTTGTTGTTGCAGCCATGGTTTTTGTTTCCTATTCCTCCATGGACGGTCTGGTGGTTCAGGCTCAACATATTCAGCTCCTGGTGCATCTCCAAATCGTTTTGCTTCTCTTTGTTGTTCAAGTCGTGTCATATGCTTTTCCAATGTATCTTGAGCGCTGGCCATTCCACTGAGTGTAGCTTGTATGTTGGCCAGGGCCTGTGCAAAGTTTGCTTAATCAAAAGCTTCTCTCATTGCTTTTCTGTCTAAGACAATTAACAAACAGATCAAGTGCATAATGGGTGGTATGAAAAATAAACTGAAACTTAAGAAACTAAGATGACTTAATCTAACTAAATGCAGAGAATTATCAAATGAAACTGAATGATTTTTTTCTTGGTTTTTCTGTGATGATGAATGAATGAAACAGCAAACAATTTAAACACAAACTAAATGACTTCTAATGAATGAATGCAAACAGAATGGTTAAACAACAACTAAATGAGCTTTTTATGAGTTTTTTTTTATGGAATGCAATGAAACAATACTAGAAACAGAATGACAAAGTGAAACAGAATGGTGGATATGATGCAAATGCTAGAAATGAGATGCTAATGCAAAATGGTAACAAATGAAAACAAGCAAACAGTTTTTTGTTTTTGTTTTTTTTTTTTAATGATGATGTGCAATGCTAAAATCAAACCAGAAATGAGAATGCAATGACTTAAACCACAAAAACAATTCAAATGCAGATGCAATGAACAAGGATGGGTTTCTGCACTTAAGCAAATCAACAAAGAGTAATGACATGAGAAACATAAATGGTATGGCCAAAATAAACCTTCCTAAAAAGCACAAAAACACGTTTTGGCAGCCACAAGAGTACTAAATGATTCAGATGACAAATGCTAATGCTTCTTCTTCTTTTTCGTTTTTGATGATGAATGAAACCCCGAACACAAGTGCAGAACTGAGCAATCAAACAGAACAATGAAAACACGATTTTTTTTTTTGGTTTTATGAATGAAAACTTAGGCAGAACTAAATGATGAATGATAAGAAACAAGAAGCAATGCAAACAGAAACTAGATCTATTTTTTCTTTTTTGAGTTTTTCTGGAAATAAGAAGACAAAGCAAGGTGCAGCAACAAGATCTAATCAAATGCAAGGCAATAACAGAAGCAAATAATTTTTTTTTTTTTGATTTTTCAGGAAATGAAAACAGTAAAAACGCAGATCCAAACAGAAATGAAACAGAGATGCAATTTTAGTGTTTCTTTTTTGCTTTTTTTATGAATGCTAAACACAAAAACAAATGAAATAAAAATTGCAGGAACAAAAAAAAGGGATAGATTCACCTGATTTGGAGCCTAAGCTCTGATACCAGATGATGTATGATCAAGGGGGTATGATCATACATGATGGTGAATCAATGGGATCAAACAGTTGGATGTGCAACTCTCTCTGTTTGATCTGTTTATGGATGAAGTGATAGGTTTATATATGGAACTCAATCTGCTGGCTGTGTAACTCTCTCAGATTGAATCAGTTTGTGAAATGGAGTAGATGGGGGGGGGGGGGGGGAAATGAAGGACGCCACAAAGCTCTATGGAAAGGAGCAATGGTAAGTCTAAGAACTCTAGAGAAAGGCTTCTCACACAATCTCAAAAAAAACTCAATTTGTTTGTAATTCTCTCAAGAACACAAAGGGGATTTTATTTAATCAAAAAAGGTCTAAAGATTACAAGGCTGCAAGAGGACCTTATATACTGGTCCTATCAGCTAATGACTTAATATGGTCGACAAAATAAAACAGCAAAAGACTCAAAACAACAGTACTTGTAAAAAGAAAACTACAAAGCATTTAAACTACAAGAGAAGGAAGATTTTCTAAAAAAATAGAAAAATAAAGCTGACTTCGTCCAGCTCTCTTTGGGGCTCGAACCTGAGTCTTTTGGCGTGCCAAATACCACTGTGATACTCTGAATTACCTGCACAAACCATATAAATAAAGAATACATGTTTTCGGCTTGAAATGAGCTTAGTTGAGGCTGAGAGGGTCATGTGAGGTTCTGGTCCGTTCAGGTTGATGTCCTTGATGAATTCTTGCTCTTGAAGTCCAAATTATGAAGATCTTCAAGTGGTTCAACGTGGTTAGCTTCAAACTTGTGTTTTTGCTTCATTTGCTCTCTCTTGGCCAGATGACTTGTTTTAAAGGTAACTTGCAGCTCCGATGTGATCTCAGTGAGATTCTCGATGTTTTGAACTCCATTTCATGCCAAGTAAACAGACTTACCTTGGTAGATTCGAGGATGAGTTTTCTTGATGCTTAAACAGGCTGAATCCTCCATTATGTCTAAACCGGGTGCATTAAACAGGCTCCATTGTATTTAAGAGGGTCTCTACTACTGTGTTGAACCATTCTTGCAGCTTTCTGATCTTAGAACGTGGTAGTTGAGCCTTCTTAGCTTCAGGTACACGGTCTAGGTTTAAGCTTGGTTCGATGTCCACATCATAGGTGCTGAAGGGATCCGTGTGGATGAGGAAAAGGTTAAGGCGATCAAGTATTGGCCTAGCCCTAAAACCGTGAGTGAAGTCAAAAGTTTCCATGGATTGGCTTGCTTTTACAGATGTTTTGTCCAGAACTTCAGTACCATTGCAGCTCCTCTCACGAAAGTGATCAAGAAAAACGTGGGGTTTAAGTGGGAGCAAGCCCAAGAAGATGCTTTCCAAACCTTGAAAGGGAAGTTAACTCAAGCTCCATTACTTGTTCTTCCAGATTTTATGAAAACTTTTGAAATTGAATGTGATGCCTCAGGCGTGGGTGTTGGTGCTGTTTTGATGCAGGAAGGAAAACCCATTGCGTATTTCAGTGAGAAGTTAGGTGGAGCAACTGTTAACTACTCCACCTATGACAAGGAATTGTACGCTTTGGTGAGGGCTCTTCAGACGTGGCAATATTACTTGTGGCCCAAAGAGTTTGTCATACATACGGATCACCAATCCCTAAGGCATCTCAAGGGACAGCAAAATCTTAACAAGAGACACGCTAGGTGGGTTGAGTTCATTGAAACCTTCTCATATGTCATTAAGTACAAACAAGGTATAGAGAACATAGTTGCTGATGCTCTCTCTCGAAGGTATGTACTTCTTTCTTCTCTTGGAACCAAGCTTTTGGGATTCGAATTCATAAAAGACTTGTATGAGGCTGATTCAGATTTTAGGGAACCTTATCTGGCATGTTCTAGACATGCACATGGCAAGTACTTTGAAGGTTTCTTATTCTTTGATAATTGATTGTGTGTGCCTCGCTGTTCTTTGAGAGAGTTGTTCACCAGGGAAGCTCATGGAGGAAGACTAATGGGTCACTTTGGACCGGCAAAAACTTTCAAAGTGCTCCAGGAACACTTTTACTGGCCGGGCCTGAAGAAGGATGTTGAAAGGATCTGTAGTAGATGTATGACAGGCAAGGAGGCTAAATCCAAGAACACATCCCAAGGTTTGTATTCTCCCTTACCGATTCCTTCTCACCAGTGGATTGATATTTCTATGTACTTTGTTTTAGGATTGCCTAAGTCTAGGACAGGTAGAGATTCCATCTTTGTGGTTGTAGATAGGTTTTCTAAAATGGCTCATTTTATTCCATGTTTGAAAACCAATGATACATTTCACATAGCTGAACTGTTCTGTAAAGAGATCGTTAGACTTCATGGCATGCCTAGGACTATAGTTTCTAACCGTGATGCTAAGTTCTTAAGTTATTTCTGGAAAACTTTGTGGACTAAGTATGGCACTAAACTGTTGTTTTCTACTACTTATCATCCTCAGACTAATGGACAAACGAAAGTAGTTAATAGGGCGCTCTCTGCCTTGCTTAGAACATTGGTTAAAAAGAACCTTAGAACATGGGAAGAAAACTTGCCGCATGTAGAGTTTGTGTATAACCATTCTGTGCATTCAGCTACAAAGCATTCACCTTTTGAAATTGTTTATGGCTTTAATCCATTGTCCCCTCTTGATCTAATCCCTCTGCCTTTGACTGAAAGAATCAGTAGATGGCGAAAAGAAAGCCAAACTTGTCAAACAGATTCTTGAGAAGGTCTGAGCCAACATTGAAGCCAAGACAAAGCAATATGAGAAGTACGCCAACAAAGGTAGGCGTAAGGTGGTGTTTCAACCAGGAGACTTCGTGTGGATTCACCTTAGGAAGGAACGGTTCCCTGAGGAACGGAAGTCCAAGCTCATGCCCAGGAAAGACGGACCATTCATGGTGGTCAAGAAGATTCATGACAATGCTTACCAGCTGGATCTTCAAGGTAAGTATGACATTTGCACAAGCTTTAATGTTTCTGATTTATCTCCTTTTGTTTCAGATGATCCAGATTTGTGGACAAATCCTTTTCAAGAGGAAGGGAGTGAGATTCTGTTGCAAAGTACCAAGCCAAACATCCACAGGTTGTTCGGAGGATGACGAGCAACACGTACCGGAGCAGGATACGAACGGCGCAAGTGAGGTTCATCGAGGAAAACCAGCATTGGCCGCGAACGGGATCTGGCTGACACAGCCGTGTTCCGCATCGACCCGACACGGTCCAAAAATAACCTACGAAGGGAACATCGTCCTAATGACTGAATCCCTCGGCCAACTCGTGTCCACTCTAGTTCAAACATCATGAAGAAGCTGATGGACTTGCTAGAAACCAGATGGTTCGAGCCAATTCATCCGATGATCGGGACTTCTCAGTTTTGGTTTGAACCAAGCATCCGATCACCGAGCCAAATTCATACGATAAATATTGTCTCGACCCATTCGATTTTTCCTCTCGACCCTAAAGGAAGAGATCGAACGCGAGATAACATTTTTTCCTCCGTTTCGGACTCTAATCTGATCTGCCCCTCCGTACACCCGGAAAATCTGAAAAGCCCCTCTTATAACATTTTTTTAATATATATTCTAAACCAAAACGCGTGAAAAGACGATGAAGGGTATCCGAAATTCTCTAAATTACGAACCAACCAAATAAAAATCCCTTCGGCTGAGACTCCGGCTCCAGCTCTGGCTCCGGCGGAGGTTGCAAAAGACTTACGGAGGAGAATTCAAAACTCAGCTCCGGAACAGAATTCAGATGACTCCAAAGCCCTTGCTGTTGTCGAGAGTAAGTTCTCTATTTACGCACAGTAATGGATTGTTTTCTCTGAGAATTTTTTGATTTGATGAGAAAATTATGGGTTTTGGGGTTAATTTTGTTATGGGGTTCTTAGTTATGTTTTTAGAGTGATTTACACAATTAGTCACTTTGGGGTAAGTGCTTTCAGAAAAAGTAACTTATGGCAACTGAGTAACTTTGGAATAGTGAAAAGTCACAATTTTCCTCGACTTAACCCAAACAGCTCTTCCTATTGAAATATGAAAGTGATCCGTCCACGAGTATTCGTCCACAAGGATTGATTCGTCAATGTACATGATGAATGGCATGTCATGTGCGCTATCCACGAGTAGTCGTCCATGAGTGCTATTTTTGACTAGACAGCCATGGAGATGATCCTTCCACGAGTGTTCATCCACGAGTGTTCGTCCACGAGTGTTCGTCCACGAAAATTGATTCGTCAATGGACAGGATGAATGGCATGTGATGTGCGCTATCCACGAGTGGTCGTCCATGAGTGTTATTTTTTGCAATAGTATTGTGAACGAGGACAATGAGGATCTGATTGTTTAATATTTTTGTGCACGCTGATTTTTGAAACGTTCTTTGCATCTATCATTTGTTGTGATTGTGTGAGAATTAACATGTTTTAAAGTGTATGAGTATTTAAACATATGTTTTTCATCCATAGTTTGTTGTTCACATTTCAATGACCACGGTTCATTATTTACGATTCTTTATCCATAGTTCTTTTGACCACAATTTTTTGTTTATGGAAATTATCCACGGTTGGATTAGGTTGCAATAAGTGAAGGAACATCCACCATTCACGCTTTTAAATCGGTTAAAAGATTTTCAAGCATGCACCACTTTCTTACTTTGCTAAATTGGTATTTTTAGTGGGTCGAACAAACCACCCAACACATCAATAGTTGTATATGACTTCTTAAACAAATATTACATCCATGAAATAGTATGGTGATCTCTCAATCCATCCACATGAAGTTGTCCATGAACGTCTGTCCATCGATGATTGTCCATTACAGGTCGAACACATTTTCATGGCGACTCGACCATCTTTATTAATTTCACTCTACCCTAATTACGACTCGACTCGACTCGTTCATCGTCCTCATCCATCATCCTCGTCCATCGACCTCATCCATCATCCTCGTCCATCATTCTCAGCAGTCATGGATGATAAATGTTGACACTCATGGATGATGGGTTTATAACTTGGCGAGTAAAACCACTATGACGATATGATTCAGTGTGAATAAATCTCAAGCACATTGTCATGGATACACTCATGGACGAACTCTCATGGATGCAATATGAGGAGGTCTCAACTAATTAAGGATAGATGTGTCTTTTCAAATACTCAAAATATGCTCAAAGTGACTCACTTGGTGTAAGTTACTTTCTTTGATATTACACTTCTCAAAAATGACTCTCTATGTAATATTCTCATGTTTTTATTGGTATAAGAGCTTTTTGCAGGGAGTTTGGTTATTGGGATTGGGTTTCCCCCAGAGATAAAATTGGTTAACATAAGAGCGCACGTTGTAATTCGAATTAGTTTCGATTAAAATCTCTGGATTTATCAAGGCAATTGGTGAAATGAAACGCCTTTATATAAATATGGAAGAAATTGTTTTGCTGCCAAAGCTTAATCACACGATCAAAAGATTTAAATATACATACATATGCTCTGTATCATGTCCCTGCTTGTGACTCTTTTTGTGTATAAGTCTTGGGAATTTCGTTGTTTAAGTTATTATCCTCTAATAGAATGAGAGTTTCTTGCAGAACCTATAGAGTTTCTTGCAGAACCTGTAGAGCCTCTTGCAGAACCTGTAGAGCCTCTTCTGCAGAGCCTGCACCGAAGAAATCTTCGTCTGGTTCGCTCGATAGAGGTGAGCTTAAAAGAAAACTATGCGAGTACTTTTTCTTTGTAATGTTTATGGCAGTTACTGAGCTGAGCTCCATTTATTTGGTAGTAGATGTTAAGCTAGCTGATTTGTCAACGGAGAAGAGATTGTCTTTTGTCAAAGCATAGGAAGATAGCGAAAAGAGCAAAGCGGAGAACAAGTAAGAGATTCTGCATCACTGGTTTCGGTTCTTAGGTTCTTTGTCTGATTTTGCTAAACAATTGACATGGAACAGAGCTGAGAAGAAGATCTCTGATGTTCATGCTTGGGAAAACAGCAAGAAAGCAGCTGTTGAAGCCCAACTCAAGAAAATCGAGGTATAATAATAAACTTAATCAAGAGAGATGTGAAACTGTTTAAATGTGATTGAGAAATGAAGTGTTTTTGGTATATATTTGAATGCAGGAGCACCTTGAGAAGAAGAAAGCAGAGTATGCAGAGAAGATAAAGAATAAGGTTGCAGCGATTCACAAGAAGCAGAAGAGAGGAGAGCAATGATTGAAGCTAAGCGTGGAGAAGACATTCTTAAAGCAGAAGAAACGGCTGCTAAATACAGAGCTACTGTAATTGTCCCAAAGGCTGCTTGTGGATGTTTCTAATCTTTGAATCTGCTGATCAAATTTCAAGAGTTTTCAACTGTAAATCGTAAACAATTTCTCTCTTATGACTTGTAATCTTGCTTGTGTAAAAACGACAGTGTGAAAAATTTGTCCATTGTTTTACCTGTGCATTTTTCTAAAGCATCATCAAATCATAAAGAGATTTGTAATTGGTTTTTATATTCTTTATCCGATTTGCTACTGGGATCGTCCCAAAAGGCAACATGTGGATGTTTCCAAGGGTTTTCAGCTGTAAAGAGTAAACAATCTCTCTTTTCTCTTAAATGGCTTGTGATCTTGTTAGAAAATTTATTGCGCAAAAAATAACATCAGAGTGAAAAAAAAAAATCATTGTTCTTTCTCTGCAATTTCCTGAAGCATCATCAAATCATAAAAGAAAGGGGATTGTTTTTCAAGTTATTAAACTAACTAACGCTGATTTACATAGATACTATTTCTACTTCTGATCACTAAAAACAAAAAAGAAGTTGACTCGTTCACGTTTGGTGAAGGATTGTTATTAAGTAACTTAGGCCTTTGAACTTATGTTATGTCTGCTATGTTAGAATTTGTCTTTGTGTTTTTCAGGATTTGGACATATATATTTTATGCATGTCTTTTTTATGTGTTAAATTAAACGGTACAACTAGCAGAACTAGAGCAACTAGAACTGGATTTATAAAACGTGTGGCAGCAAAGAAACGTGTGGCAGCAAAAAAAAACGTGTGGCAGGAAGTTTAAAATGAAGTTAAAAATGGATAAAATATAAAGTCACGTGCGCCGTCAAAAGAGGAAATGAATATCTTTGCAAACTTGCACTGTCAAAACAAAAATTAAATCCAGTTTTTTATAACATAGTTGTACCCAGTTTTTAGTTGTACCCAATTTCAAAAAAAAAAATTGAATCCAGGTAAAATTTTGAAATCAGTAGTACCATACTCTAAATTAAACATTTTTAGTTGTACTTGTGAAATTTAGTAAACAAACTACATTTAACATATTTCTAATGCTATAACTTGTATAAAAATACAAACTTTCATGGTTTTCATGTTTGCGTGGTTAAGATTTCCAAAGTAACCTTAAAAGTATAAGGTAGATTGTGTAGACATCACATTTTCATTGATCAAATTAATATAACTATGAAATGTTCAAATATGCTTGCACATGTTCTATGGCCTATTTTATGTGTAAACATCTTTACAAATATATTTAGAAATTGTGTTATTGACATTTTTGTAGAAAGCATAGTCGTACTGGTTGTACTTAAAACGAGTGAACTAGTCGCACCAGTCGTACCCGACATATTTAAAAGAAAGACATAAATTACTCTTCACTACCATCAATCCCAAACCATTGAGCCCAGCGTCCACCTCTTCCTCTTCCTCTTCCTCTTCTTCCTCTTCCATGATGTTCTCCAACTGATGGGAATCTTTTCTAAATTCACTTAATATGTCCAGTTATGCTAGTTGTAGAAAGCATAGTCGTACTGATTTTTCCAGTTGGACTTGAGTACAACTAAAATGTAGTTGCACTAGTTGTACTTAAAACGAGTGGTACTAGTCGCACCAGCGTCCACCTAGTCGTACTAAATTCACTTAATATGTCCAGTTATGCTAGTTGTACCCAGTAGTACCCAGAAAGTTTGGTTCATCCTAGTCGTATTAAATTCACTTAATATGTCCAGTTATGCTAGTTGTACCCAGTAGTACCCAGAAAATTTGGTTCATCATACGAATCATCACGATTTATTACGATGCATTGCTCAGTTAACCAAGAAATCCCATTTAGTTAACAATATCAGTTTCTAATAGCCTTACCCAACTAGCTCAGTGACTCCAATGAGCAAAAAAAAAAAAATCAAAAATTTCTTTACTATGAAATTTCTTAATTGAGAAGAAATTATGTATTAATTGCTTTGGGATTGCTTTGCCTATGACATAAACTTGATAATTCAATCATGAAATCGAAAAATAGCATAAAAAACAGAAAGAACTAACCTTGTCAATGGTGGAAACGTGAGAGGAAGAAGACAACGAGATGTACAATTAAATTTTGGTGGTTGGTTTAGAGAATTAATTTTAGAGTTGGTTTGAATTAAATTTCCTACCAAACCACCCAATTTCTTTTTCTTTTTCTTTTTTTTTTAATTTTTTTTTTAATTTTTTAAGGGAATGAGTAAACAGTCAATTCATTAATAGGAGGGGCAGTTAGATTAAAGAGGGGTAGTTAGATTTTCTCCTTTGTACGGAGGGGTATTTGAGATTAATCTCCCTTTTCTCTTATGATGTTACTTATGCTTTCAGAATCTAAACCGGCGCCCACGCCGTAACCGTGCATCCCCTTTCGTCAGAGCCCCCTTCCAGGAAACTTACATCTCCCCTGCAAATTTTGTATACCCACTTTTCATCCATGAAGGTTGGTTTAGTTTCTTTTGCAATTCGAGTTTAACATTCTCTCGCTTGTCTCTATTGTTTGAAGAAGCATCATGTGTGTGTTTTGAAGACTGGCAGGTGAGGAGGACACGCCTATTGGAGCGATGCTCGGTTGCTACAGGCTTGGATGGAGGCACGACCTTTAAGGGAAATCGAAACGCAACTGTATTAACAGCAATCTTATGAGTTTTTTGTTACTTGAGTTATACCTGATTTCACATTTCCCTCCAGCTACGCTTGGTTACAGCAGAGGTAGCCTTCAAAGACTGATGATGCCTCAAAGGCAAAGTTATTTGAGGTTGCAAAACGGTTAGAAAGTGCAATGATAAAAACGGCTGCTTCAAAGGTTCTCTCCACTTTTGATCTTCTCATTGTTACACTCCGTAACACTCTTGTGATTGGCAGATGAATACCTCTTGTGATTGGCAGGAGAATGCGGTAGTGCAGCAACTACTGGAGGTCGTGATCAAGGACAACACAGTTCTCAAACGTTACCGGATTAGGAATCTGGTTGAAACAATGTTTCTTATTCCTCTCTGCTCCATTGATGTGTAATTTGATTTCAGGTTGTTACCTGTTGTAGAATGGATAAGCTACTTTTTATGTCAGTTCACAATGGCTGATATTTGGTGGATTCTATATGTGTGCAGCGCTTTGGTTTAGGAGTTTCGTAATTGGGAATCTCCTTGGACATTGGAAGCTCTGTATGTAGTTTGTTATGAAGTTCGAGTTCTTGCTGAAAAGGTGGTCATTCACTTTTATGTCACTCATCCAAAATCTTTGATTTGTTTAGTTTCTCATATCTCTTGAGTTTTGAGTTCTGAGAGCATGATTGGTTCGCAATGGAAATGCAGGTTGATAAAGAATTGACCTCTAACGGAAAGCTGCCTTTGTCTATCTATCTTCAGGAAAACTCCCTTTGGTAATTTTAATTTTACAAAAAACAAAATTCTTTCACTATTTATGATACTCCCTTTCAGTTTTAATCTTCAGGCTAATTTTACTCCCTTTCAGTTTATTTATGATACTCAATATTTCGTTAAGATGATTTATTCTTTCAATTACTATTAAGAAATTTGTGTCAATTCTTTATATACTTCAAACGAACTTTCGAAAGTTACAAACACAATTGGATAAAAACTTATAAAATGTAGTGGAGCAAGTAGTCAGGATATACATTTTTTATTACGATAACGACTCAAATATAAAGAGTGGAGCAAGTAGTCAGGATGTATCTTCTCTCTTTATTAAATTTGTAACATCAACATATAGTCAAATCAAATTTCCCGAGACAGAGACTATATATTAACGTAGCAACTTTATGTTTTTAGACCAAAACATTTAGACCAAAACAACTTTATGTTTTTAATGATACAGAGAAACAGCGTCAAATGTACAAAACCAAAGATTTGAAAAAACCAATGAAACAGTATTGTGCTTATCTGTTTTGTAAGACTTTTATTTTTTCGTTTTTGTTTTTCTTTTTGTTGCATCCACCGCTAAAAAAATGGGAAGTCCTAAAATCGCTCTGTGTTTCTCTCTTAAATTTTGGAACTTGTCTGTAAATTAAGAGAATAAAGAAATGAGGTGTAAAAACAAAGTTTCTCGAGAAAGAAAAAAAAGCTTCCGTGGCCAAAAGTGAAATTATCAAGTTTGTTGACGCGTCCACTTTGTGTTTGATCTCAGCCACCGTTCGCTTCTCTGTGTCGTATATGAGGCAACTTCTTTGCGAGAAGTCTCCATCGATCGTGTACTCTTCTCCGGTTCCGTCGTAAACTTCCACTTCCATCATGCACCGTCCGATTATCGACGATCTCCGGACATTAAAGCTCGGTTTCTCTCCCTCCGATCTCTCCCCGAGAAAACCTTTCCATCTCTGGTGCAGAGTCGGTCTCTGTCCATCAAAACAAAACCTTATCAACGAGATGACGTAGTATCATCTTGGAACTTATAATAACAAAGTACACAGATATAATTGGGTATACAACAATTGATTTGATTTTGTGTAGCTCAAATCCATTTCTTTAGATCCGTCTCTAGCAAAAAAAAAAAAAACAACCGTTTAATCAAATCATCCAAATATTTAATTGTTTACTCAACGCTCAATTTCCAAATGTAATTAGAATATTTTTCCCCAAGTTATGAAGAACAAGAAACGATACCCATCAAAAATAAAAACAAACGTTACTAAATATTAAAAACCAATCTTATTCATTGATAAACATAAATAGAGCTAATCTTGAACTACAAGTTCATCGATTAAACCCAATGCAATACATGCTTGTTTAAAAGTAGGATGAACAACATCATGTACCGTCTTAATATCTTCAAAACACAATGGACCTATAACAACATGCAACAAAACCCTCAAATAGTAAACTCGCCTGCATGTAATGGGATGTATGGTAAAACCACATCATGCAACCTTTGGTAGAAATGTTATTTTGTGGTTAACTAATGATGTTTAAAAAAATATCTGAGTTTATTTCAAATAGTTGTTATTACAATATTAATGATTATATGCTTTCACATTTATTATATTACAAATTATACTATTCCAAAAAGAAATATATTTTTTTTGCTTTATTTTTTTTTCCTTTGCCTAACATTTTTACTACTAATATTCATATTATCTTAATATATCAGGTGAGGAGAAAGTATACCTTAGTTCCGACAGTATTATTTCTTCAGATAAAGATCCATTGAAAACCGTCGAATATCCAACTGAGTTTTTGAATACCATCAAAATTTCTGGATTACCAAAGCATTGCTTGAAATTAAAGGTTGGTGCTCTAGTTATGTGTCTTCGTAACATTGATCCTATTGGTGGGATATGTAATGGGACTAGACTTATTATTACTCAGATGGCTCGACATGTGGTTGAATGTAGAATAATAACGGGAAATGAGAAAATGATAGGTCAAATAGTTTTAATCCCTATGATGTATGTGACACCACTAGACACAAGGTTTCCTTTCAGAATGCATCGTAGACAATTCTTTTTAGATGTAGCTTTCTCAATGACCATCAACAAAAGCCAAGGACAATCACTTGAGAATGTCGGTTTGTTTCTACCTAGACCAGTTTTCTCTCATGGACAGCTATATGTTACATTATCTAGAGTTAAGTCTAGATCCGGACTTAAAGTTTTAATCACAGACAACAATGAACGTCGTCTACAATGAGGTGTTTCAAAATCATGCTTAATTTCTATGTTTTTCATATATTTTATAACAATTAATTATATGTTTATTATCTTTTTCGGTTACTATAATGTTATCATCTTTATGTTTTTTATTTTACATTCTCAAACATCAAATTATATTGGAATTTTTTACTATTACACTTGATCATTAGTTATTTTTAACTATCAATTTATCATACAAAATCATTTCTTAGACCATAATTTATTGGATGCAAACACTTATAAATTAATAGACAATATAATTATATATAACATATAAAATGTATTATAGTCCGCACAGGGTGCGGACCGGTCACCTAGTTTATATTATATAATGAAAAAATGTTTAGAAACTATAATTACAATCGTCGTAAATGAGAAAAGTGCTTGCGTAGAAAAAAAAATATTTGTGTAGTACTATTTTTGCATAATGTTTTAAATAATATTGACCACAGTGAAAAAATTCTAGCTCTGCACTGAGTCACAGCATGATCAAAATAAAATCGAAGGAATAGAAACAAGCACAAACTAAATTAAAACCTAAAATTAAGCGGCTCGAGAAAATTTAGGCGTAAACTATAACCTACACAATACAAAATAAGAAAATTAAGGCGTAAAAAATGATTATATAGTCTCAAAACGATCTAGGGTTTTCTACAAAATCTAGATAATCAAGAATAATCTCGACAATCGACTGCGTTGAAAATAACCAATAACAGGTATTACGCTTTATCAAATTAAGGATTTAAACCAATATTAATCATTAAGGGGTAGAAAGATAACAAAAAAATTATGAGAGTGAATGTGGAAGCGACACTTTCCAAATAATAGTATAGATTGACAATAGGCGATTAATCTACTTCGCAAAATAATAATAACTAGGTGATAACCTGCGCCATACGCAGGATGAAAAATCTATAAATAATTTTATTAAAGATAATTTTGAAATTATTTAAAGTAAAAATAATTTAATCAGTTTTTTTATATATAGGAATAATATAATTTAATATTTCAACATTTTTTGACATAATATTTTTAACTTTTTTTCAAGTTTAAATATTTATATTAGAGTTATTTACATTAGTACTTTGAAGAGTTTTTCTAACAAAAAAAGGCACTTACATGGATTGGGTGACTTTGTGCACTATTTGCCGTGATGAAAACCCGCTAATACCCTTAATGAAGAAAGTGTGAAGAATCGTGATCCTGGACGGTTAATAATAAATCTCGTCGGAAAAGTCATGAAACGATATAAAATCGATAGATGTTCAGATCGAAGGATTAATTGACGCCGGCGTAATCATATGTACTCGAAAGGGATTTGGTGGAGTATGGATCCGTGTTGGTGAACCTGTTTCATGTTAAGCTTGGAATCCGGTGGTTGCTGGAGGTTGCAGGCGAGTCGAAGGTGTAAACAGGAAGGGTAGTTTATATCTTTGTATTTTAATGGACAATTCTGGATGGAAAGTGAAGGGGAATTATTTTTATAGATATATGTGAAATAATGTGGACGGGAAGGGTTGGACGATGATTATATTACATTAGATTGCATTAGTGAATTCTTATTTCTTACTGTAACATGGAGGTTCCGAAAAAGTGGCGAAGAATTCCGGCGTTAATTTGTAACCTGCTACATGTTGGGTTTAGGTTGATTTGGATATGTCGTGTATTTGTTAATCTACTTTATCGCTGAGGGTTTGTAGGTTGCAGATGAATGTAGTGTGTGGTCTACATTGTTCCATATCGATTCTTCTTCTTTCTGTGTTGATTTATGATTTCAATGAAAGCAAATACATATTGGCTTTGGAATTTGATTTAGTCTTTTGACAATTTTGGGTTTGTAATAGATGCTCTTAAAAAAACTAGGTTGATGTTTTTGGATTTGGACAGGAAGTGGTAAAAATGAGGAAGGTGATGGAGGAGACAATACATGAATCAATTTTAGTGATGAATATAAACGAGGTGAAGATATCCGGTCGAGATTTTGTGAAACAGACATCTAGTGATGATGAAAGAGAAGACATAATAATGGTGAAGGTGGAAGAACAAAAGATGGATTTAAAGTGTTCGACAAAATGTGTGAGAAATAAGTTTTGTATCCACACAATCTTGTCCATGCTATATTGTCCATGACGAATTAGACAACTTGTCCATGATAATTCGTCCACCGTTAATGGCTAGGACTTATGATGAGGTATGAAGTTTGATCAATTTCACATAAAGCCATGAGAGGGCAATAATATCAATTCATATGTTAAATCGATTATTTTGCGTGATAATATGTCTAAATAGTCATAATACGAGAATTTAGTTTGGATTACTAGATCGGTGCATCTGCTGTTACTCTTTTAACCAAAAGTTTTTACGGACATATTGGCAATGTCCATCTATTTTTGTCCATAAAAACATGTTCCATATCACAATTTCCACAAGCTTAGTGCATCTTTTGTTACTCTTTGAACCAAAACGTTTTTTGTACAGAACACAAGCAAATGTTGTTGCTTTTTGTATTGTACAGATTTATTCAAATAAATTACAATAAATTACAATTTGAAGAGGATTGGTCGAATCTCTTGATGGATGTTCGAATCTCTCAACGCATCTACACGTAGTTGTCCATGAAAATATGTCCATCGATGACTGTTCATTGATAACTGTCCATTGGAGCTCGAACACGAACATATGTCCATTGATAACTATCCATTACAGCTCGGACACATGGATCTACATGTGGTCATCACATTTTTGTCCACGCCGAAGTGTCCATTGCAACTCAACCATCTTTATAAATTAAAAAAGCTTCCATCGTTAGCTTGTTTGATATAGAATAACCCAAGTTTTACCCAATTATGCAAGATCTCCCCAAGCTCTTTGTCTTGTCGTTTAAAAATATATAGAGAAACATCAGGTTTTCTATCTATGGACCTAAACTAAATTCGCTTCGCTAAGCTCACTTTTCACTCCCAATAGGCATCTTTCAATTCTCACTGCCGTCTCATATGCTATTACTAAGTCTCTTGGATCAGTATATGGTCAGAAAAACTGAAACATAACCAAGAACAAACGAGCAAAGACCAACAAATATTTGAACAAACGATGGTAAACTCGCGTGATACGTTTGAGTTGTGGTGGGTCCGGTGATAAGTCGGTGTCCCTAGATCAATGAATTGCAGATTCTGGTGGAGTCAGAGTGGTCGGAGATCTTGATTTCAGGGAACGGTGGCTTAGGGTTTTACTGAAAGATCTCTGTAAAATAAATATGTACAATTGGTGAGTAATGGGAGAACGTATAAGGTTAATCAATTCTGATGAGGGTGATTTAGTCTTTTTAGGTCTTCAAAGTATGTCCACCTTCGTAAGTATCTTTAAGTGTAATTGTAGATTGGAAAAGTACCTTTAACTGTAATTATCTCATATTAAAATCACACATATCGAAGTATTTTTATTGTAACATAAATTATAGTTTTAATTTGTTATAATTTTATTTTTTAAATTAAAATCACACATATTGAAGTCTTTTTTATTGTAAATATATTTTCTACCTAATTAAAATAAATCATTGTATATATCATAAATTGTGTATAAATTATATTTCATTAAATAATATTTTTTTAAACTATTGTTTTATTCATTTTTAAGAATTTATGGTGTAATATGATGTATATCATAAATACACATAATCTAAAATTCGATTTTAAATAATTCAAAAATTAAAACATAATTTTATGGTTATATTAAAAGTAATAAATATATAAAAACATATAATGTAATTAGTCTAATCAAAAAATGAAATTTGTTTTAAAATAATGGGAGAATAAGTGTGGTAGTGACACATCAGCAAAATGACACCACTGTAAATATTTCAAAAAATAAACCTACTCTGTAAAAATGTTTCTCAATTAATATCTAGGGAATATAGTAAATAACTCATCATCATAAGCATGGTTTCCTATCTAGAATTGAGCTTATCTGGTTCCACACGTTCTTGTAATTTGATGAATAAGGAATCAAACGCCTTTATACCATTCTGTTTTTAGCTAACTCGATCATACCATGTTTCAAATCCTTTTTGTCGTAATTTTTTTCTTAAAGTTATCTCCTTCAATAACTCGTTAAGATCATTTCAACTGTTGTATGATTGGTATCCCTAGGTTGGTGAAACCGCAATTTCCTGTGAATTGAAATAATCTTTTTTTTTCTTTCAATTTTGCAGAATAATTTCACTATTTCTATGTATTTTAGCTTTAAAAATGACATAATTCCTAATAAATAAACAAAAAAAAGTGAATAACCAAAAATGTCTATATGGATAGTAAAGTGAATAAACAGAAAAACAAAACCCAAAAGTGATTATATATGGGTGAAGTGAATAAACCAAAATTAAAAAAAGGTGACAAAATCTCTAGGGGATTGGTAACCTAGAGTGAAACACTTTGTAAGAGAATGTAGTTACTCATAAGAAGAAGTTAAGCCAATTGGACAGATTTTGAACATGTGGCCCCATTTTTTTCTTATTATTTGGTAGCATAAACTCTCTGCTTTTGGCGTTTTAAGAAAGAAACATGTCTCATCTTCTATTTTCCCGAATTTGTTTTCTAAATTACAGTGTTGTTAGCAAAACGTAGAAACACAACATCGTTTAGCTTTATTTTAAGTAGCGTCATAGCATTTTGGTGTCTATCTATTTGTACGTAAATTTTGAAAGATTTTCAAAATTTCTAAATCTAATGTTATTGGTTCATAGATTCTTAAATCCAATTTATTGTTAAAAAAAGAAACTAAATTGCTAATAAAAAAATCTATAAACCAATTACCTTATATCCAGAATCATCATTAATCCATCTGGATGTGTTGAGGTGAGACAAAAATTCATCAACGAAGCTAAAGCATGGAAGAACATTCAAATCAACAGATAAGATTGATTAGGCTAGAGAGAAATTTGTTACAAAGTTAAAGAGAAGAGAAATGAAAAATTCATTTAGCGATTAACGATGATCGAGCTTACCCTTGAGGGGAATTGACGAGTCTGACTCAAAGCAAATTTAGATCTCGGTAAAAAGAGAGACCAGAATCTCTCTAAAGCTTCTTTCGGCTCTGCAATTTTCCAAGTTTCTCACGAAGAAGGTATCTTAAGGAGGAAATGAAGATGTACGATCGTACCTGGAGGAGATGGATCTAGAAGATATAGCTTGTGGACACCCCGATCTTAGCTCATTCGACACCCTAACACTGAAGAAACATGTTTAAGCCTATCCTTATAGCTGCATTGATTCCTATGAACAATGTTTTCAGAAATCAAAGAAAAATGTAAAACTTTAAAAATTGTGAAGGGGTTTAAGCACTAACCAGATTGAGAGAGATCCAACGGCTATGACAGGGTCTTCAAGATGTCCGGTTAAGACAATGATAGTCATGAAATACCATATTTCAAAATTAACCTACGAATAGATAGACACCAAGTTTCTCGTGCTTCCAGCTTTGCAATTTTCCAAGTTTGTCCCATGGAGGAAGCTTCAAGTAGAGCTCTCCATATCTTGGGAGGAACCTGAAAAATCCAAATTACTGCTAAGTAATTAAGAAACTAAACTGCTAATAAAACAAACTAAATCTATAAACCAAAGATTACCTCATATCCATAATCATCGTTAATCCATCCATATGTGTTGAGGCTTTGACCAATATGCACGCTCATATTGATGTCATTTTAACTTAGGATCAATATGCACGCTCAAATGTTAACAATCAATTTTACAATAACAAGTTAACTATCTATAATTTTTAAAGTTAATGGACTCAAAATATTTACAACCAGTTCTACAATAACAATTTAATAACCTCATAAATCAAAATGAATGGTGAAAGTTTCCGGTGATTTTTTGTACTTCGTCGGTGACTTCTATATTGAATACGGTGTATAATAGTGGTTATGTTTTAACTATAACCGCTTTGCTATGGAAAAAGCTGCAATAGAAACCGCTGTGGAAGAGACAGTGGTTTGATATTGATATCGAAAATGCATCCTCCTCTTTATTGTATGACGATATTTATAAAATCGTTGAAAATTGGCATTCCCAAAATTTATTTCTTTGATAGAATCAGTAAATTGGATTCTTCATCGAAGAATATCTCTACATCTAATTAGCCCAATGTAATAAAAAAAAAAGTGTTTAAATTGGTTATTCATGAATATCACATCAAATTAAATGCAAATATTAGAGTGAGTAAATCTTTTCTCCGAAAAAGTAACGCTAGGTTTATCTCTTTTATTTTATTATTTTATTAAAATCTTGTATTTTCCTAAAATCATATATTTTATGTAATTTTGGATAATTATGTATCAATAAAAATATTTATTTATAGCGGTTTTACTGTAGCTACATCATTAAAAATAAACATGATTCATATACGAATAGAAAAATCCTAAATATTTAAAAATATGTAATAAAATTAATTGGAAATAAATGAGAATAAAATAAATAAATGTTAGATTTCTTTTTAAGTGGTTTTTTTTTTTGTAAAATTCTTTTTAAGTGGTTTTGTTTTAATATTCTTAATCTTTTTTTTATTCCGGTGATCCAATATTTTATTTTTTGTGGTTTTCAAATATTTTACTATAAATCCACGTATACTCTAATCTAATTTGTAATACAGTTAAATCAATGATGCAAAAAAAAAAACAAAAAAAAAACATTGGAAAGATTTTGATGCATTAAACGAGAAGACCGTCTAAAGGATCTACGACTACGAATAAGACTCGTGCATGATCACATGCACGAACCCAAGATGCCCCACTCAGACGCTTCTTTGATCACAAAAACCCAATGTTGCATTCTATCCATCCTACTATAGGAACTACCCAACAAATAGCAAAAAAAAAGCAGTTATTAGAATCACAATATCTGAAATTTTCTCTTGGGAAATAAAACCATTGGGACAGTTTTCAAGAATGTCTTGAAGCGATTTAAAATTAGACCATACATTGGCAGATTAGTCTGAGCGGGCAGTTTTTTAGAGCATCGACAAGAGTGAGTTCAATATTGAATCATTTGAGAAATTCATTATATAATGCCATGCTCTTAACTTATAACTACATCTTTGCTTGGCTCGAGAGGTTGAACTAAAACTGGACTCACACATGTTCAAGAAGATTTAAAACTTAACCATGTATGTAGCTTTTGAACTGTGATATTGGTCAGTTATTTCTTACGACTAATAAGATGGAATGATCCCAGATTAGAAACCAGTGAACACAACTTTGAAATCAGGGTTAAGATTTACATCCAAGATGATGCAGTTTTTTGGGAAACAAAGAGACATCAAGAACACATAAGACGACCAAGAGTATTTTTGTGTCATAAACCTTAGAGCCCTGTTTAAGTCCCGCAACAGTAGCTCGATGAAGCACTGCTGGTCTGTGCTGGGTTTTGTTTGAAGATGTTCTTTTTCCCTCCAGACGAACCTTCAGCAATAAGACTCGGCGTTTCCAAAATCTGCGGATAAAGAAAGGTTTTTAGACTTTAAGACATAATCATCCACAGCAACAAAAAGCTTGAAGAAGGCGAGGATTTCGCTAATACTAACCTTAAGAACAAGCTCTTCAAAACATTGCTCAACATTGACCCGAGTCTTTGCACTACACTCGAGAAACAAACATCCGTACTCCCGAGCAAAGTCTATGCCTTCTTTCTTAGTGACAGCTCTTTCACTCTCCTGGTGTGACATTAAGGTCAATAGAGTTGCAACATTATCGTCACTTAAACATGGAGGACAAATGAAGAGAAATCTTACCTTATCGACTTTATTCCCAACGAGCATTTTGATGCAATCCTGATTAGTTGAGTAGAGATCGATTTCCTTAGCCCATATATCCGATAGATTTGTGAATGTGTTTCGTCGTGTAACATCATATACTACAGATAGAGAGCTCGAAAAGTCACTTACAGGGAATAAAAAGTAGCCAAGTATATAACGGATCAAGGGTAATAATTAATGATTTTGTGGATTTACAGAGACATACCCATTATTATACCCTGAGCTCCTCTGTAATACGAACTTGTTAGCGTCCTAAATCTCTCTTGCCCAGCTGAGTGAACAGAAACAAAAACAAAAACTGATCAGAGAGCAGAAAATTTGAAAAAATATACAAGAGACTAATCCCTAAACTATTACAAGAGACTAATCTCTAAACTATTATAAGAGACTAATCTCTTAACCATTCTGAACACAAGAGTCTAGTCTCTTAACTATTTTAAATACTCTCTTAGCCATTCTAAATACAAGAGACTACTCTCTTAACCATTCTAAACACAAAAGACTAGTCTCTTAGCTATTTTAAATACAAGAGATTAATATCTAAAGTATTCTAGATACAAGACTAAATACACATAAGAGCTTAGGGAATAGTGATTGAAACAAAAAAATGGATGTAGATTACAAAGAAAATGTATCATATTCTGTATTATTGTGGTGTCTACTCTCAAATTCGACTCCAACTCTGTTTAATAATTTCAAATACGTTCTATCCAAATTGAAACAACAAGGTTAGATTCCAAGCACGATAAAACTGATTAGAGATAACAGAAAACCTGAAAAAATACAAGACTAATCTCTTAACTATTCTAAATACAAGAGACTACTCTCTCAACTATTCTAATTACATACTAATTTCTCAGCTAATCTAGATACAAGAGACTAATCTCTCAACTATTCTAATTACATACTAATCTCTTAACTATTCTACAAGAGACTAATCTCTTAACTATTCTAAATACAAGAGGCTAATCTCTCAACTATTCTAAATACAAAAGGCTAATCACATAACTATTCTAAATACAAGAGACTAATCTCTTAACTATTCTAAATACAAGAGACCAATCTCTAAAATACAAGAGGCTAATCTCTTAACTATTCTAAATACAAGAGGCTAATATCTTAAGTCTTAACTACTCTAGACACGAGACAAGTCTTAACTATTCTAGACACAAGAGATTAATCTATAAAATACTCTAAGTACAGGATCATAGGCAACAGTGACTGAGACAAAAAAAAAAAACACTAAAGTCGATTACAAACAAAATGTATCATACTCCACATTATTGTGGTGTTTTTCAAGAAACAAATTTTCAAACTCGAATCCAACTCTAGATTTGATTAATGATCTCGAATAAGTTTCCACTGAACATCTAAACTGAAACCATAAGATGTCACATTTACATAAATTTCAAGCAAATTTGCAGAAATTCTTCTCAGGATACTAAACACACAAACAAGATTTTGATCTCTTACCTGTATCCCAAATCGCAAGCTTCAGTTTTTTCTCTCCAATGGTAAGATACTTAACCTTAAAATCAACACCTAGAAGAAACAGATCCAACAAAACCAAATCAAAACAAACAAAAAACTCAGAAAACCCAAATCAGTACTAAGCTCGATCACGATTTAAAAAAACTCACCGATTGTGGGAGAAAGATCATCAAACGTATTAGATGTGAAACTCAACAACAGAGAGCTCTTCCCAACACCAGAATCTCCGATCAATAAAACTTTGAACAAGTAATCGAATTCGGGTTGCCCCGACGAAGAACCCATCGGAAAAAACCGAACCTTCCTCTCTCTGCGAATAAAGATCAGGAAAAATTTGGGAATCGACGGAACAAAAACAATCAAAAACACAAACTTTGAGAGTCAAAGGATCGTTTGAGTTTTTTTTCACCTGTGGAAGCGATGAGAAACTTAAGGGCTCTCTTCGAGATCTGCGAGAAGAATGACACGAAGACACAGAAGCAGAGGAAAAAGCGGAGAGGTCGCAGAAAGCCGAAGAAATCTCGAATTTTTTGTATCGGAGAGAGAGAGATGCCTTTTTGATTTCACCGACTCGCTTCTGGATTTCACACACGCGGGCCCACGGGAATAATCTTCTACGATTCGTCCTACGGGATTTGGTGTAGGTCCTCCTTCATATTATTTTGTAACCGTTGGATCATTAACTGATTTTCTAACCGTTGGATTATAAGACGTCGGCTGAAATTAGTACGTACTTCGGTGAGATGGCACTTACGAGTCTTTAAGCCCAATTTGTATGGGCTGTGTCCGAACCACTATCATTGTTTAATCGGATCATTTTGGGAATTTTGATATTTTTTTTTAACATCTATTTTTATTGATACATAATTATCCAAAATTACATAAAATATATGATTTTAGGAAAATACAAGATTTTAATAAAATAATAAAATAAAAGAGATAAACCTAGCGTTACTTTTTCGGAGAAAAGATTTACAAGAAATCATCTTCGGGCCAAAAAAAGGTGAAATAAGAAAGTGAACGCTTTTGGGGCCTTTGCCAAGAAGAGACTTTATATAGAATAAACCCTAAGATAATTGTGATAACGACGCCTCTTTGTAAGCTAGTATAATTTTGTTAAATTTATCAAAATAACACGAAAAAATATCTAGAGAGAATCACTTATCTAAAATGTTCTGACATACTTTATTGCGCTATATCGGTGTATATAATTACTACGCCGCCGGCTATTGGTATTACCCTTGTTCTGAAACGCGCTAGACGTTAATCGGGCGTTCGGTCCGGTCCTACGACTTTTTTAAAAATCGGAAATAAATCGAAGAGTAATCGGAAAGTAATTTTTTGTACAATATAATATTTTATTAAACATTTTTATACATAACACATCAAATTAAAATTTAGATTTCTTTAAGAATCATTTTTATACATATTGCATCAAGGCTTGTATAAATCAAACCGAAACTTCATTTAAAATTGTTATAACTAGGTTTGTATATCAAACATCAACTAGGTTTCTATATCCAAGATCAACTGTTCGTTTGTTCCAGAAATAAATAAAGATAACAAAATGGAGATGCACAAGTAAAGCAAAAAAAAAGTCAATCTGAATGAATTACTAATTGGCCCCTTACCAGGAACTAAATCATTGTTTTTTTGATCAAAGGTTTAGGAAGCAAATCACTTTTGAATCCATATAATATCACAGAGACATAAGAAAATAAGCTATTTATCCACAACACTGCAGCTCTAAATTTAGCAATTAGCCAGTGACCTTTTCCATCAAATAAAACCATCCACACAAATGCAGAAAGAAACATGATACACGAAGCTCCTAAGCATGATATTGGATCTTAGCAAAAACTTCTACTTCAGATACACGTATCACCTCATGTATTGCCTTCAGAAGAACATATGCAACACTGAAAGAGGAAATACTCACGACAACACCATGTTCGTGTGGAACGCCCATTGACCACATGGGATCAGAAGGATGCTGCAAAATACCATATGGACAGTTGCATATACGAATTCTTTCAACATGTATCAATCAAATGCAAGATTTTTTTTTTTCATTTGAGAGAAGAAAATACAAACAGCATCATCTATTCTACTTACTCAAGCAATTACAGGTTCCTATTATCTAAAATGAGATGCAATGAGGATAATTTGGGTTCCATACAAATCAAATGTGGGTTCCAACTCAAGCTGAGAAGCAATTTCATGAAACTAAAGCACAAAAACCATCAAACCAATATCTAGTCGAACAAATCTTCACCATTTTTTTAAGAAATCGCAAAAGAAGCTTCAATAACAAAACTCAAAACCGATTGGAGAGATTAATACCTCGAATTCTCTTCAATACAGGAATAAAAATGATCAACAAACTCGATTCACTGAGAATTGGTGTGAAGAAAAATCCCCAAATTTTTTGTCGGAAAACTGAGTCGAGAGAAAATAGAGTTTGAACAAGATGATTTTTCTTATTAACCGGCGATTTTCGTAAACCCACGGACTCGGCGGCCAGAAATCAGTTTGCCGGATAATGGCTCCGATCACCCCTTATCGCCATGGTGACCCACCGCACACCGCTTTCTCGGCCGCCGAATCGGCTAGGTACTATTACCTAATACACTCGAAGTAGGGTCTAATAGACATAAACAAGTGAATAATCGCATCTGCAAAAGCATTTTTGTGTCCGTTAATTTCGACATTATTTACACTCATGCATTGTAATAACTCTTTATATAATAAGATGATGCTTATAATATTGTTCCACGTCGCGAGTTAAACAACTTTTGGAATCAGTATATAAAGGTTCATTCTTAAAGTGAGATATGATTCCGATTTTTCCATTATACGCTACTGAGAGATAATCAGAGCACCTCCATTACTGAGTCTTTCAACTAGAGTCTCTGAGACATATTTTATTAGTATAATTTAATAATATAACTAAATATTATATATAAAAAATTGAACTAATAATATGATGACACATGGTAGATACGTTTATAAAGATCTCTCAAATGAGAGATGTCTCTCTACCTTTTTCTTACTTTTTTTATTTTTTATTATTTTTTTAATTGTTAAAAACTTAGCTTAGATACGATGGATGGAGGTGCTCTCAATTCCACAAATTCTAAAAATTCAAATGTCCAATCATGAATATGAGGAGGTGTATTTGAGAGTTTAAAAACTTGTGAAGTATATAAAGTTTACAGACATCTTCATTCATCGTCAATTAATTTTGAAATCTATATGATTCATAAAAAGCTTAACTACATGCAGCCCATATAATAATCATTTAAATATTTCAATGTTTTCTAAATTTATAGCACTTTCCTTCTTCTTTTTTATAAAACTATTTGAAAAGGAAGGTGAAATTTAAAAAATCGTTTTACTTAAACACAATCAAGTTAATTATGATAAGTTAACAAAATAAAAAAAATGGAAAATATCAAATAATGTAATAAAACAAAAATTAATTACCAAAAAAATATGAAATCGTAATTGAAAATATTTAGAATACTCTCCAACTCTTTGGTCTTTTATAAACTCTCGGACTCTTTACCAAAGCTCTTCCTCATCTTCCTTCTTCCCTAAAAAAATGGCGTCTCTCTATCAACAAGTCCCTTCTGTATCCTCTATTTTCGCTCTCTACTCATCTTTATCAGCAATAACGATGCTTTTCCGTAGAATCCTCAGCGACTTTGTTCCCAAGCGACTCCAAGACTACATCACTGAGATAGCTGAGGAACTCTTCTCTTATTACTTTCAGTTTCAGTCGAGCTTCACGTTTGTGATCAAGGAAAGATGGGAGTTTGTGGACAACCAGACTTTCCGTGCGGCCGAAGTTTACCTACAGACGCGTCTCCCCGGACTCTCCACCACAAAACTCGTCGTCGGTTCGGGCAATCTCAAGAATCCAGGGGATCAGGTGAAACTAGGGATCCCTGTAAACACCAAAATCCTGGATGAGTTTGAAGGGATTCATCTCGTGTGGACTCTAAACTCTGTTGAAACTAAGAATTATCCCTACGAGAAACGGTACACTCTGTTTTTCTCTTCTCCTTGATGAGTCTTGGTCTTTTCCTGTTCTTGATGAGTCTTGGTGAGACATGGTCTATTCTTGTTCTTGATGAGTCTTGTCTTTTCATCTCCTTGACTGTTATCTTTGTTATGTTTGTTCTTACAGTGTTGTTTTGTGGATGCTTTACGTATAAGGTACTTTCATTTGACATGTAAGAAGGAGTTTCGTGAGAAGATAATGACAGATTACTTCACCTACTTGGCGAAATCAGCAGCGACGATAAACGGCCATCGCGAGAAACTCAAGATTTATTCTTACAACCAAGACCGGTACTCCCAATGGCAACCCACCGTTTTCGAGCACCACACGACCTTCGAGACGCTAGCCATCGAGCCGGACCTCAAGAAAACCGTGATCGACGATCTTGACGCTTTCTCTAAAGGAAAAGACTTCTTCAAGAGCGTGGGACGAGCCTGGAAACGTGGATATCTTCTTTATGGTCCACCTGGTACCGGTAAATCCTCTATGGTGGCTGCGATCGCTAATTACATGAAGTACCATATCTATGATCTCCAGCTTCAGAGCGTTAAAGACGATGCTGAGTTGCGGAAGATTCTCACCTCCACCAAGAACGGGTCAATTCTTCTCATTGAAGACATTGATTGTGGATCTGATGCTTCTCGTATGCGCAAGACCAGCGAAAAAAAGGAAGATGGTGAGCTCCAAAATGCCGAGAAGCCTGACGTTGGGGTAAGTTGGAAAATTGTCTCTGTTTTTTGTTATATAACCTCTGTTTCTGAAGCTTTTGAATCTTCCTTATGGACAGATATCATTGTCCGGTCTATTAAACTTTGTGGACGGGCTTTGGTCAAGCTGCGGAGAAAAAAGAATCATAATTTTCACAACCAATCACAAGGAGAAGCTCGACCCGGCCTTATTAAGGCCAGGAAGAATGGACGTTCACATTCTCATGGGCTATTGCACGCCCTTTGTATTCAAGAAGCTTGTGGCTATGTACCTCAAGATTGATGACCATGTCCTGTTTGGTCCTATTGAGGAGCTTGTCCTTGAGGTGAGTGTAACTCCGGCTGAAGTCACGCAGCAGCTCATGGTGAGTAAGAACGCTGATATTGCGCTCAAAGGTCTCTTCGAATACTTGGAAACCAAGAAGATGAGAAAGGAAGAAGATACCGAAACTAAAGAAGCAGTCTTACCTTTAAGCCCTTTTGCAAAAAAACTAAAGAAGAAGACAAATAAGCTGAACCAAAAGCAGAAATGATGCCGCTCATCATATCCGTCTTAGGTTTTTTGACTTTTCGTGTTCGGCAAGTTTTAATGTTTTTGGCATTTCTTTCGTTGGGTGTTGTTTTGGATTTTTTAACATTAAAGGTTACGGCTCGTTTGCGGCCGTCTTCTTTTAGTTTAAATAGTGTTTTTGAAAATCAATAAAAGCCGAAAGAAGGAAATTCTAAATTCTCTTAAGAGCCACCTTGTCGTCTAACTGATCAAGGTTATAGTTTCCGCTCTCCATAAAAAAAAAGACATAAGTAGATCTCTGGTGCTATTGATTATCTTGGAGACGCCGTTGTTTTTGCAGTTCAAGTCGGAGCTCGTTCAAGGAATTATGGCGGGAGACATTGATGATGTACTGGATCTACGTAGCAAAGGAGACTATGACCGACACTATCTCCCACTGCTCAAGCTTACATAGCAAAAGGAAATTTCATCGGAATTTCTTGTATTTTCTTGTAGTGCAAGGGAGAAGATTTCATCATCTTTGTACCACTGAGAGAAGATCTCTAGACCCTTTTTCTTATTTTACGCAATTCTATTTTACTACCTTTTTAATCGTTTCATTAATCATTTTGAGTAGTTATTTTGTTGGTTTAAGGAGTTTTCAAAGGGGATCCCATGGATTGTTGAATTAGGTTGGGTGTTATCTGTTAAACGTTCTTCATTTATACTTACTAGATGAGTACCCACGCAACGTGTGGGTTTTGCTTCTAATTCATTTGTATAAACAGCGCCGGCTAAAAATAATAGGGACCCTTGGGCAAAAAAAAAAATCCCCTTAGATGTTTAAAAAAAAAAAAAAAAAATTGGACCCCTAATATTGAAGAAATTAGAAGTCGGACCCGGGGCGGTCGCACCGATTGTCCCCTAGTTAGCCGGCCCTGTGTATAATTGTGGCTTCATAAGACCCTCAAAGCTTCAAGATAAAATATAAATTAGGGACTTTTAGTTGTAAAAATCTATTTTTACTTTTTGCCTTTTCGTATGAGTATACCTTTTGAAATCACTTATGCACGAGTTTTAGATCATCAATAATTATCTTTAGCTCGTTATTAGATTTTAGCATTGGTACAAAACCAATTCAAAGAAAATATGTGTATGCATATACATACTTTGGTTGTGATTAAAGACCTTTATTTGTGAATGATACAAATTAGTGGAAAGGACAGATTAAGGTGCATCTTCAGAGAATTACAGAATATACCTATAACTCAACCGCAGAAATTAGATTCAAATATTCAAACCACAGTAACAATCTTAAGATTATAGTAATCAGCTGTTGGATAAGCTTCAATAGCTTAAAGCATAAGATATCATTAACAAGTCGGTTAATGACAAGATAGACATAAAAGAAAATTGTCTAGTTTCTCTAGGAATATGAAAAGTGTGTTTTCCTATTATCATTAGGATTAGAAAAGGAAATCTAGTTCTATAAATATGGTTGCCAAGATGTGGTAATCCATAGAGAGAATTAGAGAGCTTTGTGTTTAGTTTTGAGAAGTTTCTAAACATCAATAAAGAGAGTCATTCTTTATTCAAAGCTAAGTTGTGTTCTTTCTAAAACTTTATTTGGTATCAGAGCGGTTTTGATTCTGAGGCAATACGAAGATCATAACCTATAGTCGTCGAACCCAAGCCATGGGTGATACAGCAGCTCCAACGGAGAAGAAGGAGTCTGTACGAGCGTCGGTAGTTTGTCCGATGCTAAACTCGACAAACTACACCGTACGGTTAATGCGGATGAAGGTTACCCTACGTGTTCACAAAGTCTGGGAAGCAATCGAGCCGGGAACAAACGAAGCAGAGAAAAACGATGGTGCGACTGTTTTGTTGTTCCAATCCATACCAGAAAGTCTCATCCTACAAGTTGGTGATCAAGACTCACCAAAAGATATATGGGAGGCAATCAAATCTAGACACCTAGGGGCGGACAGGGTGAAGGAAGCTCGACTCCAAACTTTGATGTCTGAGTTCGAACGGTTAAGGATGAAAGACTCCGAGACAATTGATATCTTCGCCGGAAAGATATCGGAGCTCGCCTCAAAGTCTGCATTGTTGGGTCAAACACTTGAAGAACCGAAGCTAGTCAAGAAATTTCTCAACAGTCTATTGAGAAATAAGTTTATACACATGATCGCCTCTCTAGAACAGATGTTGGATCTTAACAAAACTGGATTCGAAGACATTGTTGGACGACTTAAAGCATACGAGGAGCGTATACTTTATGATGCGAGTCATGGCGAAACACAAGGGGAGTTATTGTTTACAAAAAGAGATTCACGCGGCGAATCTTCAAGAGGTCGAGGAAGAGGTTCTCGGGGAAGAGGCCGTGGAAAATCTAACACTCAAGACCGAAGCAAGGAGAAGAAAGAAAGACCTGATGTTGTGTGTTTTCGGTGTGATAAAACAGGACACTTTGCTTCAGTATGTCCTGAAAGAATACAGAAACTCCGAGAGATAAACAAGGTCGAAACACAAGAAGAAGAAGAAGAAGCACTTTATATGCATGAAATTGTGTTTATTAATGAAGAAAATCTTATTCCTAAGAAGTTCGAAGCCGAAAAGAAAGGTGACGGAATATGGTATTTGGACAATGGTGCAAGTAACCATATGAGAGGAGTAAGATCGTTCTTCTCGGAGCTGAATGAAAAGATCAAAGGAAAAGTTAAATTTGGAGATGGTTCTTGTGTTGATATCAGTGGGAAAGGATCAATACTTTTTGAAGGAAAACCGGAGAACAGAGACTCATGACTGACATCTATTACATCCCAGATTTGAAGAGTAATATAATCAGTCTAGGTCAAGCCACAGAATACGGATGTGATGTTAGAATGAAGGGCGAACATCTAACACTACGAGATCCTGTTGGACATCTCCTGGTAAAAGTATATCGATCTCCTAATCGATTATATAAGATACATCTCAAAGTTGGGAATCCTATATGCCTTCAGTCACGAATTGAGGAAGAAAATTGGAGGTGGCACGCAAGACTTGGCCATATAAGCTTCAAGACTATGGAGTCAATGTCAAACTCGAAACTTGTTCATGGTTTACCAAAGATTCAAGGAGAAAGACAAATCTGTGAGTTTTGTCTAGTCGGTAAGCAAGCAAGACAAGCGTTCCTAAAAGCAACTCAGTTTCGCTCATCATCACCTTTGGAGCTGTTACATGCGGACCTGTGCGGACCCATTACACCAGCTACACCTGCAAGGAATAGGTATATCTTTGTCATCATTGATGATCACACAAGGTGTATGTGGTCAATTCTACTAAGGGAGAAGAGTGATGCTTTTGAAAAATTCAAAACATTCAAGAACATAGTAGAAAAAGACCTCGGCAAGGTGATCTTGACACTACGAACAGATAGAGGTGGTGAGTTCACATCAAGTGAATTCCAAGAATTTTGTAACAATAACGGGATCAAACGACACTTGACGGCTCCTTACACTCCACAACAAAACGGAGTAGTGGAAAGAAGAAACCGAACGTTGATGGAGATGACGCGAAGTATTCTCAAGGCAATGATTGTTCCGAACTACTTATGGGGAGAAGCTGTTCGTCATTCTACCTACCTGATAAACCGAGTTCCTACGAGAGCATTGAAGAATCAAACTCCATATGAATGCTTGAGGAACAAGAAACCTAATATCGAGCATCTCAGAGTTTTCGGATGTGTAGCCCACGCAAAGATTGACTCCGCACATCTAAGGAAGCTCGATAATAGATCTCAACCTCTAGTTTATTTCGGGACAGAATCTGGCTCTAAAGAATACAGACTTTACAATCCAGCAACAAGAAAAATCATTGTAAGTCGAGATGTGATTTTCAATGAGAAGGCTGTTTGGAATTGGAAGGGAGCAGAGAGCAAGGAACAATTAGATTCAGGAATGTTTCGAATGACATGGGGAGAAGTCATAGATAACGGACATGGTCCGTTTGTGATTGGGAATCAACAAGACATTCCCGAAACCGGTGAACCACCACTACATCAAAATCATCAAGGACAAGATGATCTTGTAGACGAAGACTCAAACGCTGGATCAATCGAAGAAGAGCATTAAGAGGAGCTAGCTCAACCTCCACCACCGCCTTTGAGAAGAACAACTAGGCAAGTAAAAATCCCTAGTTACCTTGACGATTTTGTTCTTCTCGCAGATGCAGAGTGTGAAAAGCTTCTTTTTTCACTTAATGACGAGCCATTAAACTATCAAGAAGCAAAAAGACTCTGTGGAATGGACGAATGCATGCGTGGATGAGATTGATTCAATAAACAAAAATCAGACATGGGTGCTCAGCAATAAACCAGTTGGTGCTAAGGTGATTGGTCTTAAGTGGATTTTTAAGATCAAGAGGAATGTAGATGGCACCATAAACAAGTTTAAGGCGAGACTTGTAGCAAAAGGATACGTGCAAGAATCCGGAATAGAATTTGACGAAGTGTACGCACCTATGGCACGTCTTGAGACAATTCGAATGTTGATCGGATTAGCAGCCTCACACGGATGGGAAATTCATCATCTCGATGTCAAGACTGCTTTTCTACACGGCGAGTTGAATGAGGATGTGTATGTGTCACAACCCGAAGGATTCGAAAAGAAGGGAGAAGAACATAAGGTTTTCAAATTGTCAAAAGCTTTATACGGATTGAGACAAGCTCCACGAGCCTGGAATACAAAGCTCGATCAGATTTTGAAAGGGATGAAGTTCAAAAAATGTTCAAAGGAAAGCTCAGTATATCGAAAGGAAGAAGGAGCCAAACTTCTCATCATAGTCGTGTACGTTGAGGATCTCTTTGTGACAGGGAGTACTCTTGCAATCATCAACGAGTTCAAAGCAGGAATGTCTTCAAAATTCGAGATGTCGGATCTTGGTAAGTTCACTTACTACCTCGGCATCGAAGTAAGTCAAAGCAAAACCGGGATTGAGATCAAGCATGAGGCATATGCTCGGCGTATCCTAAAGGAAGCTGGACTAGACACTTGTAATCTTACTCACATACCAATGGAGTTTGGATTAAAGTTGTCAAAAGGACAAGAAGGTGATCACGAGATCGATGCTACCATGTACCGAAGGAAGATAGGATGCTTAAGATATCTTTTGCATTCTAGACCCGATCTTGCTTTTTCAGTTGGAATTTTAAGCAGGTATATGCAAGATCCAAGAGAGTCACACGAACATGCCTTAAAACAAATCTTAAGGTATCTACAAGGAACAACGGCTCATGGACTTTCATTCAGGAGAGGTGGATCGCAGAAGCTCGTCGGCTACAGTGACAGTAGTCACAACACCGATCTTGATGACGGAAGAAGCACCACGGGACATGTATTCTACTTAGGCGAATCTGCAATCACATGGTGTTCTCAGAAGCAAGACACAGTTGCTTTATCATCGTGTGAAGCCGAGTTTATGGCTGCTACGTAAGCTGCAAAGCAAGCGATTTGGCTCCAAGATTTGCCAAGTGAGATTACAGGTCAAGAGTGTAAGAAGACGACAATTCGGATTGATAATAAGTCTACCATTGCACTTACCAAAAATCCAGTGTTCTATCGAAGAAGCAAACACATTCACAAACGTTTTCATTTCATCCGAGAATGCGTTGAGAATGTTCAACTAGAAGTCGAACATGTACCCGGTGAAGAGCAATGTGCAGATATACTAACAAAAGCCTTAGCAAGAATCAAGTTCAAGAAAATGAGGGATTTGATCGGAGTTCAAGATTTCTCGAAGACTGACTTGAAACTTAAGGGGGTGAATGTTGGATAAGCTTCAATAGCTTAAAGCCTAAGATACCATTAACAACTCGGTTAATGACAAGATAGGCATAAAAGGAAATTGTCTAGTTTCTCTAGGAATAGGAAAAATGTGTTTTCCAATTATCATTAGGATTAGAAAAGGAAATCTAGTTCTATAAATATGGTTGTCAAGATATGGTAATCCATAGAGAGAATTACAGAGTTTTGTGTTTAGTTTTGAGAAGTTTCTAAACATCAATAAAGAGAGTCATTCTTTATTCAAAACTAAATTGTGTTCTTTCTAAAACTTTATCAGCTTTACGTCTACATTGTTTTTGCTTTTCTTTACGCCAAATGGTTTTCCTCTTGTTTGGATAAATCAAGAAAGTATATGAGTTGTTTTTCACTTCAGCATTTGTCTCAGTTTCTTGAAAATGATGGATAGAAGTCAGCTTAACAATTGTTCATTACACCACACCACAAGATGTATGATGTGCAAGGTTGCTTTGTCTTGGGACAATCTTTTCTCTTCACCATATTTTTTTTTTTTTTTGTTGGCTAGATAGATTTGATAGAAAACAAAAGTGTAGACATCCTCAAATTAATAATCATAAATCACTATAAATATCGATATATAGTAACACAAAACAAAGAAAATCTGTAAGATACAAAGTAATATCAGTTAATCGATCCCTCAGCCAGTTAAAATTAACATATCATCATCTTACTCAACGGTATATCACTCACATAATAAGAACTAATCCTGAATTAATGTTCCTCCTACTCTCAAACTGTTGAATAAACTATTATTAACTCATATATATTGAAGGTATCAGATTTAGAGATCGTACTATGTTATGTTTGAATTCCTTTCTTTTCTGCACTTTCTTGAACTCCACCATGGTCTTCTCATGTCCAGCGTCTCTCTTCTTTATCTCCTTTTGGAACATCTTGTCTTTTTCTTACAGCAACTCTTCCATCTGATCTTTCCCAATTTTCAAATTCTCCAACATGGTAAACAATATTTTTGGAGATTACAACACTAAATTGATAATTTATCTACGAATTTTTACGGGTAAAGAGTCAAAAACTCTTGGATTGGGATTTGTTGGTTCATCTCTATCGTTCTTTCCTCTAGTGCCAACCACGGCATATCACTGTCACGCCTAAAGAAGCGGAAGGACGCCTATTATGAGTCTCGTTTCCGAAAAATGTGATTGCAAAGATTACAAAACGTGACTGGTTCACCAAGAACAACAATAGTGTTGGAGCAATAATTTAGAAATACGGAATAGTCGATTTAATCACAAAATAAAAGTTAATCAAAAACAAATAAAAACGAGTTAAGGAAAATCATAAATAATAGATCGGTAAAACCGAAACACTTGAACAGAGTCGAGATCGCAATCTCTTTTCTTAACTCAAAGAATCACTCGTAGTGTGACAGGTATAATCACGATTCATGAGTCCCAGGATACAACCCTTCAACCCCGAATCGCATCACTCGATCGCGGATCTAACGAACTTGTATCTCAACAATACTCTCGAAATAAAGAAACTACCTTATGCAGTAGTGGATTGAAGGAACGTGTGTTTAGCTTTTGCTTTGAGTAATATTCAACTGATGATCTGAATACCTGATTTAATGATCTGATTATCTGATCTGATAATTAAAAAATAGAGGCTAACCCATCGTATATATAAGACGAGAGTGGACTTGAAAACATTTCAAGTTTCCAATGTGAGATATTTTAACTTCCACAAGGAGTTATAGCCAATGAAAATATTCCATTTTTTTTTGCCTCAACCCATCTTTTATTCACACAAAACACAAAATAATAAACCCCAATTTCTTTATTAATTTTTTGTTCCAACAATCCCCCACATGAACAGAATGACGTCTAAACATATGATGACTTTTCAGACTTGATAAACTAGATAAGACTTGACTTAGACTAGATGCTGACTTGACTAGATTAGACAAACAGACTTTTCGAGAGTATAGCGAAGACTAACTGTATCTGAGGTAGTAGCTTCTCAGCCTTGAACCACTCATTGTTGATATCTGTCAGAATTACTCAGCCAGGAGGTGAACTTGTACCGCCCGGTTTTTTATGTAAAACTAGACAACATATATAACTCAGCTTCGTCTTCTTGTTGAGTTAAGTTCTCTATTGTGTTCATTGTGGCCTTGAGCATTGCCTGGTTTACCGTGAGTGAACTTGGAGAGTATAGCCTGAACTTCATCCTCCTAGAAATGGCCCCATTTCACACTCACTAGGTGATTGCCATGTACCTGTCACATATACAGAGTATACTGTNCGTGAGTGAACTTGGAGAGTATAGCCTGAACTTCATCCTCCTAGAAATGGCCCCATTTCACACTCACTAGGTGATTGCCATGTACCTGTCACATATACAGAGTATACTGTTATCTGTAGATTATGGTCTCATATCATTAAAAGCTTCGATGCTTAACCCTTAATTACTTACAAAAATCATTGTTATCATCTTTGGAACTGAGCAACTTACAATGCTTGTATTAGACTCTGCTTGATTTAGTTGTCCCTTTTGAACCTAGATCTTGGGATCTCCAGTCACATAGGTTGGGTATCCATCATATCATTATCTGTATCCATAGGCTTTAAACCATTCCTTTTGATGATTTAAGAACTTGATCTCGCGGCAAGTTTTTGGTAAACGGATCTACTAAGTTTTCAGCCGATTTGATGTACTCTATTGTCAATACACCACTTGAGATCAGTTGTCTAATGGTCTTATGTCGTCGTCGAATGTGGCGACACTTGCCATTGTAAATAGTATCCAGTGCCCGAGATATAGCCGACTGGCTGTCACAGTGTACCCGTAAAGCTGGCACTGGTTTTTCCCACATCAGATATCTTCTAGAAAATTCTGGAGCCACTCAGCTTCTTCTGCTGCTTTATCTAAAGCTATGAACTCTGACTCCGTAGTTGATCTTGCTAGGAGTGTTTGTTTCAAGGATTTCCAGGATACCACATCCCCACCGAGAGTAAATATATATCCGATTGTGGACTATAATTTCTGGAATCTGAAATCGAGTTTGCATCATTGTACCCATCTAATAGAGATGGTTCTCTACCATAATGCAATCCATAACTTTTAGTATATCTCAGGTAACTCAAAACCCTTGCTATGGTTTTCGAATGAGTATGACCTGGATTACTCGTATAGCGACTTAGTACATTTACTGAATGCGCTAAGTCGGGTCTAGTACAATTTGTCAAGTACATTAGACTCCCGATAAATCTTGCATACTCTACTTGTGATACAGCTTCGCCTGTATTCTTCGTTAAGTGTAGTTGAGGATCAAGAGGAGTTTTTGCGTTCCCGTTTGAGTGGTTCTGAAACCGCTCTAGGACTTTTTCCGCGTAATAACATTGGGACAGAATTATCCCTCGAGCGTGTCTTGTAATCTTAATCCCAAGAATTACATCCGCCAATCCCAAGTTCTTCATATCAAACTTCACCTTAAGCATGTTCTTAGTTTGCTGAATTATGTCTTTGTTACTGTCTATGATAAGCACGTTGTCAACATATAGACAGAGCATAACGTATCCATGTGAAGCGATTTTGATGTATAAACATTTATCACATTCATTGATCTGGAAGTTGTTTGACATCATTACACTATCAAACTTATCATGCCATTGATTTGGAGCTTGCTTAAGTCCATATAGAGTCTTTTTAAGTCTGCATACTTTCTTCTCTTTTCCAGGAACAATATAACCATTCATATATATTTCTTCCTATAGATCTCCATTTACGAAAGCTATCTTGACATCCATTTGATGAATTTCAAGGTCTCATAAAGCGGCAATGCCAATCAGTGTACGGATCGATGTTATTCTCGTTACAGGAGAATAAGAGTCAAAGAAGTATAATCCTTCCTTTTGATGAAATCCTTGCACTACAAGTCTTGCCTTGTACTTGTCGATTGAACCATCAATCTTCATTTTCATTTTGAAGATCCATCTACACCCGAGAAGTTTGCTACCTTGTGGTAAATCAACCAATTCGTATGTATTATGTTGCATAATCGACTCAATTTCACTATTAGCAGCCTCCTTCCAAAAGGTGCATCCGGTGTAAACATTGCTACTGCAAATGTTCGTGGCTCATTCTCTGCGAGAAAGGCCGTTATGAACTCAGAACCAAACGTTTTCTTCTTGCGAGCACGTTTGCTTCGTCTTGGTTCAACTTCTTCTTCTCCTACTTCGTTTATAGAAGTGTCTAATGAACTTGCTTCATTTGTGACATCTCGTTCCTCACGAGTTTGTTTAGGATTCGCTTTATCCTTACAAGGAAACACATCTTCAAAGAACGAAACGTTCCTAGATTCCATGATAGTGTTCGCATGTATATCTGGTATATCTGACTTATACACTAGAAAGCGATATGCACTACTGTTCTTTGCATATCCAATGAAGATGCAGTCTACTGTCTTAGGTCCGATTGTGACCTTTTTAGGAAGTGGAACTGCAACTTTTGCCAAGCACCCCCACACTTTCATGTATTTATATGAAGGTACCTTTCCTTTCCAAAGTTCATATGGAGTTTTTCAGTAACTTTGTGTGGTATTTTGTTCAGGATATTGTTCGAGGTAAGCAGCGCTTCCTGCCAAATGCTATGGGGTAACCCAGATTCCTGCAATATGGCGTTCATCATTTCCTTGAGGGTTCGATTCTTTCGTTCCGTAATCCCAATGGATTCAAGTGAGTAGGGAGCGGTTGTTTGATGAATGATATCATTCTCTCTGCAGAATGCATCAAATGGTTCATTGTATTTGCCTCCTCTATCACTTATTATCATCTTGATCTTTTTATCAAGTTGATTTTTGACTTCCAACTTATATTCTTTGAATTTCTCCAAAGCTTCATCCTTACTGCATAGTAAGTATCCATAGCAGTATCGTGTATATCTATGAAAGTCACAAAATACTTCTTTCCACCTCTAGTTTGTATATATTTTAAATCACACAAGTCTGTGTGAATCAAACTTAGGGACTCGGTTGTTCTTTCTACACTTGGTGATGGTGTTTTTGTGAGTTTGGCTTGTACGCAAACCTCACATTTATCCTTTGATATTTTAAATTTCGGAATCATGTTCATATTCATAAATCTACTCATAGACTTGAAGTTAACATGTCCTAAACGTTTATGCCAAATATTAAAGGACTCTGCAACGTAAGCAACTGGTTTCTTTTCATTCATCTTTTCAATCTCAGTTACATCATTCTTGTTGTTGCGAATTACTGCCTCAACAAACATCTTAAATAACCCATCACAAACAAAACTCTTTCCCAAAAACATCCCATTCTTGGTTAAGACCAGCTTGTCTCCTTCCATCTTGACGGCTAATCCGTGCTTGCTCATTAGGGATCCTGAGATCAGGTTCTTGCGCATGTCTAGAACTTGAACCACGTTCGTGAGTGTAAGCTCTTGCCCGGAGGTGAGCTTCAGAACAACCTTTCTGTGACCTTCGATCTTGGAAGCATCAGAGTTGCCCATGCGGAGCATGTCTTCACTCTTGCTTTTTGTGTAAGTTGAAAACAACTCTCGATCCATGCAGATATGCCTAGTTGCTCCAGTATCATACCACCAAGTTTTTGGGTGACACTCAGCCACGTTACACTCTGTGGCGACAACAACCATGTCTTCCTCTGTCAAGCTAGCATGAGCCTTCTTGCCGCGACATTCAAAGGATTTGTGGCCTTGCTTTCCGCAGAAATTGCAATTTCGTGTAAACCTCTGATCATTCTGACCATTCTTGTTTTTGAACTTCTGAGAGTTCTTTGGGGGAATCATCTTTCCTTTGCCTTTGTCTTGGCGTTCCTTCCACTTGCCCTGCTTGGGGTTTTGGTGTTCCACCATGTTAGCGTTAAGCTCACGGCCTTGAGTGCTAACATTTTTGGTGAGGTGCTCACGGTTCGTGGATTCTACACGAAGCCTGACCACCAGGTCCTCAAGGCTCATCTTATTTTTCTGTAGCCTGAGGTAGTTCTTGAAGTCAGTCCATCAAGGTGGAAGCTTCTCTATGATGCAGCAAACCCGATAGGTTTCGTAAAGTCTCATGCCCTCAGCGTGGATCTCATGGAGGAGATTCTGCACTTCTGCGAGTTGATCCATCAATGCCTCGAATCCACCCTCTGATACTGTTAGAATTTTGCCACAGTGAATTTATAGGATCCATAATCTTCAATTCGATATTTCTTGTCAAGGTAATCCCACACCTCCTTCAAACTTTTTGAATCTCCAAACAAGTTGTACAACGGTTTGGAGAGACAGTTCAAGATGTAGCATTTTCACAAGTAATCACTATGCTCCCAAGCTTGAACCATCGCAAGGATCATTAGATTCAGGGAGAAAAGGTTTCACCTCTCTGGTGTATTTATGCAGGTTCAGTGTTGTCAGATAATATCTTCTTTTTCCACATCTTAAACTCAGCTGCAATCCCATCGAAACATTAGGGAGGAGAGACATGATTTTTCTTCGAGATTTTGGTCTCGGTCACGCCTGATGCCACTGTTTTTGTAGTGTCGTCCAGCTCCATGCTTTCCAAGTTAGTTGCAACTTCGGAAGCGTCGTTTGACATTTTGATGCAATACACAAAAAAACACGAATTAATACAACAAAATATTATAAAAAATTAATTTGGTATGAACCAACATTAAAATTTTAAGATCTGCATACACCGAATTTATCTTTAAATCTCCTCAGAGCATTCGTCAAAGCGTTTGCAAACGCGTTTGAGAGTGATTAAGCATTTGTTTTATCAAACCCTAATCCAAAGGAAAAAAAACATTTGAGAATCAACTGCATCACTATTTCTCTAAATTTATTTATTGAGAATGCATATAAACCTAGTCATGTGTTTCTATTCAGTAATCGACGTCCAATGTATTTGAACGAACATAATTAACCAAAAAAACAAATTGAATGGTTTGATATAAGCAACAAACAAAATCCAACATTGAATCTTGATATTAGGCATTTATTTGCGCATATATTTTTTGAATTTTGATATTAGGCATATATTTGTGCATATATTTTTTAAATCTTGATGTTTGCATCAATTCCAGATTGGATCACCAGGGCTGAATATATTAAGCTCTAGTTTCTCTCATCCTCCACGTTATATTTATCTTCTTCATCTCCATACCATTCCTCATGCCAATATTCTACATATGCAAGGCAGATATGATGGAATTGATTATTGCGGTGGCTATTGATGCAGCGAGATATCTTAAACACCTATTGTTTATTTATATATTTAGATAGTTTATATATTTATTTATATTTATATTTTAATGTTTATTTTTAGAACTTTCTACAATATTTTATGGGTTTTATGATTTATTATAAATAGCCTCTTAGGCTTATTGTATTATGGAGACTTTGATTAATTAATAAAAGGAGATTTTCTTAAAGAGATTTTGATAAACAACTGTGAAGAGTATTCACAAACCCTAATTTCCGGATATTTTTAGAATCAACGGATCTAGTTCTATCCGTACTAGCCATCATCTATTTAACCCTAAGAAGGAAGATGAACAAACGAAGTTTCAGAATATAAATCGTCGATATCTCTTTCAAAGAACGGACACGTGTCATTTCTGATTCCCTTCTTGTTTTCATATTTTTCTATATGTTGATTATCTTTTCTAGAATTTCAATTCTTTACACAATTTATTTAAACGACTTCTTAAAACTGGAAATACATGTGGAAGCCCCCTTAGTCCAGTGGTTGTCTAAACAGTTCATAGGAAAATTTTCAGAACGGTGGAAGTAGAACTATTCGTGGTGAATCTGCATATCTATTATGGATCTTTGTAAAATAGATAAAATTGTCCGTTAAAAATTATCTTTGTAATTATCCATAATATTCAGATGATACAAAAAGTTACAAATACCATATAATATATTATATTATAAAATGGGCAATGATTCAGAAACTGAGACTGTTGACTAAAAAAAAAGGACAATGATTATCCATTTATCCACTTTAACGTTTTTACCTTTTTTTATATTTTGGAAGAATTCTTTAAAATCTAAGAAATCAAGGTTATTGTAAAGACAATATAGCATACTAGAAGTTTATAACTATTCTAACCTAATAAATTTTTTTTGTCCACTTAATAAATACCTACAACGGTTCAAAAACTCAAATTGAGGGTATCAAATTTACATAAACAATAATGATAGACACGAGCACTTCGTGGTAATTTGTCCATATCTTCGTATTTTTTGCTCTTATGATGTGGGAGAGTGTAAGAATGTAAATATCTCATGGCTTCTCTCAAACTCCTTTAAAATTGAGAACTCCGACCACTCATCTGGTGTAGACACCATTAGACACCATCTTTATCAGTTTGGAACAATTTTTATGAATGTCATTGCTGTCTTCTGATTTGCCATCATACATTGCATATCTCATACGAACTTCTCAGTAAAAATTTTGCCCACATTAAAGCACCATCCAACCCTTCCTTGTAACAGTAAGAGCCAAGACCAGAAAATATATCAATATCCTTCCAAGAGTACATAACACTAATCTGGGATAACTAGGGTGGAATAATTTGTGTTGTTGCCAGATTTGTGTCAATAAGTTTTGCTAAATATCCATAAAGTTGCTTCAGTTTTCACGATCCTAATAATCTTGTTTGGGTCCCTATCTACATGAGAATTTTTTTTTGTCATTTCTAGATTTTCAAATATACCAAAATAATCATGAATAGTTACTGTTCAGATGATCTTTGGAAATTCTTTAAAAGAGATAATCCATCTTTGTGAAGATCAATGTCGTCAACCTGACTCTAACGTTTACCGACCTAAAATGTTAACGACTCTCACACTATTATTTTTAGAATTTTCTTTTTATTATAAATATGTGCATATTGCATTTTTAACAGATATGTTGATAAGTGAAAGAAGAATCATTTTCTCTTCTTCAATCCTATGTTCCTTCAATACTTGTTTATAAATAATTTATATATTTCACTTTTACATCATAATTGATAACATGTTATCTGCACAATCTATTTATATACCTTAAATGTGAGATTTAGTTTATGTTTAATCTATCTTAAAAATTATATATTTATGTATTATTTTTGAAATGATAAACTCTGTCTTTTCCAAATAAATCATTATGGTAGATTATGATTTCACTATCATGATCATAGTAAAAATTATGTCTCTTCAAATCATATGGCAGATTCTATCTCATCGATTATATAAAAAATTACATAAAACAAATATTCAGAAAATAATGATTATCCATTTACCAAGTTCAACGTTTATTGAATCAAAATGTTACCGACTCTTTCACTATTATTATATTATTTTTTTGTTGCTATTATAAATACTAGCCTTCTTTGCCTTCTTACAATCGGCTTCAAATTCAGCCTCAAGTTCTATTTCCATTGGTTCCTTGTTTAGATCAAAATCGGCTTCAGGGTACATCACCCCACGCTCCATTTCTTGAGTGTTGTTATTTGTATTAGAACAAGAGAGGAAATGCTAATGTCTTTAACTCTATCTTATTGTTCTTGTTAATGTTCTCCTCTATTTATAAACTTACTATTCAAAGCAAGTCTGCCATGGTCAACTCCTTAATTGCTATCATATAGGTCTTTAGTTACCATCATAGGGAGAACTAATTATTTTGTTACGAAGAACATGTTTTTGAAAAAAACAATTTGTATAATATTAAATAAATTATCATTTAACTTCCAAAAAATCTTCATTCAAAAATTTATATCATTCCGCGTAGGTTATTCCATTAAATTCTTGAACTAAGACTTTATTTTTGGTATGTACATAAATTCATATGTATTTATATATGTATCTACATAATTCTGTATAATCTCTCTCGAAAGTCTTAAAATTGATTCCATATATTCGAATTCTTGGTATTGCCCATAATAATGCTTCTATTTCCAAATGAATAGGTGAATGAATGTGCGCTTCTATTTCCAAATGAACAGGTGAAAATATGTGCCTTACTTAAGCCTAAGACCTTGATTGGTTGAGCTTTTAGAAGAGAATTAATCCTTTTATCAACCAATCAACTTGTGTTAAGAGCATCTCCAACCCACAATTGCATTTTGCATTGCAAAATGCAATAATTGCAAAATGCAATTGGATTTCTCTCCAACCCATAATTGCATTTTCCATGTGAAAAGGAATATTTTTAAGTATATTCTTTTTCCTATTTTATTATTAATTGTTAATTATACCTATTTTATTTTAAATTTATAAATTGACCCAATTATTTATTTTCTCTCAAAATTTCCATAAATTATGATATTTTTTAAATTTCATTATTATAATTTAAAAAACACATTACACTACATAAAATGATAAAAAAATTAATTTAATTTAAGCATCCTCATTTGAATATTCTATCATTGTTGTTCTATATTTATTTTCTGTTATTTTTAAGTTTAGTACTTTTTAATTATTATAAATTTAGTATTATGTTTTTATATTTTCTATTAAATAATGTTATTTGCATTTTAATTTTATATATATTATAGTGTCTTAATATTTATACTCATAAAAAAGAAATTATCATCAAAATAATTATTTATAAGTGTAAAAGTAAAAGTATCTAAAATTTGAAGGACTATTTTATAAATAAAAAAGTTCAATTGCAAAATGCAATTGAAAATGAGATGGTTGCATATTTGAAACCAAAAATGGCATTATACCATTTTGCAATTGAAAATGAGATTGGGTTGGAGCTAAATTTATTGCAAAATGCAATTTGGCACCAAATTTGGTATTGGGTTGGAGATGCTCTAACAAAACATTTAGAAATTGCAGATGATCTATTATCAGAGCATATAGCTCCAGCTACATTTCATTCCTTGCAAGAACACAACTAATGCAGTTCAATTTGCGACCCTTTTCTTTTGGAAAATCTATCGGCTTCACTCTTTTAATTATTTTGTTATGAAAAACAGGTTTTTCATTTTTCGAAGGTATACAATTTTAAACAAATTACCATTTAACTTCCTTAAAAAATGTCAAAATTTTATATCATTCAGCATAGTTTATTCCCTTAATTTCTTGAATTAAAATTTTAGTGTTAGTATGCAAAACTTATATTAATACATATACATACTCTATTTGTACACCTGGAGAAACACGAGACAAGCAGAAAGAAGTTTTTATTTCTTTTCTATCTCGCACATACCACACGCACAAAACACAAAGGCATACAAGTTGGCACGGAGTGCTCGTGACTATCTTTATTTTTTAGAATATGTAAATTATGTTTTTCCGGTGTTGATTTCTGAACCGTTCTAGGATATGAAGTTGTTGACAAAAAAATATACACACTCCCTCTGTTTTTGAAAAATTAATATTTATAAATTTTCACACATATTAATACACAATGACTACTTGCTTTTACTAATTTTTTATTTTTTATTTTAAAATTACTTGTTTGTTTTCCAATAATTATATTAACACCACTTTCCTCTTTCCAATTAAATACTACTTTCTTTTCAATTTATTTTACCTAAATATTTGTCATTAATTAATCTTGTAAAACAAAATGAATTAATTAAAGTGTAAAACATCAATTTTTCAAAAAACAATCTAAAACAACAATATTTCAAAACCAGAGAGAGTAATTTCGTACAGTCTATATCGAAAGTCTTACAATTGATTCCGTTTAAATTTTGTTTTGTTCTGGTCCATGATAATGCTTCTATTTCCGAATGAAAAGGTGAGAAAATATGCCTTAATTAACCCTAAGAGTTTGATTGGTTGAGCTCTTAGAAGATAATGAATCCTTTTTTCAACCAATCAACTTGTATTAATTAAACATTTAGAAATTGCATATATGTGATCTATTATCAAAGCATATGGTTCAGCTACATTTCATTCCCTGCAACGAGATAATTAATGCAGTTCAAGTCGCGACCCTTTTTTTTTGAGAAATTTATCGGCATCACGGTCTTCTCCTTCCCATCATCTTTGATCGAGATTCATGTTTCTTTAGCAATTTTTGGACGTCTTTTTGGAAGCTACTTCATACAAGTCTGTACATGAATTCAGCTTATCATCACCCCAATTGGATTGTCTGGCGATTGGATATTTTTTTTGTGAAAATCCCTAACGCTCATTTGACTAGCCACTTGGCCTTCTTCGCTGTGTTGAAAGACCCCATGTAGTCAATCAATCCACATACAAGCTCGTAAGTGTCATGGTCTACTTCCACAGTTCCACCAGCAGAAAGTAGTTGTATGGATTAGTTTAGTTCACATGGAGGAACCTTGTGTCTTCTAGCAAGGCACGTTTCAGCGAGTCCTTCGAGGCTTGGGTTACGTTGATGAAGATTAGTTATATAAACCTTTTGTATTGAATTGGGCCGTGTGTGAAAAAAGTGTTTTCTATTCATTACTTTAGAAACTCACATGGAGGAACTTGGTATTTTCTAACACGGCACATATAATTTTTATCTCAAATTTGGACATATACTTTTTAATTTTGGCATATGTTTCTTTTTATTTTTGTTTTTGTTTTGCTTATTTTTATTTATTTTATTACACAATCTCAATTGTTATAATGTATTGATAGAGTTTTAGGAAGCATATTTATATATTAAAATGCATTAAATAAATTGAAAGCGATGATATAAAAACCTATAATCTATTATATCTAATTAATATGCTTTTGAACGTAAGAAACAACGACAAATAAACTCACAATTTTTGGGAACTGCTGGTGTATCCCATCCAGTTGACCCGTTTACTAGTGTCTGCACTCGGACCTCCGTTTTTGTATTCGGCGTAAAAAAAATCGGTGACTCCAACATCCCAACGAGCCCAACCCGTGGGATCAATTAGATCATCGATAAACGATGTAGAAATACAACCCTGAATACTTCCTCCATGGCCTTCCTAGATCTGTTTTCATGGTTGCTTTGAGTGGAGCTAGATCGGAACTCGCCGTAATAATACAGTTCTGGAATGAGAAGCCTGAGTTGTCCTTTGGATCTTCACAGTTCTTGAACACAGGCGCATAGTCGTCGAAGATGAAATCGATTGTGCATGTGGTGAAGAATTGCCAGTTGTTTTGGGAGTACAAGGTGTCGTGGTATCCATCGATCTTACACCGGTATATGACCAAGACATCGGCTTTGATCCTGAGAGCCACGACTTGTCCATTAACCGGCCGCCGTGTTCTGGATACATAAATCCTGTGCCATTTTCATTATTTGACATATCATCTTCACTTCACATAATAAAACTATTCGTTTTAGTTTTTTGAATTACCGGCATTATCTACAGTAAATAATCATAATAGCTTAAATTGTCAAATTTAAGTTCTTGCCATTTTAATCAATTATTTATTTAAAAACATTAGAAACAAGTTACCAAATTGATCAAATTTCCTAAAAAAATAAACAAAAAGAAAAGTAAACATTCTTGGTAATATATAGATCTTTACTGTGAAAAGTCACAATTGTTGATTTGAATTTTTAAATAGTTGCTTCTCTTCATTGTCATCTCCTAACGAATAATCACAATGTCTCACAAGAGTTGTAACGTTTCGAGTGTGTGTCGGTTCGGTAAATAAAATAAATCTAATCCTTACCGTTTAATCCTAAAACAAAAAATATTAACCATTAGATTAAAGTTTCTTTTTACTATAAAAATGATGATGTCAGAAAATCCATCATATCCGTTAGATTTTCAAATGATAACTAATCAGACTAAATACAACTGTTAGATTTAAGGTTTTATAAACAAATGCTGACATCAGCAATTCCAAAAAATCAGTTTGCTATTATATATAGATATACATGTTGCTTTGGTAACATATAAGTCCAAAAAATATTTTTCTCCTTTTTCTACGTTCCTTCAATACTTTCTTATATTATTTTACATCAATAGTTTATAACAGACTAGAATAGGAATCGCATATATGCGGGTTTTTAATCAGATATTTTAAATTCGTAAAAATAAATTGAAAAAAAAATCAGATAATCTATAAGAAAAAAGTAAAATATAATTTTATTAATATTTCCAAGTATATATGTTTTAATATTCTTATATTAATTATGTTTACTTCTAATGCCTTATGTATATGTATAGATATAATTATTTATTCAAAATTTTAACAAATTATTTATCCTACTTTTTTCATAATTAAAATATATATTAGGATCCGCGTATACGCAGGTTTATAATAATAAAATTGAAAACCTGTTAAAATTATTTTTAAAAAAAAATATAAAACAAAATCGGATAACTATTGAAAAATATATATGAAAAACACAAAATCTAAATCTAAGAGTTATTTATTTATTTTAATTCTTATTTATTTTTAATTAAAACATTCAAAACACAGAATATGTTGCGGGTCCTAAGTAACATTAACTATACTTCTCATATAGCTCACACACTTTATCAACTATCTTTTTCTCTTCTGCTGCGTTACAAACTTGGGTATACAATTCAAATCTTTCAAGTATGTTAACGATCTCCCATTAATTCTTTTCAAACAATTAACATCTCTCTTTCTCTTCACATTCTTCTCCCATATATGATATCTCTGCTCCCTAGAGAAATAATGCTTCTCAAGACTCGCATCAAATGCCTCTCTACATGATTTTTGCTATCCTCATTCTCACATTGAGCTCATCATCGTCTAATGTCATATCAATAGCATCTAACTTTTTTTTAATCGAAATATATCCTAATTAATCTAATTTACTATTTGTTTTTATTTTCTTTTTCTTAAATTTAAAAGAAACTTATTTTCCATTTTTTAAAAAACTAATTTTTAGATTTATATAAACATTATGTTAAAATCTAATTGGTTGAATGAAACAATACCGATGTGAAAAGCAAATATAAACATGTGACATTCACCAAATTCATCATCCATGGAAGCATCATCATGAAGCCTCCAAGATTGAAAATTTTATTTAGATAAAATCTAACTTAATGCAAAAACAAATAGAGGGAGTATGGCCGACGCCGAAGTTGACCCCAACCGGAAGTAGAAGACTACAGAGAATGGAAGTTGAAATAACTATTTTGGAAATCGCCTTGTTGGGAGATTCCAAATAATTTTTAGGATAACTTATTAAAATAGTCTTGGAATGTTCAATTTGCACTTAAAATACCTTGTAGTTATTTAATTACTAGAATAATCATTTAAAAATTTTAAACCTGATTCTACCATTATTATTTTTTGTTGACAAAAACGTAATTAGAAAACTGCAATTACTATTATTTGCCACATAGACAACAAAAAGTCTACCAAATTACAAAAGTCTATCGGCCTCATTACGTTAGACTTAATAATATGTCGTAGACTTTTTATTTTGTTTGTAGATTTAGTAAACAAACAGTAGATTTATTAAAAATTGGCAGACATAATTGCTAGACTTGATTTTGCGAGGCGGTAGAGATGTTATGGAATGTTAGATTTTTTATTAGACTTGTAGATTTAATGTTATTGATGGCGGATTTGTATTTGTCTGGTAGACTTAAAAAAAAAATATTAGTAGATTTATTATTGAATTTGTAGATTTTTTTTGTCTTTGATGGTAGATTAATTTTTGATTCATATACTTATTATTTATGATGGTAGATTTATCATCGATGAAAATAGTGTTTGGTGTGATGACAAATTTATGTTGTTTGATGGTATTTTTATTTTGGCGTAGTATATTTATTATTAATGAAGGTTGAGTTCTTGATGAAGAATTGTTTGTAGGTTTCTCAGAGAAATGATTATAGTGTTGATAGATTTGTTAAACATCAGTAGATTTACTAATAATGGTGGTAGATTTATACAATCTTTTACAATTATTCAAATAGTCTTCAATTTCGTAGATTCATTGCTTCATGTTGCGGTAGAGTTTTATGTTCAATATGATAGACTTATTCTATTCGAGATAGGTAAAACACAATTTTGTCTATTTGAAAAATACTATTATTTCTAAATTGGCTGCACGTGGTCATGCTCGTGAGAAAAAAAAAAACTAATGTTTCTTTTTAAGATTATTTTAAAATAAATCTACCACCAATTATGTATTATTTTTTATACTCCAAATATCTCTACCATAACATTTAAAAAAATTCTTAAAAGACTACGGTAAATCCAAATGCAAACGGCGATTGCAAACACCAGTCGCAAACGCCTATTGGATACCCTAGTCTCAAATACCGATTGAAAACTATAATCGCAAAAGCCAGTCACAAATGCCGATCGCAAACGCTGGTCGCAAATGCCGGTTACAAACGCTATTTTTAAATAATTTTTTTATAAGAAAAATATATATATTTTTTAATTTTATTATATATTTTTAAATTATTTTATTAAAGCTTTTTATTTTTTAATAAATTAATAAATTATACTTTAATGGCAATTTCGTACATTAACAAAGTAACAAGTTTTTTAAAGTTTTTTCATAAGTCTTTCAAAATCTTCATACAAAATAATATTTTAATAATATAGACACATTGCAAAACTATTCTAGTCCATTACTCTAATTTTTAAATGTTCAATATTGAACAGATAATTTTAAAAAAAACAATAATCAATATCAAAATAGTTAAAAATTGTTAAAAATAGTGATAACAATAATTAATATGCAAAATAAAATGTATTACTTCTGGTACTGCTAATTTTTTTTTTTATGATTAGTAATGATTAAATTTCTAAAGCTCTACGAATTATCAATCACAAAAAAAAAATTAACGCTAAGCATTGGACCATTAGCTGATCATCATCCATTTAACAGAAAAACGTTTTAAAGAATTTTTTTTTTTGGTCGAAAAAAGGAGACAATGTCTCCCCTTATTTATTCAAAAGCAAAACTATTACAAACGTATATGTCTCGGACAAGCCGATCCATTCTCATCATCCAACATAATAGAAGAAACACTAGTTGGAACCGAATCAAAAACATGAAAACTCAAAGGTAAAGAAAAAGCAAAATTAGCCAATCCGTCTGCAAGACGATTAGCTTCTCGATAAACATGCGTAATACGGACTATCCAGTCTTTTGATATGAAGTCATAGCACAACCGTACTAGGAAAGACAGGGGATGAGAATCACTTATCCCTGTCGTGAGAAAACCAACCACAATCTTGGAGTCTATCTCAATCTCCAGTCAAGTATAACGACGCTCCCATGCTATGTAAAGCTCATATACTCCCCATAACTCCGCCAAAAGTGCCGAGCAAATACCAATATTCAGAGCAAAACTGCCGCACCAACGACCATCGACATCGCGCAGGACCCCTCCTGCTGTCGCGTCACCCGGATTACTATGCGACGCTCCATAATATTCAGCTTTATCCACCCCATTGTCGGAGAAGTCCACGATATAAGTCTCTCTACACTTGGAACCCTATTCGAGTGTTCTCCCACCTTAGAGTGTGCGATCAGTTAGGAGATTTGAAAATATAAAGAAAATATTTTTGAAAGTATAAAGTTGAGAGTTAGATTTGAAAAAACCACTGTCGGAAAAAAAAAGAGAGTGGAGGAGGATTGGTTAATTAATAAAGAAAAATTAAATGAAAATTAGAAATGGTGCTCGCTCGCTCCTATTGAATGCGTCCACCTACAAACCAAACCCACCACTCTTCTTCTTCTGCTCCGAAACAATTTCTTCCTTCATCATCTTCTACTTTTCCCTCTGTTTCTTCTTCTCGATTTCCCAAACACCAAACCTGACAGACCCATCTCCTCCGAAACCCTCTTCCTCCGTCGCTCCCCTTCGTGGGGATGCCGAATCTTCTCCACCTTCCTCCTCCGATCCATCGCCTGATTCCATGATTTCTTCCAGAGATCCGAATTCTCTCTTCAGCGGCGGCGGAATCAGGTTATCAATCGAAAATCTCTCAATACCCAATTCGTCAAAATTTGATTTTTCAGTGGGGGAAATCTTTGATTTTGTAGCTTTCTAGCTGGAAATCAGCCTGTGAAGTTTAGTTATGGGTACTCTAGTCTTAAAGGTAAACGAGCAACAATGGAGGATTTCTTCGAAACTCGAATATCTGATGTTGATGGACAAATGGTTGCTTTCTTCGGTGTCTTCGATGGTATATGCTTAAAACCTTCTTTGTTAAATACATCTCTCTCTCTCTCTCTCTCTCTCTCTCTCTCTGATGCGTTTTGTTGATTTAGGTCACGGTGGTGCAAGAACAGCAGAATATCTTAAAAACAATCTTTTCAAGAACTTAGTAACTCATGATGAGTTTATCTCAGACACGAAGAAAGCTATTGGTATATGAATGAGAGAAAAAAGTTTGAGTCTTTTTGAGTGTTTGTTTGTATCTGTTTTCACCTTATGAAATTCTCAGTGGAAGGGTTTAAGCAAACGGATGAGGAGTATCTCATTGAAGAGAGAGGACAGCCTAAGAACGCTGGCTCGACCGCATCAACTGCATTGCTTATAGGTGATAAGTTGATTGTTGCTAATGTCGGTGATTCAAGAGTTGTTGCGTCTAGAAATGGTTCAGGTTTTGCCTTCTGTTTCTCTTCAACACTAAATTGATTACTTTCTTAAGGTTTTTTAAGTGTATATGTTACTGAAGAAGCTCCTTTGCTTGTGTAATGTAGTTGTTCCATTATCTAATGATCATAAACCTGATAGATCAGATGAGCGACAAAGGATTGAAGATGCTGGTGGCTTCATCATATGGGCTGGTAAAGTTTCTTCTGTTCTCTCTTGAAAGTCATAAAGAGTGTTTCTGCTTTATTTGTACTTGACATGGAATTTAGAGAAATGTGATAATACTACATTGTTTTAAAGTAATTGTGGTTTGTGCCGTTTAGTTATTAATTCTTTCCTTGGAATACAATAGGAACATGGCGAGTGTTTCTGCTTATTATACACATTTTTGGTGCTTGATATGGAATTTAAAGAAATGATATGATACTACATTGTTTTGAAGTAGTTTTGTGGTTGAGACCGTTTAGTTATTAATTCGCTCTCTGGAATTACAATAGGAACATGGCGAGTTGGTGGTATTCTTGCGGTCTCTCGGGCATTTGGGGATAAGCAACTTAAGCCGTATGTGATTGCGGAGCCAGAGATTCAGGTACTTAGATGGTTTACTCTCTTGTCCCATTGCATGGCCGTCGAGTCTATATTCCGAGCATTTAGTATAAGGATCTTGTATGTGTTTTGTGTCACATTTCTGGCTAAGTCACAAAAGGTGTTATCTTTAGAATTGCCCTTTTTGCTGATAGAAATGTGCTTGTGCTCTTGTATCTTCTTAGGAGGAGGATATAAGCACGTTGGAGTTTATTGTCATTGCTAGCGATGGATTGTGGAATGTGTTGTCAAATAAGGTTAGTTTTTAAGACAAAAAGATCATCTCGATTCATTTGTTTTTAACACTAATCTATTGGAAAGTGCACATTTCTCTTGATGGCACTTTTTGCAAACGTTCTCTAAATCCATCAAAAGACAAGGAACTTAGTACCTAGCTAACCAGTAACCGCACTCTCAAACCTACATGTTTTTAGGATGCCGTGGCAATAGCACGGGACATTTCAGATGCGGAAACAGCATCAAGAAAGCTGGTTCAAGAAGCATATGCACGGGGTAGCTGCGACAATATCACTTGCATTGTTNAAGCTGGTTCAAGAAGCATATGCACGGGGTAGCTGCGACAATATCACTTGCATTGTTGTTAGATTCGAGGTTTCTTGATAAAGAACCAATGTCATGTATGGTTCTGCTGTGAATGTATTGTTGCATCTCCTTCCATGTGCTAGTTATATAGATGGAAAACAAGATATAATTATTAGACTATTCCCTAATTTTCATACAAAACGATTTTTATTTGCAAAGATGATGATACACTTTTCATATAATCATCAGCTACAATTGGTCTCATCTGGTCTCAAGAAACGATTTTTATTTGCAAAAGGAACTGATATACAAGGTTTACTTCTAATTAGTCTTCAAGGTATAATCAATAGGACTAGTGATCCACTTATGTTTCTGCTTCTTTAGTCTCAGCATCATCAATCTCTCCCTCGTCCTCTACTCTGGTATCTTCTTCCTTTTTCATCTTCTTGGTTTCTAAGAATTCAAGGAGACCTTTGAGTGCGATATCAGCGTTCTTACTGGCCATGAGTTGCTGCGTGACTTCGGCCGGAGTTACACTCACCTCAAGGACGAGCTTCTCAAAGGGATCAAACAGGACATGGTCATTAGTCTTGAGGTACAAAGCCACAAGCTTCTTGAACACAAAGGGTGTGCAATAGTCCATGAGAATGTGGACGTCCATTCTTCCCGGCCTCAGCAACGCCGGGTCGAGCTTCTCCTTGTGGTTGGTTGTGAAAATTATGATTCTTTCTTCTCCGCAGCTCGACCAAAGCCCGTCTACAAAGTTCAAAAGACCAGACAAAGATATCTGTCCACAAGGGAAGACTCACAAGGTTCAGAGACAGAGAGATTAATAAAAAACAGATGAATTTTCCAACTCACCCCATCTTCAAACTTCTTGCCCTTTGGTGGCTCAGCAGCTTCTTCTTGGCGTTTACAAGAGGCATCAGATCCACAATCAATGTCTTCAATGAGAAGAATTGACCGGTTCTTGGTGGAGGTGAGGATCTTCCGCAATTCACCATCGTCTTTAACGCTCTGAAGCTGGAGATCATAGATATGGTACTTCATGTGATTAGCGATCGCAGCCACCATAGAGGATTTACCGGTACCAGGTGGACCGTAAAGAAGATATCCACGTTTCCAGGCTCGTCCCACGCTCTTGAAGAAGTCTTTTCCTTTAGAGAAAGCGTCAAGATCTTCGATCACAGTGGTCTTGAGGTGTGGCTCGATGGCTAGCGTCTCGAAGTTCGTGTGGTGGTTGAAAATGGAGGATTCCCAGTAGCAATCTTCTCTGTTGTAAGTGTAGATCTTGAGATTCTCGCATTGGCGCAGTATCTTCGCTGCTGATTTCGCCAAGTAGGTGAAATAATCTTTCATTATCTTCTCACGAAACTCCTTCTTACATGTCAAATGAAAGTACCTGAAAACATGAAACATCCACGAAACCTACACCGTAAGAACAAAAAAAAAGATTAAAGGGATGTATTGATTTGAAAGAATTTAAGTTTTAATAAGTTTTTAGATAATTTTGAATGAATTAAGAAATTTATTATTAATTTTGTTCTTTTGCAATCTCATTTAAAACCAAGAGATTTTGATTTTTCTATTTTTAACTAAAATACTCCACCAAAACACTTTAAAATAACTAAAAATCTAGTAAAATTTAGGGCGTAAAATACTTTTAATATTACTAATAAAATAACACTGGATTTTTACAAAGTTTTTAAAATTTTATGTTTGAATAACATATGATTTTATCATTTTAATATAAATCATTGTAAATTCTTGATTGAATACACCGCACAACACTAAGAATACGAAAACAGTGTACCGTTTCTCGTAGGGAAAATTCTGAGTTTCAACAGAGTGTAGACTCCACTCCAGATGAATCCCTTCGAACTCATCGATGATCTTGGTATTTAAAGGGCACCCTAGTTTCGGCTGATCCTCTGGATTCTTGAGATTGCTCAAACCCACGACGAGTTTACCCGTGGAGAGTCCGGCGAGACGAGTCTCAAAGTAAACTTCGGCGGCACGGAAAGTCTGGTTCTCGACAGACTCCCACTGATTCTCGATCACAAACGTGAAACTCGACTGAAAGTAGGAAGAGAAGAAGAAGTCTACAACTTTCACAGTGATGTAATCTCGGATTCGCTTAGGCACAATCTCGTTGAGGATTGTACGGAAGAGCATCATGACTGCAGAAAAATATGTGTAGAGAGAGAAAACTGCGGATACATAAGGGACTTGGTTATAGAGAGACTCCATTTTTCTGTAAGGAAGATGATGGAGAGCTTTGGTAAAGAGAGAGAGAGAGAAAGAGAGAGAGAGTATGTGTGCTTATAAAGAGTTAGAAAGAGTGGTCAACAAGAGAATTTGCATTTCTATGCAAGCAATAAAAATTTGGATTTTTTATCATTTAATTAAAAAAATAGAAAGTGGTAAAATAAGGAAAAATATAAATGATAACATTGAAAAGTTGACAGAAAATAAGGTTTTTTTTTTGAGGAATTGGAAAATTTATTAAATAAATTGACATTTATTTTTCTAAAATAATGTGTTTAATATTTTAGTAAAAATTTAAAATTTATTACCATTGTAAATTTTAAATGAATCTTTTCATTTTAAAATCATATCTTCTTTTTATTTATAATATTCTAAGAAATTAAATGGAAAGTGTGTAAAACATTAGAAACAATGGAAAATGCAATTGAGAAAATTAGAATTTTGCCAGAAAAGTAATAAAATTTTCAAAAACAATGTAAAAAAACATACTGAAATATTTATTGATATATATGTGATATCCAATTATTTGTTGTTCGATCCTTTATTAATTTTTTTTTGTCGGCCGAAAAATGCCGTGTTTTCTTGTAGTGTCACTATTGTTAAATTGGACTCATATGACCAAATAACTTTGAAGGAAAGAAAAAACGATCAGAACATATTTTTGTTTAGATGTCTTTTTTTCCATTGAATAATTTATTTGATATATTTAAGCCTGAAAAAGCCATCTCAATAGAACTTTAAATAATTAAATGAATGTTTCACTAGATTCAAGTCGAAGCTTAGGGATCTTATTTGAATGTTTCACTAGATTTGAGTCGAAGCTTAGCACAAGCTAAGTGACAAAAATCGATTTTGCGATCTCTAAAAATACAAAGAGGAATTAGAAAAACCAAGTTGCACATCCAAATGCTTTGTGCAAAACTGTAAAGCGGTATAAATTTAATTTTTTAGGTATAATCTTTAAATTTATACCGCACATCCAAGAACCAGATGATGAAGTAGAAGTTAATGAATCATCGACATGGTTTCTTTCTATTGGAGTTTTGCTTCAGCCTATGTGATAATACTTCTTGGCGTATTTGCATCTCTCTCTTTTGAATCTCCTTGTAGCCGAGCTTGGTTCTACATCGTTGATGCTTACATCTACAAGGCGAGGAATCTGTTGTGGTTAACCAATACTGGTAATCAATTCTTTATCCTACTAGTTTTTTTTTTATTGTCCTAATTTGTGTGGATGTTCTTCAGAAAGCGTCCAAATTTGTGTAACAAAACCAGAACATTATTTGTGTTCGATAATCTTGTGAATTGTCTTTGAATAAATGTAATGCCTCAAACATATTTTGCAGATGGTTTTTTTGTTAAGTCAATAGGTATCTACTGAACTTTTGCATAAAACATTCTTCTCAAAGTAGAAAGAGTACACATACCTAAAAAGTTGAAAATAAAAACAGATAATATCTCATTTCTCGGCTACAAGGAGATTCAAAAGAGAGAGATGCAAATATGCCAAGAAGTATTATCACATAGACTGAAGCAAAACTCCAATAGAAAGAAACCATGTCGATTGTTGATTCATTAGCTTCTACTTCATCATCTGATTCTTGGAAGTTATTGCTCTCGCAGCTGATGTTGGTTGGTCGTCCACATAGAAAAGGATTACCTAAGTAGCTTTGTGTGTCAAAGGTGTTGAACTGTTTTCCCTGTGGAATGACACCTGATAAGTTGTTATATGAGACATTGAAGACCTAAAGGTAGTTGAACTCTATTAGTTTTGGTGGGATCCGGCCTTGTAATTGGTTGAAGGAAAGATCAAGGCTTTCCATATTCTTCATACATGAATGAAATGCTTTCTGGTATCACACCTGATAAGTTGTTGTGAGAAAGATTTAAGGCATAGAAATCCATAAGACCTCCAAGCTCTACCGGAATCTCACTGCTCAGCTCATTTTCTGAAAGATCTAGTCCAAAGAGATATTCGAGGTTTTCACCCATGTAGGTATCATATCTGTGTTTTGTTGCAAATTCAATTTTCGTCTGGGTGGCTTCTTTGTAGTTGATATCTTCCTCATCTAGAATAAGTAGAGATTTGATATATGTACCGACATTTTCATTAGAAGAGAACTAGAGGCGATTTAAGTGGAACCAAAGACGAATTTATAAGAAGATGGCGTGTCCTATTTTTCCAAACCAATTGATCTATTGCTAAAACATGAAGGTATGGATCCACTCAATATGTTGTTAGCAAGATCCAGAAGATGAATGTTCCTCAAAGCACACAACTGATGAGGAATACAACCTGTTAAATAATTCCCCCGCAGAAGAAGAACACGGATGCTTTGGGTGTTGGTGAACTCCGGAATATTCCCTGACAATTTGTTATTTTCTCAGATCAATTATGTTGACATCTCCTAGCAATGTGATTGGAATATCCCCTGATAAAATATTATCTTGCAGGAGTAATACATTCAACGTTGTAGAATTGCTGGGTGTAGGTAAGTCCCCAGATAAAATGTTCTTAGAGAGATCGAGTAGCACAAGATTGGGCATGTTGAACAACGAAATAGGTATTTCACCTTCTAACAAATTGTTTGAAATCAGTAGTGTGCCTACGTTGGGAAGTTCATCAATCTAGCTTGGAACACCACCTGTGAGATTGTTGTTAGAAATGTCAAGCAATTCCAAAGATCTCAACCTCTGCAAACCTTGTCCAATCTTTCATGTAAACTGATTGTTGTCCATATACAACACATATATATCAGTAAAGCTTGTTGACTCTGGAAAAATCTCTCCACTTAGTTTGTTATGTGAAATCTTCAAGGTTTCCACGTGAAAACAACCTTCAACAAAACTTTTTGGTAGCTTCCCGTGAAAACTGTTGTTTGATATATCCATAAATTCAATACTTTTCATGCTACCCAAAGAAGATGGTAAGTTTCCTTGAAAATAGTTAGTTATTTGCTAGATTCATGTAATGTAAATGAGGAAGTACCCAAAGAAGATGGTAGGTTTCCTGTAAACAAATGATTGCATTCATTATCTGAAACTTCAGGGAAAGCAGATTATGAGCAGATTTTGGTAGCTGAAAGCTTGTGAAGGGAATTCTTTTGTGGAAGCAAATTTTCGAGTTTTGTGTTGTTAGCCAACAACCAATAAGGGAATTTTCCAGTAATTTTATTGTCAGAGAGATCAACTTGACGCAAAATCCTTCTGGTGTAGGAGAAAATGAGGAACCTTCTCCAAGTTGCAAGAATGTAGGACAATAACATTCAACTGAAATTTTGGCTTCCAAGAACTTTCAGACTCTATTTGAAGTGATTTGGATTTCAAATCAAGTTTGAACACTCGAAGTGTTGGAATATAATTGAGTTTTGTAGTTAGATTAAGTATTAAGAGTTGTGTTTGTTGAGTAAAGTAGTTACTTATGTCAAGAGGCATAAGTGAAGAGTTACAACTCTTCTTGTTTGTGTTGTTTAGTATGTTGTTTAGAGTCTATATAAAGACGTTAACACATGAATTGTAAAAAATACAGTTTTTCCACTAATAATAAAGAGTCATCGTTTATTATACTCTGTTTTTTTCTTCTTTTTCTTTTAGCCTTATACTCTGTTTCAAATCAAAGTTTAACACGAAGCTCTGTGAAGTTGGCGACCGAACCAAGTGAGAAGAAGTCTTCGAAGTTGTTATCAAACAGCGATAGGTACTCAAGGGATTTAAGGTTATCGAGAGCGGATGGCAGCTTCCCAATCAATTGGTTTGATGAGTGATCAAGAACTCGAAGTCCAGTCAAGTTAGTTAAGCATAAGGGAAACTGACCTACAAACTTGTTTTGACTGAGAACGAGCTCTTGCAAATTCTTCAATTCACAAATCCCTATCGTAATCGAATGCACAGCTTTTATTCACATGATTAACAATGAATTTACAAATAAAGTTAATGCAGAAGTTGAGGTTTTTTGTAGAAAATTCGTTATGACGTAGATCCAGAGCTTTCAGGTTCCTTAGGGCAGTTAAATCTACCACAAAGCCACATAAAAAAAAACACACATTTACATGAGAGCCTAATTATGATATACACAGCTGATAAATAGATTCAATTTCCACCTACCTCGTACTAGTATGGAGCCGTTAAATCTGTTTTCGCTCAGGTCCAACACTTCCAAGTTCACCAAATCTTTGAGTTCAAAAAGGGAGTTTAACTAATATAAGAGTGATGCAAACTTAAAACACTAAATTTAATTTGCATCTATCTAGCAAAAGATACATCATCAAGAATAGGCGATGCAAGGGCCATCCATGTCGTTGCCTCTAAGAAACAGTTTTGTTAGTGATGTAGCCGCATTAAGAAAAGGAATGATGCTGTTGTTGAATTGATTTGAAGAGAGATCCAGAATCTCCAGGTTTCTTAACCTCCTTAGGCTTTTAAAACCTAGAAACAAGAGTCTTGCTAAGATATAATGATAACATAGTTCACCCAAATCTCCAAGCGTGCATGCAGATGAAATCTATGCACGGTGAAAGGAAAAGTAAGCGTCTCATAAACCCTTAAGTCAAAAAAAAAAAATAAGCGTCTTATGAGATTGCTACATGCAACATGCAACATGGGAGATGAGACACATATATCAAAACTTTAATGCAGAAACAAAGAGAATCTCAATATTAACTTTCATAATTTAGAAAAAAATGAGCTAAGATTTGGTCCATATCTAGATTCTCTAGAGACAGAACCCTAACACAGGGAAAAAAAAATCAAAGTTCCAATGCAAAAAAAAAAATGTTAAAACAAACCACTTGGAAAACTCTGGTATACCTTGCACATCATCAAACAAGCCTCTCAACCCGGTGAAGATAAATCCAGATTTTGAACTTCTTCAAAGGGATGAAACAAAAAAAGATCTAGAGAACTCTTTCCGTAGAACGTCAAGATCTAGAGAACTCTTTCCGTAGAACGTCCAACCAATGGAAAGCCCGATAACCCTCCTGCTAGTACCACTGCACTTAACGCCCTCCCACTGAAAGCAATCACTCTCTTTGTCGTTAGCCCAACTAGTGAAAACAGAGTAGGATCCATTTGTTGAGATAATATTAATTCTTGAGCTCCAATAAAGCTTTTCTTTCTTTCTCAATACAGCCTTTGTATTCATGTAGCTGCCCGAACAATATCACCAGCCATATCATATTGGCCCAAGAAAAGTTTCCCCTCCATTGCAAATAAGATAAAAAGGCAAATGAAATAAACTCCAAAGCACTATGGGAGTGTGAGTTCAACACAAATACCGCCACATTTATAAAAACATCAACAAGAAATGATTGTAGATTTAGAAAAAGTCAAAGTCTATGTTAATGAAACTACTTAAAAGTCTTGTGCCATGAGTAAAGTGAGTGATCGGTACCGTTTACTTTGAATTGTATGATAAGAAAAGTCAGGGTCTTTGTAGAGAACACTCATAATTGTGTGATATGTGTGGTGTGACCCATTTACCACGGAATAAGTTAAGTCAAGTCAAGGGAAGGTATTTGTAGTAAACACTAAACAAGTTAAAAAAATTAAGAAAAACAGATTGCTGTTTGTTTAAGATTTATTTCCCAAGCTTATACCACAATTAAATGTGCTTTATTGGATTGGTTTTGCCTGAAACAATGGGTGTAAAAAAAACAAAATGAAAAAAGCCACCGTTTCAGTGACACCATTTTGGCGAGATAGTTTCAGACACGTGTCTGCGTAAAATTTTATTTTTAAAGAAAAAAAAAGTTCCAAAAAAAAGAAAAAAAAAATCAAATTTATCGATTTAGATTAGAAAAATAAAATAACATTAACTAGGATATATTTCAATTTAAAGAAAAAAGATCTATTTCAATTTAAGAAAAACAAAATAAAACAAAGTAAATGAGATTAATTATGATATATTTTAATTAAAAAAAAAGATGCTAATGACATGACATTGGACGATGATGAGCTCAATGAGTAGGATGATAGCAAGAATCATGTAGAGAAGCTTTTGATGCGAGTCTTGGGAAGCATAACTTCTCTTGAAAGCAGAGAGAACATATACATGAGAAACAAAAAAGTAAATTAAAAATAAAAAGTAAATTAGATTAATTAGGATATATTTTAATTAAAACAAGGAAATTCTAGATGCTAATAATATGACATTAGACGATGATGCCATATTATTAGCAGAAAGATCATATAAGGGAGATGGATGTGAAGAGAAAGAAAGACTTTATTTGCTTGAAGAGAGTTAATGGAAGATTGTTAACATACTCGAAGGTCTCGAATTGCATACCCAAGTTTTTACTTTTTACGTAGCGGAAAAGAAAAAGATAGTTGATAAGGTGTGTGAACTATATGAGAAGTAGGGTTAATGTTGCAGAGGACCCACATTGAATATTTTAATTGAAAATAAATGAGAATTAAAATAAATAAATAACTCTTAGATTTCGATTTTGTGTTTTTCATTTATTTTTTTCACTAATGATCAGATTTTATTTTCTATTTTTAAAAAGATATTTTAATGGCTTTTAAACTTTATTATTAATCTGTGTATACGCGGATCCTAATCTAGATTTTAATTATGATAAATCTAATTATGATAAAAGTAGCATAATTAATTCGTCAAAATTTTAGAATAATATATATATCGATTTAGATTAGAAAAATAAAACAAAAAGTAAATGAGATTAATTATGATATATTTTAATTAAAAAAGATGATAATGATATGACATTAGACGATGATGAGCTCTAAACGGAGGAGGATAGCAAGAATCATGTAGATAAAATTTTGATGCGAGTCTTGAGAAGTATAACTTCTCTAGAGAGCAGAGAGATCACATACGTGAGAAACAAAAAAGTGAATTAAAAACAAAAAGTAAATTAGATTAACTAAAATATATTTCAATTGCGGTGAAAAAAAAATATATTTCAATTAAAAGAAGGAAATTCTATATGCTAATAATAAGTCATTAGACGATGATGAGCTCAATGAGAAGGAAGATATCAAGTCTTGAGAAGCATAACTTCTCTAGAGAGCAAAAAAATCTTATAAGAAAGATGAATGTGAAGGGAAAGAGAGACTTTTTTTTTTTTTCTTTTTTTAATGAAATTTCAAAATTATTGAAACATGACTAATTTACATGAAGGAAGCTACATTAATATAAAAAAGAAGATAAAAGAGATCAAATTACAATAGGCCATTAATCCACTAGACGCATCTCAAACCATCTCCGTTGTAGTCCTTCCAGTTTATGCCGCACAACATACTTTAATGAAGTAATTCTGTTTCGCATAGCCTTATCCATCAAACGATTGAGTTGTTGTACGGAGGTCCAACTCGTTCGATGGCGCCTTCTGTTTCTCTCCTGCCAAATGTGGTACAGAGTTATCTGGAAAAGTAAATGAAGCAATATTTTATCCATTGTTCCGAGTGTAGCAGAGGTTATTGTGTTTAGTGTAGCTGTCCAGTTCGGATCTAAATCGCCACCTAAAAGTTTCTCCGCTAATGATGACCATGCCGTGAAAGTGTAAGGGCAAGCAAAATATAGATGTTCCTTTGTTTCCCATTTTTCTCCACAAAACAAGCAAGGTTGATCAATTCCCCAGGTTTTCATTCGGTCCCCAGTAGATAACCGATTCTTGATAGCTAGCCATGCAATGAAAGAATAACGAGGAACAGCTTGTGGAAACCAAACAATTTTAAACCAAGTTACCTTGTCTTTTTTACTACGGATTTGCTCCCAAGTTCGTTTTGCAGAGAAATGAGCACGGTAGTCATCCACATCGTGTCGCCACATTACCACATCCTTTCCCCTTGCTGCCTTGGGAAGCGGTACTTCCTGAATATTTGTTATCAGAGATTGTAAATCCCTGTCTCGCCTCCTTCTCAAAAACCAACCCGTATCTCCAACGACATCACACACCTTTGCGTTACGTTGAATTCCCAGGGCTGTAGTGCTTGAATTTTCAACTAGCTCAATTAGTTTTCCTTTTTCCAACCAATCATCAAACCAGAAATGTGTGTTCCGTTCATCACCAATTTCAAACCTGAGAAACTGTAAGCTTGGCTTCGTAATTGTAGCATCTTTCTCCACATCCAAGGCGCTTTTGTCGTTAATTTTGCATCCCAAAAAGAGTTTTACCGAAGCAAAGAATGCCTTGTCCATGCAACCCATAGAGAACCAGACAAACTGAATAGCCGCCATATCTGTGTAAGAGCAAATACCTTAGCCGAATCTCGTAGTTTCCTCAGCCCCATGCCTCCCTCTGATTTTGGATAGCAAAGATCCTCCCAAGAGACTTTCGCTTTATGAATGTCATTTGGTGAACTTGCCCAGAGAAATACAGCACACATTGATTCCATCGTATCCAGGCAACCCTTTGGTAAAACGAATGCAGCACTCTAAAAGTTTGTGATGCTTGTAATCACTGATTTGATTAGCTATAGACGGCCTGCGTAAGAGAGAGATTTATTTGTCCAAGAAAGAAACCGTTTCCTTATCCTGTTAATGAGTGGCTCATAGTCAAAAGTGGTCATTCTCTTGGTAGTTAGAGGAAGTCCAAGGTAACGAATTGGCAGAGAACCCACTTTGAGATCCGATGCAATCACTGCTTCTGTTAACAAATGACCACCTTGACCAGCACAATATACACTTGACTTAGATACATTTATATGAAGGCCAGCACTACATGAATATTGGGTTTTAATAACACTATAATATAACGTTTGTTATACTAGTGCTATAGTTAAGTAATCCCTGACATTTATATAGCTTTTGTTTATTCGTAAACGCTATGATATCGTTACTTAATTAAAAAAAAACTCATGCGTCTTATTTTTAGTTTATAAGATTGTTTGTAATAGCAAATAAACCACGAGAAACGCTATGGTTGTGTTGGGCAGTAAAACGAAAATATGTCCCGCGACACTTAGTTAAAACTAGGTCTCTAGAAACAAAATTGGCTGCAAAATAAAAAATATCCCCAAATTAGACGACCTAACTATTCATGTTCTTCCTCTAAGTCGTGCTCTTCCCCATTCTCCCCCTTTTGCTCGATTCTCACAATCTCCACAGAATCTCACACAATCAGAGTCGCTCTCAGAGAAATCCCAGCAATTACCCCACCACCACCCTCTATTATCTCTTTCTGCTCCATTTTATTTGATTCTCACAAGCTTCTACGATCTCAATTTCTCTACCAAAAATCCCGGTAATCAAGCTGTTTTCGATATTCTCTTCAGTCTCAAGCCGTAAATCGAGCTATTTCAGTCTTCCATACACAGAATAGAGTGCTTTCTCAACAATTCGTCTCCTTTACTTCGTCACTGATAAAATCCTGTATCAACTCTATAACAGAGGTGAAATCGCGTTTATGTTAATTTTTTTTTTTTGTCTTGAAGTCCTTGATTTGGTTGTTGAATTGAACAAATTAGAATGATTTACTATTTTGCAGGAAGATCTTGGTGAAGATTCACTACTCTAGTTAAAGGTATCTTACTCAGTTTTGATTCTCGCTACAACTGCATGTTATATATTGTTGCTATGGTTTAATGCATTGTCTTTGATACATTCTCGTATGCACATTTCGTCGGAGCTTTTGTACCATGGATAAAACTTGGGTTTGGTTACCAAGGTATGAACTTGTTAGTTTATATCTATCTTCTTTGATTTCTTAATTACAAATGTGGAGATTAGAAATTTGAGTTTTATACTTTTATTAAATGATAGGGCTAGTCTTGAGTATGAACAAGGAGCAAATCGAATACAGAGTGTAGCAGAGATATTTGAGACTCTCAAGGAATTTAGGAAGGCCAGAGATGCAGGCAAACCTTTTCATAACTGCTAATACTCCGGTAAGTGAAGCTGGTGTACCATCAGTGAAAACAAGGATGTCGTCAGCGAAGCTCAAATGTGTTAGCTCTACATCTCTACATAAGGGATGGTATCCAAATTTATTTTCCCTCGCTGCGTGGTTCAAAAGCTTTGAGAGAACATTATATACGATGACAAATAGATAAGGAGAGAGAGAGAGAATCCTTGCCTAATTCCACGTGCAATGGAGAAAAACCCCTCAAGCTCCCCATTCACTTGTATAGAGAAAACGGTTGTTGAGATACAAGTTTGTATCCATCGGATGAACAGATCAGGCAGGGCCATTGCTTGTAGAGTAATGATTCTGAACGACCATTTGACTGTGTCAAAAGCCTTTGCAATATCGAGTTTGACAGCACATCTTGTAGAGATTGTAGGTTTGTGGAAGTTACTTACTAGTTCAGAAGCCAACAAGACACTCTCCAAAAGTAAACGGCCCTTAACGAAAGCACTTTGATTTGGCTCAATGGCTTCTGGCAGGCAAGATTTAAGTCGATTCGCAAGGATCTTAGATATTATCTTATACAATAAGTTACAACATGCAATTGGTATGTAGTCCTTCATACTTTGGGCATTCTGATAAGAGATTTATTCCGTGTTTTTATATCAAACCTAAAGCCTCTTTATGTCATTGTAATACTTTAGGTGTCAATCCAAATCAGGTGTTTGAAAGTTACTAGGAATGCAAGAGCTCAAGCAAATCTAAGCGATTTCCGGTTTTAAATGAGGGAAACAAATTGTAAAAACTACTTGCAGCTATCAAACGACTATGAAAACAAATTTAACAATTCTACTGATGGGTTAAACTACTACTAGGCTACTGCTAAGAATTTTAATGACCGTGCTACTAGTTTTAAATATCCAAATGCTAAAGACAGACCAAGTGGGCAATTTCTAGCAATCTAAGATGAATTACAAAAACTAGTTATAAAAATATAACAACTTCTAAATGATTACTAGGCTAATGAGTGATACTCTAAGCTATTTTATAAACTATGAAACATTCAAGAACACAAGTTTCCGAATTAAGATACTCTAAACAAACTATTAAGCAGATTAGATGATTTTAACAAGCTAAGAGAAAAGATTTAACTTTAAAACTAAAAGATGATGGCTTTGAGGATTCAAATACTAGAAATAGATTCAAGGTTTGGGTTCATGCTTAGAGAGTGTTAAGATTCGAACTTGGGTTTTATAAAAATAGAACTACACATTCCTAATGAGATATCTCTAGGCCTTAAGAAACAAAAGCTAGATCTTTCCATGGTTTGTGGTAAAAACCCTTTTCTTCAACCTTTCATCCTAACCCATGGTGTATGGTGGAAAGATAGGCTGAAGAACATTAAGCATAGATCCTAAACATGGCCTAATTAGCTCCCTAAACATCCATGGTGTGTGGGAAAGGATGAGCTAATCTCTTGGATTTGGGTTTATGGGATTTCCTAAGTCTTTTTGAGATAAGGAAATCCCTAAGATCAAATAGATCTTTCTCAAGCATCTCTAGGCTTTTAGCCCTCCAAATCCAAGAAGAGAATGAGATGAAGAACAAGAAAAAGCCCAAGTTAAACTTCTTAAACCTCCCTAATCACTAAAACCTTAAACCTTGATGTTTTACTCACTAACCATGTTCGAATCTCTCTTAAACTCTGTGTTTGAGATGATGAACATGCTTAGCTAAGAACAAGAAAAGAGATTAAGGATAAGTACTTGATATAAATCAAAGCTTAAAGTTTACAAAACAAGAAAAGCATGAAAACCTTCAAAGATGGTCGCTAGACCTAAAGATGAAGGAGAGAACTCTAAAATTTCGTGGTCTGGTGTGAAAAATAGGGTAGAATGTCTTATATAGGCCCAGGAATGATGACACCCTCACTAAAGACAAGATAGAGGTTGGTGAGCCAAAAGAAGGAAAAAGCAGAAGCACGGATCGATCGATCTGCTGCGGATCGATCGATCCGTCCTTGGCTGTTCGTTTTCAGAACGATCGGTTGGTCGATCCGTGGCTCGATCTGTTGGTCGATCCGGGTGCTGGCCGACGCGTAGAACTGTAGATCGATGGATCTGTGGTGGAACGATCGATCCGTCCTTGGCCGTTGGTTTATGGATCGATCGTTCCGTTGTGGATCGATCGATCCCTTGCTGGCCGAAGCGTAGGTCTTCAAATCGATCGGCTGGCTCGATCTTGGGCTGGATCTACCTGAACGCTCGATCACGCTGTCGATCTTCAGGCTGGATCGACTTGACAGCTCGATCATGCGGTCGATCCTCGGGCTGGATCGACCTGGCCGGTCGATCTGCTGCTCGATCTTCGGCTGGATCGACCTGGCCGGTCGATCTTCTGCTCGATCTTCGGCTGGATCGACCTGGCGGGTCGATCTGCTAGTCGATCTGGCCCCTATTTCTTTTGTTCAAGTTTCTTCTTGACTCCAATCAATTCCTTAGCTCTTCTTGTCCATGCCTACTATCCAAACTAGCTCCATGCACACCAAATGACCTGAAAATGATGCATATATGCAAGAACTTATGCAAATGCTAATGCAACATGTCTTAGAACCTAAAATGGGACAAAAGCTATGATCATTTCAAGTATGAATGAAATATAAATGCAAATATGTCCTAAATGCATGGTGAATGCATGAAATATCTAAGTATATCAACTCTCCCAAACTTGCCTTTTGCTTGCCCTCAAGCAAATCAAAGACAAACTAGGAGAAGAAGATTGAAAGTGGGGGCTCAAATCCAAAAGTGTTTTTCAAATGAATCAATTCAATGGTCCTTGTTCTCAATCCTAAGATGCATCATACAAACTCTACTCCAAAGAACTTAGCCATATTCATTACAAATTGAATTTCGAATCAAGTCTTGTCTATACTCACAATCCAGGAATACTAACCTTTAACATTCATTTAAGCTCAAACCGTGAATCACACTTATGCTTTTAAAACCGAATACATTTGGCTAAGGGTCAAGGCTAAGAGATAAAGATGATCTCATTCAAGTGTGTACTCCAAGCAATGGTTTCTCTCAAGAACAATTGAACTCATGCATAATGCTAAAGGTAAAAGGCAATTGATGCATACATGACTAGACTCTCATCTACCCTTTATGCTATCAATGATCATAATTCCCCTCTCATTCATTTCCTTTTCAGCTCACTCACCCTCTAGAGATACCCAAAATCAAGCAAAGCAACACGCCATGTACAAACCCGCAAGAACTTCAACAAATTTGTCCTAGGGAACCTTCTTCACCCTTTCTTATAGCTAGTCGTATGGCCATACATATATTAGCTCTTCTCTTTTCTTTGGATAGCTATCTTCTTATATATTTTTTTTTCTTTTATGCATTTGGCCTCTTGCCTCTTTTCTTTTCATTTTATAAGACAGCTATCACCTTTTCTTTTTAACTTGAGCTTTTACACAAAATAAATCAAGACCAACCACCACAATTATGTATTCCTTCTCATTCATTTCTCTAACACCTTCTCATTCTCAAACTCATGAACCCCTGCCCAAACCAAGCCTATAACTAGCTTCAAAATGCAAAGGTAACATCATATGAGAGCCTAAACATGTCGCCCTAAACCTAACACTTTATGCCAAGTTCAATCAAAAAGTTTTAAGGCCTCACATACTCACACGAAATTTTGGTTTGAAAGGAGGTAAGGGTTAAGGTTTGGAAATCTATCTAGGTTTACAAGAGAGTGGTGAAAGGAAGAAGAAAGCCCAAATATGTATATGTATCCATGTATCCTTTTTCAAATGCACAAGTATGATAATTTAAAGTCCATGTTAAGGTTTCACTTGCTAGGTAAGGATTCAATTCATGCTTGTTTCAACTTAAGCCAAGAAAATCAAGACAAGTGGTCCAAAGATGGTTAGAACTTAAATTTCGAATTTGCACAAAGCATCAAAGGACTACTAACTAGGGCCTTGAACCAATTCATGAGCCTAAAACACTTTACAAGGAATTTTTGTATCATTGCCCACTATGCATATGAATGATGCAACCTATATGATAAATAATCTAGACTCAATCCTACAATAATTGACAATGCAAATGCAAGCTATATAATTTTTTTTTTTTGAGATTTTTAAAAAATTTATGAATTTTTTAGTATTTTTCTATGCAAGTATATGTATGTATGAAGACTCAAATATGCTAAAAGAAAAATAAGAGCACAAAAAACAAAGTTAAATCTCTCAACCTCTCCCCCAAACTTAAATCACACAGTCTCTTGTGTAATAAAAATTCAAGGGAGACCATCAATCAAAAACAAAAATCAAAATCCAAAAATGCATGATATTTACAAGGTTTTGGAATGGTGTACCATGGAATTTGTTGTGCTTAGGCCTTGTAGGCTCGATTCTTGGTTCTACATTTCCCTTGTTCCTGCTCATACATACTTAAAAACATAATCTAGAACATAAATAAAAACTATATACATAAGGATAGACATGGGATTGCCTCCCAAGTGCGCTTGTTTTAAGTCTCTTAGCTTGACTTTACCGGATTAGGCCAGTTGTGGGTCTTGGAGAAGCTGTGTGGTGCTCTCCTTGTTGCAGTCACTCGCCATGTAGGGCTTGACTCTATGCCCATTCACTGTGAAACTCTCTCCACTCATGCCAATCAAAGTGACAGCCCCATATGGTAGCACTTCTTTTATCTCAAATGGCCCGCACCATCTAGACTTGAGCTTCCCGGGGAACAACCTCAATCTTGAGTTGTAGAGCAGAACCATGCTTCCCTCTTTAAGCTCCTTATGGACCAGCTTCTTGTCATGAAAGGCCTTGGTCCTTTCTTTGTAAATCTTGGCGCTCTCATAAGCTTCCATCCTTATCTCATCAATCTCATGAAGTTGCACTAGCCTTTTCTCTTGGGCTGTCTTGAGATTGTAGTTAAGTTGCTTCACAGCCCAAAGAGCTTTGTGCTCTAACTCCACAGGAAGGTGACAAGACTTGCCATAGAGGAGGTTAAAAGGCATGGTTCCAATGGGAGTCTTGAAGGCAGTCCTATATGCCCAAAGAGCATCATCAAGCTTGCTAGACCAATCCTTTCTAGTAACTCCCACGGTCCTCTCTAGTATAGTCTTGATTTGCCTATTTGAAACCTCCACTTGGCCACTTGTTTGAGGGTGATATGGCGTGTTTGAGGGTGATAGGGCGTGGCCACCTTGTGCTTAACTCAATGTTTCCTCAAGAGACCCTCAAAAATGTTGATGAAGTGGCTGCCTCCATCACTAATCACCACCTTGGGTACTCCAAACCTTGGGAAAATGATTGTCTTGAAAAGTTTGACTACCACCTTTGAATCATTTGTTGGTGAGGCTATGGCTTCCACCCACTTAGACACATAGTCTACTGCCACAAGAATGTACTTGTTGCCATATGATGATGGAAATGGCCCCATAAAATCAATCCCCCAAACTTCAAAGACCTCCACTTCAAAGATAGGTACTTGGGGGCATCTCATTTCTCTTGGTTATGTTCCCAGCCTTTTGGCAAACTTCACATGATTTTATGAACTCATGTGCATCCTTGAAGAGTGTAGGCCACCAAAATCCAGCTTGGAGAACCTTTGTAGCTGTCTTAAATGAGGCAAAATGACCACCACAAGTTAAACCGTGGCAATGGAGAAGGATGTCTCTTGCTTCAACTTTTGTAACACATCTTCGGTATAGGCTGTCCACACACCTTTTGTATAAGTATGGCTTGTCCCAGTAGTAGTGAGAGACATCTCTCATGAATTTCTTCCTATGGTAATGGTCCATTAGGTCCTTTGCACGAAAAATCTTCTTTCTAGGCGTCTTATTAGTTTCCATAGAATGCATATGCTTCGCTTGATTTTTGTCCGTTGAAACCTTCTTTGAATCATTAGGCGGATGGTTCTGTGAGATTCCTTCAACCTCACCCTCTTTTAACTCTCCGGACTCATCCGTCTCCTCTGCTTCCTCAGTCTGAACTCCCTCCTCTGACTCGTCAATGGTAGCCAAATAATGAAAAGATAATTGTTCCACAACAAGCTTACTTGAGTTCTCTCCATGCTCGTATAAGGGGTTTTCAGGTGAACAGCGAGCTCCTCCAGCTACCGTGATCCAATCTGAAGCCTCCAATGGTTTAGTAATGTCTCTCCCAATCACGTTTTCCTTACAATCTTTAGGAAGATGACCTGTGTTATCAGAAACACAATCATCTGTAGTGACAAATGTCTTGATAATTTGAGTTGTTGAAATATGTTCTTCAATCAGTTCTGTAACAGTTGCCTTAGCGGGATATTAATATGTAGTGGAACGTCTTGAGGAGTTTTATTCTTCTGCAGGATGGACACCTCTTTTGCTGGACAGTCCGTTACTTTGTGACCCCATTTCCGGCAGGTGGAGCATCGGGAAGGAAGCCACGGATACGAGACAGCGACTTTGACATCTTCTCCACTCTTGTCCTGAAATTTAATTCTCTCGGTTAAAGACTTATGCAAGTCTACCTCAATCAGAATACGAGCCAAATCAAGACGAGTACACCACTCCGTTTGTGGATGAAGCTTAACAAACTTTCCCGTTGTGTTGCCCAAGAACTTGAGACCATTATGTGAGTAAAGATAACTCGACACAACTTTTAGATCAACCCACAAAGGCATTGCAGATAGATCCGGCGGATCCCTTGCTGTTTCTGGCGTCCATTCCTTCACCACAAGTGACACATCTGAGATATCCCAATAATGTCTTCTTATAACTCGTGCCCGAAGCTGGGGGTTTTCAATTCGAAAGAGAACTGAATTCTGACTTATGAACTGAACATCAATTTTAGATGATTTCCCTTGGACAGTCGAGATCCGGTTGATCGTGGCATGAATGGTTCCCACATGCGGAGCCTCACCAATGAAATATCCAACAAATAAGCAGTTCCACAGTGGCTCTGAATCTGCAATTAACTCCTCAGGGATACTAACTGAGGCCACACCATTGACAAGTTCAAAGCTCGGCTGTAACACAGACGCTACCAAGTTCGTACTGATGGCGTTCCAAGAGGAAGGAAGAAAGATAGGAGGAGGCCGAAGAGAAGGTGGGGGAGCCTCCGGCGGAGACGAGAGACCCATCTCGGCAGATCGAGATCGTCCCCCAAATTGAAAGGTGGCAGCTAGGTTTCGCCCTCGTCTTCGTCTTCGTGTCGGCAGAGATTAGAAAGTTTTGCAATCTTATCAGATCCTTGGCAGCTGAGAGAGAGAGACTTTATTTGCTTGTAGAGAGTTAGACCATGGGTACTCTTTGACAATCTTTTTTTATAAATTTGTGATATTGTCTCTATGTTCTACACATTAAATTGGAACCAGAGACCTTTGATAGTTTTAAATATTTTATATGTAAATTTGGACTTCAAGTAAGCTTGTTGTGGCCTTCATATAAATGTATCTCTAGCCTTCATATAAATGTATCTAAGTCGAGTGTATGTTGTGCTGGTAAAGGCGGTCATTTGTTAACAGAAGCAGCGATTGCATCGGGTCTCAAAGTGGGTTCTCTGCCAATTCTATTTTGTGTTTTTCATTTATTTTTTTCACTAATGATCAGATTTTGTTTTCTATTTTCTTAAAAAAATATTTTAATGACTTTTAAACTTTATTATTAATCTGTGTATACGCGGATCCTAATCTAGATTTTAATTATGATAAATCTAATTATGATAAAAGTAGTATAATTAATTCGTCAAATTTTTTGAATAATATATATATATCGATTTAGATAAGAAAAATAAAACAAAAAATAAATGAGATTAATTAGCATATATTTTAATTAAAAAAAGATGCTAATGATATGACATTAGAATATGATGAGCTCAATAAGGAGGAGGATAGAAAGAATCACGTAGAGAAAATTTTGATGCGAGTTTTGAGAAGCATAACTTCTGTAAAGAGGAGAGAGATCATATACGTGAGAAACAAAAAAGTAAATTAAAAACAAAAAGTAAATTAGATTAACTAGAATATATTTCAGCTGCTGTAAAAAAGATATATTCAATTAAAAGAAAGAAATTCTAGATGCTCATAATAAGGCATTAGACGATGATGAGCTCAATGAGAAGGAGGATATCAAGTCTTGAGAAGCATAACTTCTCTGGAGAGCAAAGAGATCATATAAGAAAGATGAATGTGAAGGAAAAGAGAGACTTTATTATTATTATTTTTTTTTTAATGAAATTTTAAATTTATTAAAACATGAGTAATTTACATGAAGGAAGCTACAATAATATAAACGAGAAGATAAAAGAGATCAAATTACAATAGGCCATTAATCCACTAGACGCATCTAAAACCATCTTCGTTGTAGTGCTTCCAGTTTATGCGGCACAACATACTTTAATGAAGTAATTCTGTTTCACATAGCCTTATCCATCAAACGATTCAGTTGTTGTACGGAGGTCCAACTAGTTCGAGGGCGCCTTCTGTTTCTCTCCTGCCAAATGTGGCACAGAGCTATCTGGAAAAGTAAACGAAGCAGTATTTTACCATTATTCCGAGTGTAGCAGAGGTTATTGTGTTTAGTGTAGCTGTCCAGTCTGGATCTAAATCGCCACCTAAAAGTTTCCCCGCTAATGATGACCATGCCGTGAAAGTGTAAGGGCAAGCAAAATATAGATGTTCCTTTGTTTCCCATTTTTCTCCACAAAACAAGCAAGGTTGATCAATTCCCCAGGTTTTCATTTGGTCCCCAGTAGATAACCGATTCTTGATAGCTAGCCATGCAATGAAAGAATAACGAGGAACAGCTTGTGGAAACTAAACAATTTTAGACCAAGTTACCTTGTCTTTTTTACTACGGATTTGCTCCCAAGTTCGTTTTGCAGAGAAATGAGCACGGTAGTCATGCACATCGTGTCACCACATTACCACATCCTTTCCCCTTGCTGCCTTGGGAAGCGGTACTTCTTGAATATTTGTTATCAGAGATTGTAAATCTCTGTCTCGCCTCCTTCTCAAAAGCCAACCCGTATCTCCAACGACATCACACACATTTGCGTTATGTTGAATTCCCAGAGCTGTAGTGCTTGAATTTTCAACTAGCTCAATTAGTTTTCCTGTTCCAACCAATCATCAAACCAGAAATGTGTGTTCTGTCCATCACCAATTTCAAACCTGAGAAACTGGTAAGCTTGGCTTCGTAATTGTAGCATCTTTCTCCACATCCAAGACCCTTTTGTCGTTAATTTTGCATCCCAAAAAGAGTTGTCCCGAAGCAAATAATGCCTTGTTCATGCAACCCATAGAGAACCAGACAAACTGAATAGCCGCCATATCTGTGTAAGAGCAAATACCTTAGTCGAATCTCGTAGTTTCCTCAGCCCCAGGCCTCCCTCTGATTTTGGATAGCAAAGATCCTCCCAAGAGACTTTCGCCTTATGAGTGTCATTTGGTGAACTTGACCAGAGAAAAGCAGCACACATTGATTCCACCGTATCCAGGCAACCCTTTGGTAAATTGAATGCAACACTCCAAAACTTTGTGATGCTTGTAATCACTGATTTGATTAGATATACGCGGCATGCGTAAGAGAGAGATTTATTTGTCCAAGAAAGAAACTGTTTCCTTATCATGTCAATGAGTGGCTCATAGTCAAAAGTGGTCATTCTCTTGGTAGTTAGAGGAAGTCCAATGTAAGAATTGGAAGAGAACCCACTTTGAGACCCGATGCAATCGCTGCTTCTGTTAACAAATAATCACCTTGACCATCACAATATACACTTGACTTAGATACATTTATATGAAGGCCAGAGATGCAGGCAAACCTTTTCATAACTGCTAATACTCCAGTAAGTGAAGTTGGTGTACCATCAGTGAAAACAAGGATGTCGTCAGCGAAGCTCAAATGTGTTAGCTCTACATCTCTACATAAGGGATGGTATCCAAATTTCTTTTCCTTCGCTGTGTGGTTCAAAAGCTTTGAGAGAACATTATTTACGATGACAAATAAATAAGGAGAGAGAGCATCCTTGCCTAATTCCACGTGCACTGGAGAAAAACCTCTCTAGCTCCCCATTCACCTGTATAGAGAAAGCGGCTGTTGAGATACAAGTTTGTATCCATCGGATGAACAGATCAGGCAGGCTCATTGCTTGTAGAGTAATGATTATAAACGACCATTTGACTGTGTCAAAAGCCTTTGCAATATCGAGTTTGACAGCACATCTTGTAGATATTGTAAGTTTGTGGAAGTTACTTACTAGTTCAGAAGCCAACAAGACATTCTCCAAAAGTAAACGACCTTTAACGAAAGAACTTTGATTTGACTCAATGGCTTATGGCAGGCAAGATTTAAGTCGATTCGCAAGGATCTTAGATATTACCTTATACAATAGGTTACAGCATGCAATTGGTCTGTTGTCCTTCATACTTTGGGCATTCTCATGCTTTGGAATCAGAGAGAGGATTGTTGCGTTGACCCCTTTTGGGAGTATACCGAAGAGGAAAAAACATTGCACAGCTGTAATAAAATCACCCCCAATAACCGGCCAAGCTGTCACAAAGAACTCTTTAGTGTAACCATTAGGTCTTGGAACATTATCATTGGGTAATGTATGTAATGCCGAATAAATCTCCCTGGCCATAACCGGAGCAACCAAAGCAGTCGCCAGACTGTCTGAACATCTGAAACTAAGCAGTTCCTGGATGTAATCAACCGTAACCACTTCCTCTTCTGATTCTGGTGGCAGGATTTGGAGAAATTTTTGGAAATGAAGAACTACTTTCTTTTTAATCTCAGACGCATCTGTGAGGATCTCTCCTGATTCTGACTTTAGTTGTTTAATTGCATTGTTGGATACTCTTGCCCGTGCAACCCTGTGGAAGAAAGTTGAGTTCTGGTCCCCGGCAGCATACCATTGAACCCGTGATTTTTGTCTAAAAAATGTTCCTGAATTCCCACCAAATGGTGCCATTCGTCAGACGCAACATCGGCTTCCTCAAAAGTAACTGTAACCGGATTTTGTAAAGCCTGATTATGTAAAGTACACATGTTATCATAAGCCCTCTTGGTGCGACTTGGTAGATCACCATAGTGTTGTTTGTTCAAAGCATGCAGTGACAATTTGAGAGTCTTTAGCTTTTGATGGAATCGTTGAATAGTAGTCCTTGAGTGGAATAACTTGTCAGATTCATTCCAAAGGTCAGCCACATGTGGAAGGAATTTCTCATGAAAAGCAATGTAGTTGAAGAACTTAAAAGGCTTACGAGGTCCCATTGTCTCTGGATTAATTCTTACTAGCCACCGAGAATGATCAGAGATACCCCCAGCCTCAAAACTTGCAAAAGAATTCGGAAAAGTACTCATCCATTCTGCGTTAACCAGAGCACGATCCAACTTCTTTCCCACTCGATCACATATACGCTTATTCCACCGTGTGAAGAGAGTGCCAACTGCAGAGAGATCCGATAGCTCACAATCAGAGTTTAAGTTTTGGAAATCTCGCATCCCAGACTGATCTCGTAGATAATCACTCACTCTTGAATGCTCAGATGAAGATAAAATTTCATTAAAATCTCTTATAAGTACCCAAGGAATCGATAAGCTCTCATAGTATGCTTTGGTAGCTCATATTTCATCCCATAGCCTTTGTCTATCACAAGCAAAGTTAGAAGCATAAATTGCCGAGCACATAAAACTTGTAGATGTACCAGGAACTTGAACAACACAAGTAATTATTTGTGCTGCCTTATTTAACAGTCACCCCCACCACTTTTGTCTAACAAAACCAAATACGGCCTAGACGATGGTAGTCGTAGTTTGTAATGTATTTCCAACTAGGCAGAGCATTATTCAGAATAGCTTGATGATTTTCTAGTTGAACCCGAGTTTCAACAAGACACCCAAAAGCTGGCTTCAAATCATTCACCCATTTTCGAACAACTGCGTGTTTGCGCGGCTTATTGAACCCGCGCATGTTCCAACCAAAAAAAAGAAATCATAGCTTCCTGAAGGAAGATTTTTTAACTGTGGTATTCTGAAACTTTAAGTCCTTTGCACGGAAAATCTTCTTTCTAGACGTCTTGTTAGTTTTCTTAGAATGCATATGCTTCGCTTGCTTTTTATCCATTGAAACCTTCTTTGAATCATTAGGCGGATGGTTCTGTGAGATTCCTTCGACCTCACCCTCTTCTAACTCTCCGGACTTATCCGTCTCCTTTGCTTCCTCAGTCTGAACTCCCACTTCTGACTCATCAATGGTAGCCAAAGAATGAAAAGATGATTGTTCCACAACAAGCTTACTTGAGTTCTCTCCATGCTCGTATAGGCGGGTTTCAGTAGAACATCGAGCCCCTCCAGTTACAGTGATCCAAACTGAAGCCTCCAATGGTTTAGTAATGTCTCTCCCAATCACTTTTTCCTTACAATCTTTCGGAAGATGACCTGTGTTATCAGAAACACAATCATCTAGAGTGGAAACTGTTTTGATAATTTGAGTTGTTGAAATCAGTTCTGTAGCAGTTACCTTAGCTGGACATTCTGGTGATCCTATATGTAGTGGAACGTCTTGAGGAGTTTTATTCTTCTGCAGGATGGACACCTCTTTTCCTGGATAGTCCGTTACTTTGTGACCCCATTTCCGGCAGGTGGAGCATCGGGAAGGAAGCCACGGATACGAGACAACGACTTCGACATCTTCTCCACTCTTGTCCTGAAATTTAATTCTCTCGGTTAAAGGCTTATGCAAGTCTACCTCAATCAGAATACGAGCCAAATCAAGACTAGTACACCGCTCCGTGTGTGGATGAAGCTTGACGAACTCTCCCGTTGTGTTGCCCAGGAACTTGAGACCATTATGTGAGTAGAGATAACTCGGCACATCTTTTAGATCAACCCACAAAGGCATTGCAGATAGATCCGGCAGATCCCTTGCTGTTTCTGGCGTCCATTCCTTCACCACAAGTGCCACATTTGACATGTGCCAATAACGTCTTCTTATAACTCGTGCCCGAAGCTGGGGGTTTTCAATTCGGAAGAGAACTGAATTGTGACTTATGAACTGAACATCAATTTTAGATGATTTCCCTTGGACGGTGCAGATCCGGTTGATCGTGGCATGAATAGTTCCCACATGCGGAGCCTCACCAATGAAATATCCAACAACGAAGCAGTTCCACATTGGCTCTGGATCTGCAATTAACTCCTCAGGGATTCTAATTGAGGCCACACCATTGAAAAGTTCAAAGCTCGGCTGTAACACAGACGCTACCAAATTCGTACCGATGGCAGTCCAAGAGGAAGGAGGAAAGATGGGAGGAGGCTGAAAAGAAGGTGGGGGAGCCTCCGGTGGAAACGAGAGCTCCACCTCGGCAGATCGAGATCGTCCCCCAAATTGAAAGGTTGCAGCTAGGTTTTGCCCTCGTCTTCGTCTTCGTGTCAGCAGAGATTAGAAAGTTTCGCAATCTTATCAGATCCTTGGCAGCTGAGAGAGAGAGAGTCTTTATTTGCTTGAAGAGAGTTAGACCATGGGTACTCTTTGACAATCTTTTTTATAAATTTGTGATATTGTCTCTATGTTCTACACATTAAATTGGAACCAGAGACCATCGATAGTTTAAATATTTTATATGTAAATTTGTGATATTTTCTCTATGTTCTGATTAGTGAAATAAAAATTTTTAATTTATTATATTCATGTTAGTTTTGATCCATTCATAATTAATTATATGATAAAATATTTCACGCATTATTTCTTTAATTTCTCCAAAAAACAACCCCTTCAATTTATCAAGCCGTTCCCGTGCTTGTGAATTGGATAGACAAAAACTCTGCATGGATAAAATAGATACAAGGGGTAGCATTTGTCATTCATTGATTTTCAACCACAAGAATGCCTTCTTACTGAATAGTCAAATCAAAATATTTGCATCTTCAAACAAGCTTGATGAATATAGTTTATTCTGTGCCCCGAAGAGGATGTACATATCCCCATCAAATATTTTTAGGTGTGTAGTCTAATAATTGTTTATAATCTTCTTCATAACAAAATCAAATTGCAATTATGTCAAAAAACTCTATAAGTTGAAATTAATCAAAATGAATGTAAGAAATAGTGATAAAATTCATTTATTAATATTCAAAATTTCTGAATTAAATAAAAAAATATAAACTATAAATATGACTTTTTAACTTTATGAAGTTTGTGGGAATGAAACAAGTTGTAAAAGAAAACAGAAGAATTCTTAACGTCTTCATTTGTTTTTTTAAATTTCGTCCATGCGAGTTTTAATCTATTTAAGAAATAATTTTAGACTTTTAGTACCTATTAAATTTGGACTAAACTTCCTTATAAAATCAAACCACACTTAATGCCTCAACATTTTTGCTCTTCCATGGCCCAACAAAATCATTTGCAAACAAAACTTGTATACTCTTTTAATATATAATGGTTAAATATATCAAACTATAATTAGTTTTGATTGTTGTGAACATAAAAATTTGAGTTATATAAATAAAATATCTTTAAAATAGTATATAGAAAAAAATCCACGTGTATGCGCGAATATTCTCCTAGTATTATACTAACTAATAAAATATATAAAAGATAAGAAAGTTATGCATAAGTTTCTATTAACAACAACAAATAAACGTATATATTAGAATATACAAGTTTATTAATTAAATATAATAGTTTCAATTATATAAAAACAATCTAAAATTAATAATCTACTATTAATAAAATTTAATGTCTTATGCCTCTAAGGATGTCCACATGAAATTTAAAGACTCAATTTTATTGGTCCACTTCATTATTTATAAATAATTATATTTGTTAAAATTAATTAATTTGTTTTTCCTTATTAGGAAAATTTCCAAATTCTAATATTACACTAACTAATAGAATATATAAAAGATAAGAAAAATATGTATAAGTTTCTAATAACAACAAAAAATCAACATAATATTAGTTTTTAAAGTTTATTAATTAAAGATAATTTTTTCAATCATATAAAAACCATCTAATATTAATAATATATTATTAATAAAAAATGACGCCTTATGCTTCTAAGGGTGTACACATAAACTTTAAAAGACTCAATTTTATTGGTCCAATTTATCATTTATAATTAATTATCTTTGTTAAATTTAATTAATTTATTTTTTGCATTATTCAAAAAATTCCAAATTCTAATATTATACTAACTAATAGAATATATAAAAGATAATTTGTTTTGTAAAAGTTTCTTTTAACAACAAAAAATAAACATAATATTAGATTAGAAAAAATATTAGTTTAAGATAATAGTTTCAATTATATGAAAGCCATCTAATATTAATAATAAATATACCAATAAAATAGTTTTAAGTATAATATGTATATACACAAACGTTTACAGAACACTTTATTTTATTTTAATAAAATAATTTTATCCCCGTTATTTGTTATAAACTATTATAAATATTTATTGTTTTTAAAAACATAATATATCGATTACTTATAAAAATTGAAATTATTTGAGGACAATGATTTTCACATTTGATTTTAGACAACTAATACAAAACAAGAATGAAAATGAAGATGATAAAAAATATATATATATTTCTTTGGTTGGAAGAACTGAAGTATTATTGTATATTTTCAAGTCAATATTAAATTTATTAAATAGCATTTTAATTATTTTGTTACACTTTTATGTGGCTTATTTAGTATATTAAGTTACAAGTGTTCTATAGAATCCCTTGTCCAGCTGTTACAAGTGTCCACATCACAGTACATAGTAAGTCGCTAATCAAAATCTGCCTTCAATAGAATCCCTTGTCCAGCTGTTCCTTTAAGAAACCTTACAACCCGTAGAGCTGCATCCCAATGAGCTTCACGTGGTGTCTTCATAAACTGCGATAAAATATTAACGGGATAACACAAGTCCGTACATGTATTAGCCATATATATGAGCCGCCCAACCAACCTCCTGTATCGTCTCAGATCATCCATAACCTTACTTGTATCATAACCAAAATTATGATTTTGAGATAGAATCGGAGAGAACATGATGGGTATTGTCGCTAGAAACTGTATTGTAATCATTTAATCTTGCAGGAGGAACTCTTTCTCGATGTCCCCTGCCTAAAACTTCCTCTTCTTGCTAACAACAACTGGTGAAACTAGATCAACTTCTGGTACAACTTCAAGAATCTTATCATCTAAATCTGCTGGCGAGAATGTTTTGTCACTCTCATCAACCACCGTCGGAGTAGTGTCTGCTACATGAGTAATAGGAGTCGGAGAAGCCAGCTCTTGTTCCGGTTCAGGGAAACTCCCCCCGTCTGCCATAATCCCAACGAGACTTAATACCCAGTCCTCATCTGTTGTATCGTGAAAAATATTAGGAGGTTGGGAAGTCTCCGGCAAGTTTGCGTAAGGAAACTCATCTTCCTTAAACACCACGTCTCTTGAATCAAGGAACTCCTCTGTTTCTAAATCATATACTTGATGGGATCGAAAGTTGCGATCCAAATTGAACTGCTTTATAGGGACTTCGTCGAGCTTTAAATTTGTAAGACCGTAAGCTGCAAGCGCACAGCGTGCGATGTAGTACTTAGGATATTGATCTACAGGGAGATGGTCAACTGCAAAACAGAGAAATCAGAGCAACCAAAGACGCAGAGAATTGAGGGTTTGAGGTTTGTGTCATGGTTTTGCAGAAAAGAAAGAAAGAAAAACACGTCTTATATAGAGGAGAGTGTCGACCAACTCTATAACAAACAGGAAAAGAAAATTAACTTAAAGCTTAAAAGAAATTATAAAAAGGAAATCAAGGCAAGCAGTGCAGAAAAAGTAAATATTGAAAGTGCGTAAATCTCGGGTAAATGCAGATGGGGGGAAGACATTGGGGATCTCTTCGAGAAATCTATGAGGTTATAACTAGAAATCAAACACACATCGAATCAGGCAAACGAGACTAGGCAATCTTTTCTAAACTGAAATCATAGGTTTCATTACCTAACTCTTTCAAGGTAGATCAACTATGTTATGCAAATTTCGCAGGTATATTTTGAATACTACATCCTAAACAAACACACAATATCAGATCAGGTTCATAAACGTTCACGCTCCTTTCGTGGATATGCGTTAGCATCCCAGAAACGTACGCTCAGCTAAGCTAGGTTTGGATGAAAGATACAGCACGTTAGTGGTTCTTACAATCCTAAAATCAGTCTCTAGTTCATGACGCTAGACTCATGCAATAAGAACAAGCTTACACACAAAAGAAGATCCTAATCTATGGCCTAGATAATCGATGCAGCGAGTTCAAGAACAGTTAATGAAATTCCCCATATATCCCCTTAAAGAACACCCAACGAAAGTAAACTACTCAGACATATAAGAAGGAGTAGAAAACGAGATTGATGAATGCATAACTTGTATAAATCGACAAAAAGTAAAGAGGGTTCAAGAAGAAACCAATCTTCCTCGAAGAACAAAGTGAAACCGTAAAAAGAGATTTGCGGCCACAAAACTTGAAAAGAACTTTTGTGTCTTTGCAATGAATGTGATATCTAAAAATCCCTAAAACATCGAGTATATATAGGTCTTCAAGTCCCCTTGGGCGTCACTTAGGCCTTGGCGTGCATTTGATGGTTGCGGGTTTGAGTTGAGCTGTAAATGGGATCGGGAATCACCGAGTGGGCTGGCCGCGCGAGCGTGGGCCGTGGCGTGGCCACTGATCTTCTGGCTAAGCCGTGGCGCGGCCAACTTGCTCATCTTGATGCTTGATGGACCTTCTTGCTTTCTTCATAACTTAAGATCCAACCGTAGAATTAGACTCAAACCACTTTGAGGTGAAAGACTGATGATAAGGCTACCTTGCCTCCAAATATGAGCTTGATCTCGTGGTGGGAAGGTCTCCATCTGATGTTGAACTTATGTCCTCGAGCACTTATCCCGGAATGTCCATTTTGCTCCAAAATATGCGACGTTTGCTAAGACTACCTGAAAAGAGTCTTGAACAACCAAATACTCGAAATCTAGTGTTTATGGATACACTTAAAACCTTAGTGAAATGCTTATTAAAGCATAGACTTATAATAGTAAAAACGGGCGAAAAATGCATGTTATCAATACTCTGAATACCATGTTAATAAAGATGAATATGTGTTGTGTTTATTGATCAAACATGTAACATATTTATACAACACATAAGTCGGTTTAACTATCTATACAATAGATAAATACAACTAATATCAAACTTATCGCTAAGTCGTATGTATCCTAATATCCTATTCTCTAATTAAATTCACGCAAGCAACAACAATGCAAGGATTCATATCCGCCAGGCGCCAACCGGCTAGTCTGCTACAGAGACAAACTGAAGTTGTCAAGAAACCTAGATTGGTATAAAAAATTTCTTATTCCTTAAGATGCTAAGGCTATGCCTTATATACATAACAATATACCTAATTACAATATTGTAAGTATATAGTAATATTGTAACAATATACCTTATATTTCCCAATAACCCCCCCCCCCCTCCCTCAAGTTGGAGTATGGAGATCACAAATACCCAACTTGCTAATGAAAACTCCGAATTCTTTCCGTCCAAGAGCCTTGGTGAATATGTTTACAAGTTGTTGGGTAGTCGATACATGACAGGTCTTGATGACGCCATGAACAATCTCGTCCCTAATAAAATGACAATCAGACTCAACATGTTTAGAACGATCATGAAAGACCGGATTGGCACTAAGGTAGATAACAGATTGATTGTTACAGTAAAGAGTAGCCGGAGCAGAGCAGTCCACACCCAATGTGCAAAGAAATTCCAAAATCCACAGAACCTCACTCACTGTATCAGCCATTGCCCGATTTTTAGCCTCGGTAGAAGAGCGAGATACCACCCTTTGCTTGTGCGTGATTGATATATCGTGGTTTTTACCGGTTTTCAACCATGATATTCGTTGTTTTGTCGAGTCTTTTAAGTGTTTTTAGAGTCTATATGAGTTTTTACAGGTTATTGCATGAGTTAGGCGATTTTTGAGCATTTGGAGTCATACCAACGAAGAGGAAACGAAGGAAAGATGAATCCAAAATTTTCCACACATTTTTCTACTGGTGCCGAACAACACCATGGATCCCTGCGATTCGACCTTAAATTTCCAAAAATTTATATTTTTGGCCCAAAAGTTTTTAGAAGTTGCAGATTAGCCCCACTCGTGTTTTAGACTATATTTAGGTTTTTAAAGCCATTGTGAGGCAGACACCTTTGATTCTATCGAGACTTAGAGAGAGATTTGTTCTAGAGCTTTTGAAAAGACAATTCCAAGACTTTATTCGTTTGAGAGAAGAATTTGAACCCCTTTTGTATCTTTTACTTATTTCTTTTATGCAATCAATTCTTTTCATGATATTTGTTTCAATCACCATGTCTGAGTAGTTTGCTTGTTAAGTTTAGGGTTATTCACGAGATTGGAGACCCTCCTAACTGAATGAACCAACTAGTAAGGAGATCTATGGGGAATTTCATTAACTGTTCTCGAACCGATTGTTTAGACCGTAGATTAGGGTTTTCTTTCTTATCAAACTTGTTCTTATTGCATGAATCTAGCGTCATGAACTAGAGTCTGATTTTAAGATCTTTGAAAACCGTTAACGTGCTGAATTTCATATCCGAACCTTGTTTGGTGGAGCGCAACACTTCTGGTATGGTCATGCATACCTAAAGAGAAGTCGTGAACGTTTATTGTCTCAATCATTACTACGTGTTTGCCTTGGCCGTTGGATACGAGAGTAGTCCTGCGCACTTGGCATAACATAGATCGATCTTGCTCGAGATAGTTAGTTCGTCAAAACCAGTGATTCCAGTTTAGGGAAAATTGCCTAGTCTCGTTTGTCTGAACTGTTGTGAATTTGATTTCTAGTTAGAACCCCATAGATTTCCCGAGAAGATCCCCAACGTGTTTCCCCCATCTGCTTTACAACTCACGATTTACACACTTCCATATTTACTTTTTCTGCACTGCTCACCTGATTTCCTTTTCCCGTTGGTTATATAATTGGTTGACACCTTTCTCTATATAAAACGTTGCTCTCCCTTCTTTATTTTTTTGCAAAAATCGTGACACTTACCCCAAAACTCCAATTCTCTGCGTCTTTGGTTGTCCTAATTTCCTATTTTGCAGTTGACCTCCTCCCTGTGGTTCGACACCCTAAGTACTACAACGCACGCTGTGCACTTGCAGCTTAGGGTCCTACAAATTCAAAGCTCGACGAGTCCCCAAAGAAATCCTCCAATTTCAGACGACTATTTAGACCCCATCACCGTGTCACACAAAGATAGATAAACCTGCCAGCTAACCGACGATAAAAAGTAGGATTAGGAAGAGACTCACCACCCAGCTTTAATAACGGCTTTGATTCTGTTCAATGGGATGTGATAACGGCTTTGCACCAAGAAGTCCAAGTTCAGATATTATGTCAAGAGTGTATTACCTTTGACATAGATACATACCAGATGGACTACGCGAAACTTCAATGACCAAGAAATACTTCAAAATGCCCAAATCTTTCAAGTAAATCTTGAATTCGTTAATGATGGCGAGAGAACTACCCGTAATGATGAGATCATCCACGTAGACAAGGATATGCAAACGTGCATGACTATGTTCGAACGTAAACAGAGAATAATCAGATAGAGACTGTATAAACCAATAATCCTCAAGAGCGGTTGTAAGTTTTGCAAACAAACAACGAGGAGCTTGGCGAGTCCATATAGAGACTTATGCAAACGACAGACTTGATTCCTATCCTCATTACGAAAACCAGAAGGAAAATGTATAAATACTTTGTCAGTCAAATCGCCATGCAAAAATGCATTTTGATCATCCATCTGATGTGTTTCCCAATCACGTGGGACAACAATATCCAAAAACTAACAAACAAAAACCATCTTACAAACATGTGCGAATGTCTCATCATAATCAAGACCTTCAGTTTGAGTATTTCCAAGAACGACTAGACGTGCCTTATACCTCTCTAAGGAACCATCAACTTTATACTTTATTGTAAAAACCCATTTGCAACCGAGAGCTTTTTTACCCGGAAGCAAAGATTCCACTATCCAAGTACCCCGTACTTGCGCACTGCCTCGCAACAAATTTCATCAGCAAACGCGTCAGAGTATTTCTTAGGAATGACACCCGTGGTTATGGCAGTCAAAAATGCTCGATGACTATCTAAAAACTGAGAGCAATCAACATAATCATCAATAGGGTACCACGATGAATCAACAAAATCACTATTGGAACCAATGTGAGTGGTATTGGTGAAAAAATCATGAAGCCGAGTAGAGGATATTTTCGTAAGACACCATTTTTCCCATTGGAGCTTCTGTCGAACTTGTGCATATGTCATATCGGTAGACTCAGTAGCAGCACAAATCGCAGGTTGCACATAAATCAAAGGAGATATGCTCCATTTGTAACCGTCGATGGCTGTAATAAGAGAGCTAGAGAAGGTGATGTATCCGACTCAGGAAGCTCTAGGATATGATTTAAACAATCAGATAACTCTGCTTTCAGATCCATGTGAGGTGGAGAATCCACAAAATGATCGATAGGCGTCACACACAGCACATGAGGGATACTTAGGAACTTATCTTCCTCGAGTATATGTATATGCGAGGGCAACGGAGTATGCATAGGAGAAGGTGATGTGATTACTGGTGTAAAAGGAAACTCGGTTTCGAAAAAACACAACATCTCGCGATGTAGAAATAACACCACGCTTAAGGTCATACACCTTCCAACCTTTCTTCCGAAACGGATACCCAAGAAAAACTGAGCGATTTCCTCTAGGAGCAAATTTATCTCCACCATGACGCTGATTATGAATGTAACACAAACAACCAAAAAACCCTCAATTTATTCATCGGAGGAGGTCGCTTATAAAGAAATTCGAATGGAGTCTTTCCATTATGTATTGTCGTAGGAGTACAATTAATCAAATAGTCAGCCGTAAGAACACACAAACCCAAAAATTCAACCGGTAAGTGAGATTGGAAACACAATGCCCGTGCGACATTCAATATGTGTTGATGCTTCCTCTCAACACGTCTGTTGTGTTGTGGAGTACCCACACACGATGTCTAATGAATAATTCCCTTTTATTGAAAAAAAGACATATGAATTCAGACCCATTGTCGCTGCGAATTGTTTTGATTTTGCAACCAAATTGCAGTTCAACCATTGCTACAAACTTTCTCAGGATCGATGCAGTTTCTGTCTTATTCGGCAGTAAGTAGATCCAAAGTGCTCGAAATAAATCATCAACAATCGTAAGGAAGTAACGTGAGCCACACATAGACGTAGTTCGATACGGACCCCATATATCGCAATGAACCAAATCAAAAACTCCTTTTGTTTTATTAATATTCAAAGGCAAAGAGTCGCGAGATTGCTTCGCACGGATACAAATGTCGCAAGACTTGCAATCAAAACTATTACTACTACTATAATTTGATAAATGCAGCATCTCCATTGTCTTAAAAGCTGGATGACCTAAGCGACGATGCCAGATATCATCGGGTTGTGTTTCCAAAGCTTGTGTCACTGCCACATTCGCTATGCCTCTAAAAATATAGTCCATTCAGCTGTTAACCCACTCCAATCAGCATCTGTGTGGTGCGGTCCTAAACAACACAAATCTTGTCAAATATTTGGACGATACAATTGTTCTCTCTAGTCAACTGAGATACATATATGAGGTGACACTGTAAGCCATCAACGAAGAAGACATTAACCAATGGCAGATTAGATCCTAAGAAAACTTTCCCTTGTTTATTCGCCGTAGTAAAACGGCCATCAAGTAATTTGATACTCATGGGGGCCATAACACAAATGTCAGAGAAAAACTCGATACTACCAGTCATGTAATTGGAAGCACATGTGTCAATAATCCATGTATCATAAAAATATGTACCCGAAAATCGACCAGTAGTGTTTGAGTTGCGCTCATTGAGCATATGAACAAGCGTCCTCCACTTTTGATCATTCAATCCCGTAAAATCAACCCGATCAACATCAGTTATTGCTAAATCGCAGCATTCAGCGGAGCAAATGCATATATTTGATTCACACTAGCAGGTTCCAAGCGATGAGCAGGAGGTGGTTGCTGGTGCTAGAAAGATAAGGGCATCTTGTTGTGTAGATGGAAGCTTCGAGCGAGGTCTGCCACTCCACCAATGAGGATAGCCAATTATTCGAAAACAGTTCACAACAAGGTGCCCTTATTTTTCACAAAGTGTGCACAATGCCGAGGGATCACAAAGCTCTGCTGGTGCGCGTTGGCAAGATGCGGTCTGCACAGCAAAACTTACGGCATTGTTTCGTTCCTCCATCGAACGACTTGCACGTTAGAATCTTCATCTTGCGTGACCACTTGATATGCTTCGTCGACCGAAGGAAGAGGATCACGTGACATCAATGAATATTTTACAGCTCCAAACATAGTCTCATCAAGCCCCATCAAGAATTGATATAGTTTATCTTATTCCCATTCACGTGCAATCTCTTCAGCTGTCTTTATACGCTGGAAATCAGCCAGACTTTTCCAGAATTTTGGAAGCTTTTCAGAGTATGATTCAACAGCAGAACCTCTCTGTTGGCAGTTAGCAAGCTCCGTCTTCAGCCGTTGAACTCGCTGGCCACTCTTGACAGAGAAACGTTTCTGAAATTGGGTCGACAAATCACTAGAAATCTCACGATGAGATAAAGAGCTAGTGAGATCAGGAGAAATCGTAAGTTTGATCCACGGTACAACAATAGCGTTGTTATCCCACCAATCTTCGAGATCTTCCGAGTCTCCAAGAGGCATAGGGATGCTACAAACAGAAAACCCAAATTTCTTTCTTGCTCATAACGCTAAGCGAAGATTCAGAGCCCATTCATCGTAATTAGGGCCCCGAAGATGAGGTTGAGAGATGATAGATCAAGGATTGTCTCATGAGGATAGGTTGTAAGGGTTGATCCGGCGACGTGTCGACAGGTGGAACCCTAGGTTGTCGTGGTGTAAACGTTGAGCCGTCTTTAACACCACTAGATTCATCGGAAACCATGTTTAGCTAGAATAGTATTACGACAGAATGATTGTAAGACTAAAGGCAAAAAGAAAGAAAATCGATATGGATGGCACATGATCGATGACCTAAAATTATAGGTTACGCTTTGATACCATGTCAAGAAACTTAGATTGGTATTATGGTTTTCTTATTCCTTAAGATGCAGGCTTATATTCCCCAATAGAAACCTCACTCAATTTACAAGCTTAACAAGTTGACTATCAATCCTTGCAAGAAACTCTACAAAGTCTCCTCGCACAAAGATGACATTAGTATTGGATCCAAATTTTTGTAAGCCAATGGGCCTCGAAAAATGATAGGGCTCAGATTTTACCCAAATAAAACTACTACAAGTGCACAGCAAATGCAATCGTAGTATAAGGGGTATCGAATCCACAGGGAAAGAATTAGTCACACAACAAACTTTTAAGTTCGAATTAAGCTAAGAATAAAGATTAAAAGTAAAAGCGAGCAGGTAATTAAAAGGGGTGTAAGTTCAGGAGACGAAACGCTAGGTTCGGAGAAATTCTCAGGTGATCCAAATTGCAGGTCTAGATAGAATGTTTAGGAATTATGAAGAACCGTTCTAGAACTCGAAACACTAATGTAAAATCAACCAACTCTCGCTGCGAAGATTATCTATGTCTAAACCCTAGAATTCCAAATCTCTTTGCGAATTCAAACAATTCAGACAAGCATTAATATCATGTTCGATTGTTTACAAAATCCCTAAACCAAATCTCTTTGCGAATATGTATTTTTCTCATCTAACATTAGTTCAAGCAATTAATAATACTCTCGCATCTATTAATCAACCTAAGATCAGATTCTAGGTCGCGAAGTTAGAATAAGCATTAAACACAAATCCAGATGAAGAACTCTAATGATTTTATCCTAACAATTCAATTCGACCTAACAATTCATCAATCACCTTTGAAAAACCCTAAACCTAACAAGCAAACTACTCAGACATAATCAATGAAACAGAAATCATTATTTGAATAGAAAGCATAAAAGAAATCAATAGAAGAAATAAAGGAGTTCCAAATCTGCTCTAAAGGAGTCTGATTTTTCTCTCCAAAAACCTAAACTTCTATGATTCTTAAAGTATGAGATTATGCCTAAACAATGGCTTTGACAACTATATATAAGGTCCAAAACACGAATTGGGCACTCTTGCAAATAAGAAAATCTTTTTGGGCAATTTCNTATTAAACCGGTCAACCCTCGTTGACTTACCTGGAAAAGGAGCGTATCGAGCTTAGTAGGTCGATACATAGCTCGATACGCTTGCAGACGCGGTTTTTTAAAACTGTATCGAGCTTAGTAGCTCGATACAAACGTCTGATACGTTGGCTGAAAATCCCCGGGTCGAGTTTGTATCGAGATTAGTAGCTCGATACAAACACCCGATACGGCTCCTACGAGATCCATGTGAAGGCTGTATCGAGCTTAGTAGCCCGATACATTGCTCGACCCAACGCCAAAATTTCCTTGGCAAGCTTTTGCTCTTTGCCCAACATCCTTGATTCAAACCTGTCATCCACAAAAATTAGAAAACAAATTAATGAATTAAAAAGTGCAAATATATACAAAGATAGACATGGGAATGTCTCCCAACTGCGCTTGTTTAAAGTCATTAAGCTTGACTTTTCAAATCCTTAGGCATGGGGGTGAATAAGGAGTGGAATCTGCTTCCCATCTCCTTTCTTGATGTACATGGTGCTTGCTCCAGCTTGCATCACCATCTTCTTCTTCCTAGACCTCTTTGGTGGCTCAGCTTCATGTTCAAAAATCTTGAGGCCATCAAACATTGCTAGAAGACTCTCACCATCAAAACTCGGCCCATCGTACTCATTGTGATCAAGGGCTCCATTCTCGCTCATCATCACACTAGTGAGACCCATCAGCTGCCCATTAGGTTGTCCTTCTTCAACTTCCTTAGTGTCACATGTGATTGTCCCACAAAGGCTCAAAACATAAGGTTTCATAGGGTAGAATACCTTAGCATTCACATTCTTGATGATCACCCTTTTGTTGATGAAGTCAAGGCTTGCACCAGCTGTGTTGAGGAAGGGTGTCCCTAGAAGAAGAGGTAGCCTTGCTGCTTGAACCATATCCATCACAATGAAATCAGTTAGGATAAGACACCCCCCAACTTTCAATGGAAAATCTCCTATAAGGCCTAAAGGTTGCCTTGAAGAAGCATCAACAAAGGTGATGTGTGATGAATATTTCTTCATAGTAGTGATCCCAAGGTTCTTGAACATTTCAAGGGAGATCACATTTACACTTGAGCCGGAATCACACAAAACTTCTTCATTTTTAAGTCCCCTAGAGAACAAGAAATCAAAAATATTCCCAGATTACCAAGCTTTGGGATAACCTTGGACTCATTCCTTGTCGTGCTTGATGAATCTAGACCCTCTATTAGCTCTTCAACCTTCTCTATGTTGGCAATCATATCCTTGATGAACCTTATTTGACCTTTGACTTGAGACAAACTCTCCACTTTGGGGAACGGTGCACCAACTTTCTCCATACTCCCTCTAAAGTTTGAGAGTACTTTCTTTTGTACCTTGGTCAACACCAACTCGGGAAAGGGGAGTGGTGACTTGTAGACAAGGAGATCATAAGCCTCAACTTCAGTCTTCTTAGCCACTTCTCTTTCCTTTTCAACAATACTTGCTTGTGTAGAGATCACATCCTCCTTAAGCTCTTTTTTACCCATTGGTTTATCAACAACCAAATGGTCATTTTCAATGACCACCTCTCCAACTTGAACTTCAATGTCCTCATTGAATATAGCTTCATCATTAGGACACTCAAATAGTTTCTCAAATTCAGTTACTACACGCTCATATTCTTCCTCATTAATAGAGTAGATAGCATTGCAATATTCTTTGGGGTTGGTTTCGGGTTTACCGGGCAAAGAAGTTTAGGCTCGTGTAGATGAGGAAGAAATGCCCTTGTTGTTCTCCATTTTCTTAACTTTGGAGCTCAAAGTGTCAAACTTGGAATTGAGGTTATTGTAAGAACAATCCACATTGTTGTGGATTTCGGCTATCTTCTTACTCACATCCATAGCACTACTTGCTTGACCTTGGAAGATTTGTTGTAAAACATTCCTCACATCCTGTTAAACCCGGTGGAGGACCCTGCTTGGACTGAAAATTCCCTTGGTTTCCTTGATTGTTCCCTTGCTAGTTGTTCTTGGGAACATAACTTTGTTGTTGCTTGTAAGGGACAAAAGGTTTTTGTTGTCCTCCTTGACCTTGTTGAGGGTAGACTTGATCTTGCGGGTTCTCAACATTGGTACTCCTATAGGAAATATAGTTGTTCCTATAGTTGTTGTTGTTGTAGCCTTGTTGATAACCTTGGCCACCCACATAGTTGACCTCTTCTTGGCAATCCTCATTCAAATCTTGTTGTACTCCTTGGCCCTCATCACAATCACTCACAAAGTGAACATGCTTTTGTGAGACTTGAAGCAACTTATCCATTTTCTCATTGAGGGATTTCATCTCCTTTCTCCTTTGGTCCTCATAAGTACCATCACTCCTTGATGACCTATCATAGTCTTCACCATAATTCCCGTCACTTTGAGCTAAGTTCTCTACAAGCTCTAGACATTCTTCTACCTCTTTTCCCAAGAAGTTTCCATTGTTGGCTGTGTCTAGGAGCATCCTAAACTTGGGGAGAACACCACGGTAGAGGGTACTCAAGAAAGTCTCTTCGAAGAAGCCATGATGAGGGCGTTGGGTAGTGTAACCCTTGAACCTCTCCCAAGCTTCACAAAAGCTCTCATTGTTCTTTTGGGTTAAGCTAGATAGCTTATTCCTCAACCGTGCGGTCCTAGTGTTGGAGAAGAATTTTGCAAGAAAAGCCTTCTTGCATTATTCCCATGATGTGATGGAACCCCTTGGAAGTGTCTTCTCCCATAGATGTGCCTTGTCTCCAAGAGAAAATCGAAACAACCTCAGCTTGAAACTCATCCAAGTGGTCAAGAGGATCCTCCAAAGCCAGCCCATGGAACTTGTTGTGTTGGACCATGTTGATCAACCCGCTCTTGATGTCGAAATTGTTGTTTTCAACTGGAGGGGGATGATACCTTGGCGGTTAGCATGAGTGTTAGGAGCATCTCCAGCCCCGATATGCCTAGGTTAGCGTGGAGTATGTTGAGGCACTCTAGGGATTTGGTCTCCATTCCCTTGGTTCCTTTGTGGTATCCCATTACCACCTTGTCCTTGTGGAATATCCATTCCCAAACGCCTTAGATGTGCTAAGCGTTCTCGTTCTCTTCTCACAAAAGCTCCTCTTGTGACGCGGTGGATATTGTCTAGAGGCTTAACTAGATTGTTGTGTCCACTAGACCTCAAGTTCATACACCTAGAGACAAAGAGCAAACAAAGCAAGAGAGATTAGTAAGCAATAAGTGAAAAATAAAACTTAGTCTCAAGAAGAATTAAAATCCTAATGCTTAAACCAATATCCAAATGGCAACGGCGCCAAATTGATAACTAGGTTTTAAGGTATCAATTGCTCAAGCTACTCATATCATTGTAATACTTGAGGATCAATCCATATGGAAATGGTTAAGACAATAGGAATGCATAAAACTTCTTAATCCAAGCTAGCAATAAAGTTTTGAGGTTTAACTAACAGCCTAAGTGATCAAACAAACCAAACAAAAGTTTCTAACACCTTAACTAAGCAATGAATGCACTAATCAAGCAAATTAAAAGCTAATTAACTACTAATCAAGATTATCAAATGACTAAAACCAATGATGGTGTTATCAATCTAAGGTGTTCCAAGAATCAATATTTGATGTCAATCATTAACATAACATGCTAATCCCTAAGCTTAGAACTCAAAAGCTAGACTAATCCACTTTCATGGCACTAATCCCTTCATTAATCATCCTAATCAAGAATAAACTTTCATTTGTGAAAAGGAAGCTAACAAGCATTATGAAACAGTTCTAAATTCCTAATAAACACCCTAGACAATCACTTTCATGAGCTAGGAATGTAAATCCATTGTTTAGTTGGTTGGGGAATTTCAACAAACACCTTGTGGGTGGGAAATTGCCTAAGGCCTAGTTTTAGCTTGATCATGGCTAAACTAGCATTTAGAACACCAAACAAGGAGGGAAATGAGAAGATCTAACCCTAGACATCAAGATTAACCCTTAAAACACCCTAGATCTAACCCATCCTTAGACCCTAATGAAACTACTCACTAATCATGGTTAACCCTAAAATCTTATGAAAGAAATAGAGATAAACATGATTAGAGAGATAGAGAATGAAAGATTAATAAAGACAATTACTAAATTGCATAAACTCAAATGAAATCTCTTACAAAATCACTTAGAAACCAAAAGGGAAAGTTTTCTAAGCAAGAACAAAAGATTAAAGATACTTAGGAAAAATTAAGTCATTTCCTATTTATATTGAACAGTGGACGAACCGGGTCAACCCGGAACAAACCGGGTATTGACCCGATTTTAGGCTAAAATCAGGAAGCGTATCGAGTTTTCTAGGTCGATATGCAGCTCGATACGCTGCTAAAAGTTTTATTCAGGGGCCGTGTCGTGCTTAGTAGCTCGACACAGATGCTCGACACGCTTCTTCTTGTTCTTCGGCTGGGAGTTGTATCGAGCTTCTCAGTCCGATACAAATACCCGATACGCTCGCGACTTTTCTCCGGGTAGGCTTTGTATCAAGCTTAGTAGCTCGATACAATCATTCCGTCTTCTCTGCCAGGCTATATCGACCTTGGTAGCTCGACACCAAGGTCGATACACATCTAAAACTCCTTTGCTTCTTGTTTGGCCACCTCCTCTTATTTCTCCTTGTCATCCAACTCTCCATAGAGGTTCTCCAAGCCTCCAAAGCACCTAATAAAGACTCAATATGTACAAATATGCAACAACCTAAGCTAAAACTCACTAAACTCTAATATGGATGCAATTTGGACTAAAAGTAACCAAACAAATGCATATAGGGATGCAAAGCTATCTAAAAAGGATGATGAAACATGCTAATTCATGAGTATATCAGTAAGATAGAGGATTGTCTTACGTTATGTGTCTGTGCTGGATATGGAAGGCGTGTGGCGCACCATAGTACCATCATCGGTGGCTTGACGAGCCCTGCGTCATGAGGACGGACAGCGTGTGTGCCGCTATATGCCACGGGGTGTGCGCCGATAAAGGCGTGGATACACCAGTAGGTCTAGAATGTCGTTTCTTGATCTATGAGTGTCTTCAGACGTGATTGCTTGTGTGTATTAGCATAAGACTTTTGTCTGGAATGGTTATGCATGTGGGAGATGTATATTGTGGGTCCCGTTGGACTTGCACTCACTGGGTAATCCAAATTACTCATCCCTTTCTTCCTTGCAGGTGAGCGCGCTGGCATACAAGAGCAGTGATCGGCTTGGTGATGGTTTTGGGAAAACACGGATTTTATTTTATTATTTGTTATTTATTTTAAAGACATTATTTCAATTCGGATTTGATATTTAAGTTAAAAATAGTTTTTGTAAGACATTTTGGATACGGTCCTTGGGGAATAAAGTGACATTAAACTAGCAAGTGGTTATTTGTGGTGAAAGTTAATGCACTTAAACATGCCGTCTTGGTTACGTAAGAGGAGGGTGTAACAAACACGACTGAAATGAAGAATATATAACATAGCATATAATTTCATCACCTCAAGTAGGGAAGATTAAGAACCAGCAGAGGAAACTAAGCGCAACAACCAAAGCAGCCAAGTCAACGACACCAATGTTGTTATTTTTTCTTCATTTGGATGAATATCTTATCTCATTTTCACATTAAATGTAGAGAGTTACGTCATGGATTTGTAGGGATATGTCATTTTTTTATGAATGGTCAGAGAAGAAAAATATTTTGGACGTCCGAAGAAGAAAAAATGTTGAAGGTATTATATAATACTAGCTGTTTTTTTTTCTCTTATCTCTTGATTTTGTTATGAATTGTTGTTGATATGTATTATCTCAGGTGGGAGTGAAGAAATTTGTGGTAGAAGTACGCAAGAACATGCCATGGAGTAAGATTCTTAAGATGGGTGATACGATATTCCATAAAACACGTACTTCGGATGATCTCAAGGACAAATAGAGGTACATGCACAAGGCACCACTACACTTTTGCAAATCCTTTGCTGAAGATCTTGAGAATGGCAGTGATGAAGATGGTGGGGAACAGAAAGTGGATTGATTTACCAGTCTTGTACATCAGAGTTAGTTTATGTTGACCATCCTTATTAGATTTTCTTAAGGTTTACCTCGATTTCTGGGTATGCTTTTGTGACATTGTGATGTTAGTAGGATTACGTGTGGTACTTGATGTTGTTCAATTAAACCACTATAACGTACTAGATAAAATAATTCTTACAATTTTCGATTGGAGTTTTATTTGGTTGTTGGAGCTTTTGAAAAGCACATAGCTTGAGAGCATAGGAAGTTAAGACAAATCTCATCTTATTGTGTCCTCTTGAGTTTGCATATTTGGTAACTTGTATCATGTGTACTATTTACGCAGAGACTTCTGGGACAATGAACTTACGGTGCAGTAAACATGGCAAGAACTCCTCAGTGGAAACTAATTTCCAGTCTGACAGGTCATCTCTTGCTCTCTTGTTTACCATTATCTTGACTGTCTGCAGCGTAAGCTACTATTACCCCTAAGTGGAAAATAATTTCCTTTCTGACAAACAATATCGTTTAGCTATGATGCCACAGTTTCGCGGCAAAATCATAATAGACAAATCCCATGGTCTCTTATGAAGTCTGAGTCTTTACTTTAAGAACTTATGTAATATTGTTGAACCTCTGGCCGATCGGGCTTTCGATGTTTGGATGTCTTACTCGAAAGAGTATGTTCATCCGTTTATATAATATATGTAAGCTCAATTTTGTTATGTATCATGTGTACTATTTACGCAGACACTTCTGAGACAATGAACTTATGCTACAGTAAACTTGGAAAGTATCTTACATTGGAAACTAATTTCCTGCATGACACGTGATCTTTTGCTCTCTTTTTTACCATTATCTTCACTATCTGCAGCGTAAACTACCATTACCCCTCAGTGGAAACTAATTTCCTGCCTGACCAACAATATCTTTAGGCTATGATGCCACAGTTTCGCAGTAGAATCATAATAGGCCAGTGCCATGGTCTCTTATGAAGTCTGAATCTTTATTTTAAGGACTTATGTAATCTTGTTGAACCTCTGACTAATCGAGTTTTCGATGTTTGGATGTCTTACTCTAAAGAGTATATTCATCCGTTTATATAATATATTTAAGTTCAATTTTGTTATGTAGTGCGACGACGTAATATATGCAATGCTATGCCGTAATATGAACGTCTAAGTTACGTACAAGGAACATGCTGATAAGCGTTGTCGTGAGGTTGAGTATAGTTCAGGTGATCTGGTATTGGTGGTTCTCACCAAAGAGCGTATGCCAGCTCATGAGTACAACAAACTTCGTTCGCGCAAGATTGGTCTGGTTGATGTTCTCGAACGCATTAATGCGAATGCCTATCGTTTGCGCCTTCCACCAAGTGTTTGCATAGCTGATGTTTTTAATGTCAAACACATCTTCTCTTATCATGGCGAGAATGATGTTTCAGATTCGAGGGCGAATCTCCTTCTACCCCGATGCAGAGCATCCTTTTCATTTTTCCGAAGACCACGTCGTTTTGGTGTTGGTGTTTTACGTTGTCTTTAAGCTAGTGGCTTCCTTTTTCTTCATACTTACATTTATGTTTAATTTCCTTTTCTATAAGGATTCCTATTAGCTCTAGGGTTATGTCATTGGCTATATAAAAGGATTCATGCTTCGTTTTTAGATTCATACTTTGATAATTAGTATAAAAAAAAAGAGGAAACTCAAGTTTCCCAGAAGAGTTTTGTCTTGCTTAGCACTAAGAGGAATACTCTCGAAACCTTAGCCTTACTCGATCAAGACAGATCCGAGTTGAGTCGAGAGCTCTCCTTCGAGTTCTCTTGTTAAAATCGTTACAAGCTTTCACTACTCTATCAATAACAAACACAATAGTACATAGGAATCGATCCACATAAACACCAGATAATTACGCTATGAATTTATAAGCTTTGAATATAGCTAAAACATAAAATATGGGGTTTGTAGTTTATAAATGAGGGACTAAATTAAAAAAGAAATTGCAAGTAAATAACAATGTAAATAAATATGAGAAGAACGTTAGACATCAGGTTAATGGTAGAGGATCATGATACACAAGAAAATGATCGATAAATAGAGGATTTTGAATTGTTCCATAACACAAATCACGGATGTCATCATTTCAATTTCATGACTCTAGTCACTATGCTTTAACAACACAATAGACTTTGCAGGTTATTAAAATAAAAAAACATGCATTAATTCGTTTAAGATTTAATTGTTTAGAATACTACATAACTCAACTTTTGTATGTTATAATGTATTGCTCATCTACTACTAAATCATGGAATTTAACAAATAATTAATGAGAAACACCACTGAATGACATTAAATAACATGGTATTTAAGTTTGAGCAGCCGTCACTTTCTCTCTCTCACTGTTGCTATCTCAAAGTCTTTCTTGCCCTTTAACTTTTTAATTATTTACAAAATTGATTTTTTTCTCTTTCTTCAAACTAATGACAATGGAGGAAGGTGAAGGTAGAAAATGATGATGATGGTGACGATGACGGTGCACGGAGATGGCGGTTTAGATTGGTAACGGCGACGACGACATCAACGGTGGTGACGAGGATGGTGCCGGTGGTGACGATGACAGCGACGAAGGACAACGGCGACGGTGGCAATGATAATGATGCTGACCACACCGACAACGGTGATAACGGCGATACTTACGATAACTTATATTTTATATGATTGAATAATTGGGTTAACATGACAATTTTCTATGGATAACCTATTTAACATGTATTTTGTATCGATAATTGGTTTAACATGTATGTTGGATAACTAATTAAACATGTGTTTTTTACAATATGTATTTTTTTATGATATGATAACTAAGTTAACAATATAATTTTCCATGAATAACTGTTTTATCATATAATTTACAAGGATAACTGGTTTAACATGTACGATAGATAACCGATTTAACATGTATTTTTCACAATATGCTAATTTGTTTAACATGTTAACTACATAATATAGTGTATGTGTGCATTATGTAACCTTCGATGAACAGTATTTTCGGTTTATGAACAGTGTTGCCGAGTTTTCTCATCGATAACATAGTTTTAAGAGCAATGGCATTTTCCGTAAATAAGCAAAATTAAAAAGACTTTTTGGGGTTAAAATTGATTTCTCTCTCCTATCTATCTAATTTTAAAATATCAATTCCTACTTTCTTAATTTTCTGGTCAATTGATGATATACACTAAAATCACCCATAATTAATATGTAAATTAACCCAATATCATTCACTAGTTAGCTACTCCTACTCCTTCATTTAGAACAAAGAAATGATGGAGAAACATAAAATAAAACATAATAAATCTATATTAGCCTAGCATATCGTGAACTCTTTGATTTTCGACAATTTCACGAGCGAACTACTTACACATGATGTAAGTAAATAAGCAGCAAGTATATATATATAAGTAATAATGAATAAATGTGTAAAAAAAGATAAGTATTTTTTACATTTTTAGATAAAAATTTTAAATATGTTTACTGGATCCTTTATAATTTTTTTTAAAAAAACATTGGCGTGAATTATGGGCCTGTGCTCCTCCCGCCACCCCATAGTTTGGCTTGTAAAACCACAAAACACACTTAATTGCATTAATAAGCAATCACATAATTTTACAAAATAATAAATAAATATTTTGGTCAGAGCGCATATGTACTATATAAAAGTTAATGCAATAAGCCTCTAAAGACGTCCACATAGGACTGAAAAGAATCAATACCATTGGTCCACGTCATTACTTAAATTTAAGAAATTTTTCAAATTGTAAAATTGTATTATTTATAGAAATTTATAATAAATAAAGAAATTATGTATAAATTTATATTAACAATAAAAAATCAATTTAATATTAGATTAGGAAAAACAATTTATCTAAGATAATGAATGTGAAGATGAGAAAAACACTTATTTTATTTGATTGAAAGAACTGACGTATAACTGTTCATTTTTATGTCATTATTATGTTTATTAAAAAAACCTTTAATTATTTTGTTACACTTCTAGTTGAATTTTTTGGTACACTAACTTGTAAGTGTTCGATATAACAAAACATTCTTGAAACATGACATACAACTTGTAAGCTTGCTACAAATTTTGAGATCGTGAGTATTTAAATCGAAAGTATATGTGTTATATTTTGATTTAAATCAAATAAACATAATATAGTAAAAACAAAAATAGTGGCAAATGTAAAATGTAATTTAGAAAATATTTATTTTTTGTAAAAAAAAAAGCAAAAAAACGAACAAAGGAAACGAAGGTTTGAACAACATCATATCATTTATAACATTTACAGAGGCGAATACATTTTGTTATTGGTTTTGATCTAAACTACATCTTGGCATGCAAAAAATCAATCGCAACATGATTTTGATATATCGAAAAACTTATGTATCTTAAATGATTTTGATATTGAAAGATTGACTGAATTTAATTGTTGATTATGTTTCAAGACAAAATTTTGAATAATTGAACTATCTAATGATACTTTAATAAGAGACTCTACAATTTTTTCTGAAAGATTTCTAATTTTGTTACTCTTAAACCAATTAATAAATAAGTTGGAAAGAAATGAAACGAGTCAATGTATTTGGCATGATTCCTATTTTTTTGTGATTGTTATCTGCTCTCTAATAAATTTACTCATTTGGTGGACACTAATTTGTGCTTTTCAATCAAATGAAAGGAAACCCTCTAAATAGAAAATATTGCAAGCACGTGATCCGTTGGATCTAAGAATTGGTTACTCTGCTCAAATAATTGTTTTTTTTTATGTGAGTCAGCGAATCTTTCTCCTCTCACATATTTTGTTTTCTGTCATTATCTTTGTTACAAACAAAATTGGTACGAGGTAAAGCCTGTACATTGCAAAAAAATTGAATTTAAAGATGTTTTATTTTTGTAAAAAAAAATTATTTTAAGAGTGGACTTACAACCATAGAGTATTATTTTTCCTGAAAGATTTCTTTCCAACTTATTGAACCATCATTTAAGAGTTCTTATGAATAAAAAATAATTAGAAAAATTATATAATTTTACAATCTTAAAAAATATGATTAAATCAAATATTTTTATGCAAGTTGCTAAGATATAAACAAAAACTATGTATAAGTTTCTAGCAACAAAAAGATCAACATAATATTAGACTTCAATTAAAGTTACTAATCTCAATTATATAAAATATCATAATAAATATAATAATAACAGTTTATTATAGATAATATGTATGTAGGCACATATTTAGAAAATACTTTGTTTACTATAATAGAATAATTTTATCACTATTATTTGCTATAACAAAGATTTATTTTGCTTAAAACATATTATGTATATTATGTTGTAATATTGATACAGATGTTGAGATAGTGAGTATTTAGACTAAAAGTATATGTGATATATGTTGATTTGAATCAAATAAACTTAATTTGGTAAAAAAAAAAATGGTGGCAAATGTAAAATGTAATTTTGGAAAAAAGGATAAAGATGAACTGAGAAAACGAGGGTTTGAAAAACATCATAACATTTGTAACATTTACATAGGTGAATGTATTTTCGTTATGATGATTTGATTTAAACCGCATATTGGCATGCCAAAATTCGATATCAACAGGATTTTGTAATATCCAAAAACTTATGTATCTTAAATGCTTTTAATATTGAAAGACTGATTGAATTTATATGTTGATTATGACAAAATTGTGATTACTTGAACCATCTAATAATACTTCAGAAAGACACTATACAGAAAAATATTTATGTACAAAAGTTCTTTTTTTGCCAACTGTTTATGTATATACATATGTCATACGTAGACTCTTAACTCAGCGGTAATCATACTTAAAATCAAATCTGTTCAAAAGAACCAAAATCAAATTAATATACTAACACAAAATATATACTATATAAAAGTTGATGCATCATGCCACTGAGAATGTCCATATAGGATTGAAAAAAAATCAATATCATTGGTCCATATTATTACTTAAATTTAAGAAATTTTCCAAATTCTAAAATTGTATTATTTATAGGAATATATAATAAATAAGGAAATTATGTATAAAATTTTATTAACAATAAAAAATCAACTTAAAATTAGATTACGAAAAAAAATTAATCTAAGATAATAATTTCCATTATAGAAATAATTTTCAAAGAATTTATAAATAATATGTATATACACATATATTTGTAGAACCTTTTGTTTATTATGATGAAATAGTTTTATCACCATTTTTTACAACAAGGATTTACTGTTTCAATTAAATTTTTAAGTCTATTACTTGAAAAAAATGAAACAATTTTATGCTAAATTTTGTACATATAATTAAAAAAAAAAATAAGAATCAATGTGAAGATGAGAAAAAAAAACTTATTTTATTTGATTGGAAGAATCTATATTATATAAAATTTAATGCATTATGCCTTTGAGAGTGCCCACATAGGATTGAAAAGAATCAATATCATTGGTCCATGTCATTACTTAAATTTAAGAAATTTTCCAAATTCTAAAATTGTACTATTTATAGGAATTTATAAAAAATAAGGAAATTATGTTTAATTTTTTATGAACAATAAAAATTCAACTTAAAATTAGATTACAAAAAATAATAATCTAAGATAATATTTTCAATAGTAGAAATAATTATCTAAGCATTTATAAATAATATGTATATACACATATATTTGTAGAACCTTTTGTTTATTATGATGAAATAGTTTTATCACCATTTTTTTACAACAAGGATTTATTGTCTCAATTAAATTTGTAAGTCTATTACTTAGAAAATTGAAACTATTTGATGTGAAGTTTTATACATATAATTTAAATAAAAAACATAAGATAAGAATGAATGTGAAGATGAGAAAAAAAAACTTATTTTATTTGATTGGAAGAATTGAGGTATAATCGTTTATTTTCATGTCAGTATTATGTTTATTAAAAAATATTTAATTATGTTGTTACATTTTAGTTGAAATTTGGTATACTAACTTATAAGTGTTCCATCTAACAAAACATTCTTAAAACATGACATATATAGATTCAAAGCAAAACCGTTGTAAGCTTGCTACAAATGTTGAGATCATGAGTATTTTATGTTTTATGTTTTGATTTGAATCAAATAAATATAATATGGTAAAAAAAAATAGTAGCAAATGTAAAATATAATTTGAAAAAAGCCGAAAGACGAACAGAGAAAACGAGGATTTGAACAACATCAGATCATTTATAACATTTACAGAGGCGAATACATTTTCGTTATAGAGATGATCTAAACTACATCTTGGTATGCCAAAATTCAATCTCAACATAATTTTGGTATATCCAAAAACTTATGTATCTTAAATACTTTTGATATTGAAAGATTGGCAGGATTTAATTGTTGATTATGTTTCAAGACAAAATTTTGAATAATTGAACTATCCAATAATACTTTAGTAAGACGCTATACAGTTTTTCTGAAAGATTTCTAATTTTTTTTAATAAGAACTATTAAAGCAATTAATAAATAAGTTGAAAGAAATGAAAGGAGACAAAGTATTTGGTTGATTCCTATTAATTTATTTTTGTGCTTGTAATCTGTTCTCTAAATAATTTATCCATTTGGTGGGTACTAATTTGTGATTTTTAGTCAAATGAGAAGAAAATCTCTAAATAGAAAATATTACAAGCATATGATCTGTTGGATCCAAAAATTGGTTATTGTACTCAAATGATTGTTTTTAAAAAGAATTACTCAGATATTACATAAAGGTTGGAATAATACTAACGTATTATATATTTTCTAAAAATTACTCAGATATTTGTGCTTTTGTGTAATTACAATTAACACCCTTGATTAATTTGAATTTTTTTTAATTATAAATGATTAGCTAAAAATTAGTTTAATCCACCTCATTAAGATAAAAAAAAAAAATCTACGTCATTAACAACATTTACGGAAAAAACCTATCTCTCTCTCTCGGCGAAACCTCTCTCTCTCTCTCGGCGATTCTGAAGTCGAACCCTAATTCCGCCGTTGTATCGTCTCTTCCGGCCGCTTCTCTTATCTTTGTCGCATTTCGTCTCTTTTTTCACGAACTCGAGTGGGGATTTTTCCTTTTCTCGAGTGGACTCTTCGTTTCCATTCCTAAAAATCTCTCCTATTTCACGAACAAACTTGCTCCGGTAAGTTCGAATCCTTTTTTTTAGTTTAACCGTTTAATTGCATGTGATTCCCGTGATTTAAACCGTTTTCCGAAAAATATCTCGGTGATATTAAGGGTTTTTATCGATGCTTATTACGGCTGATTTTTGCCGTCGAGTTACATATGGTGGCTGATTTGTTAGATCTATTCGATTTGGTGGTTAATTTTGTTTTATGTTGCGATTGAGTTACGGTTTGCTTTACGGCTGATTTATGGTTTATCAATGCATTTGTCGCTGAGTTTGCTTTATCAATCCACCTCATTAAGATAAAAAAAAATAAATCCACGTCATTAACAACAGTTATGTCATTAATGATCAAAAGGGAGGGAAACTGAATCGTTCTCTTTTGTTACGAAAAAAAAATCTCTCTCTCTCTCTCTCTCGCGAATTCCGAAGTCGAACCCTAATTATGTCGTCGTGGCCGCTTCTCTTATCTCTGTCGCATTTCGTCTCTTTTTCACGAATTCGAGTGTGGACTCTTTGTTTTCTCGAGTGGACTCTTCGTTTCCATTGCTAAAAATCTCTCCTTTTTCACGAACAAACTTGCTCCGGTAAGTTCGAACCTTTTTTTTTTAGTTTAATCATTTAATTGCATGTGATTCCCATGATTTAAACCATTTTTCGAAAATATCGCGGTGATATTAAGGGTTTTTATTGATGCTTATTACAGCTGATTTTCGCCGTCGTTGATTTACATATGGCGGCTGATTTGTTAGATCTATTCGGTTTGGTGGTTGATTTTGTTTTATGTTGTGACTGAGTTACAGTTTGCTTTACGGCTGATTTATGGTTTATCAATGCATTTATGGCTGAGTTTGTTTTATGGTGTGGTTAAGTTATGATTTATACTCTGGCTGATTTTAACTTTCTTATCAGATGGCTAAGGTTATTTCTGAAGAACAAGCAAGGGATTACCCTCCAAGACTTTACGCAGAAGGGGAGTCTAATCTGGAGAATAAATCCATTAACCACCATTTTAAGATGGCATATCTCCCTGGGATTAGAGAATCAATAGGTCAAGATGTCTGGGATCAAATGAAGGAGTTACCTATTGGAATAGTTGCTAAGCTATCTGACAGCCAATTCACGTTGTCTGGTAAGACTACACTATCTTCTATGTAAACAGTTGAGAATACATTAGAAGGAGATTTGGTGTCTCGTCGGTGGTCAACCTATCAGGTTTGCCTTGAATAAATTTGGTCAAATCACGGGTTTAAACACAGATCCAATGCCTACAGCGATGTTTGAACCTAAAGCTGACTACAGAACGTTCTTCAGAGAATTGAATGTGCCTGGTGGGGAAGGACCAAAGTTAGATGAACTAAGGGCAGGATTATCAGTGTACCGGACATGGCCTCCTCAAAAGCGTAAATGGTTGGGACTGTTGCTTCTTCAATGCATTGGTATTTATGGATTGCATCATAATTATAGAATACCATTCGAAAGTGCAAAAAGAGTTTTTGATGATGAAGCCATGAAGACTTATCCATGGGGTCGGTCAACATTTGAAATTCTTGTTGATGCTATAAAGATGTTGACGCCTATAGGAAAGTCGTACACCATTAGTGGTATGGTTTACGTGTTACAGGTTTGGGCGTATGATTCAGTCAAATTCTTTGGAGAGCGATTTGGAAACATAGTCAATAATGATGAGATACTGTTGTTTCCATGGGGTGAAAACCGTACACGTTCAACAATGAAATCGACCATTGCTGAAGATATCAGAACGTATGGTGAGGTAAGGCTTTGGATGTGTTATGACAATTAATGGCTGAGTTATGTTTTTAATAATGGCTGAGTTAGTTTTGTGATGGATGAGTAATACGGTTGCTGAGTTATACTTTTAGTGATGGCTGATGTATGGTTTAGTGATGGCTGAGTTATGGTTTACTATTAGTTGAGTTATGTTATAGTGATGTATGAGTTATACATATTGATGATTGAGTTAAAACTTACTGATGGGTTTCATAATCTCTTATGTTATAGGTGCGTGTGAGTAAAATGGTTATGAAGGATTATGTAAGAGAGCTATTTCATACGTGGCCAAATCAAGCAGAAGACCCAGCACTTGATCACTTGATCCAAGACATACATGAGGATAAGTTTGTCAAAGGTTTTTGGGATGTGAAGAGGAATGAGAAGAAGACAAAAGCAAATGCTAAAGCAGCGGTTGAGTCTGAATCTCCCGCAAAGAAGCAGAAAGTCCAGAAGGTCTCCAAAACCATGGAAGTGATCAACAGTGAGGGTGATGAATCTGGTGAAGGAGATGCACATAAGAAGAAAAAGAAGAAGAAGAAAGAAGCAAAGGTAAGTGATATGGTATATAGTGAGTTTATATTTTATGTAACGTTTGGTTAGCTTGTTTATGCATTTTTGTGTATGTGTTGCAAAGTGTTAGTGAGGAGGAAGATGTTGGGGAGATGTGTCGGTTAGAACAGTCGTGGATATGGTGTCTAAATTAAACTCAATGTTTGACACCGTTGATAGAACCATTAGAGAAATGTTTTCAAATCTGGAGAAAGTGATTGGAGATAGAGTAGAAGTGATGATGGATGCAAGGTTTGTCCCAAGGATGACTGGTGTTGAAATCAGGCTTGGATCTATTGAGATTGAATTCAAACAGATGAAAGAGCACCTGAATGCCATGGGGGTAGGGCAATCTGGCCAAAATGTGGGTGATGGCGACTCAGATTTCAGAATTATCGATCTGCTCCAGAAGAAGAAGTCACAAATACTAACACCTCAAGTCCACGAAAATCGCCACAAAACTACTTTGTTACTATTCCTATGGTAAGCTAACAGTGGCATACATACGGCTGAAATATCAATACATTGCGGCTGAATTATGAATACTTTATGACTTAGTTGTCGTATAAGTTGCGGCTTATGTTTAATGTATGGCTGAGTTGTCTTAACGTTGTGGCTGAGTTATCGTTATCTTATTTTCTTCGCTATGTTATACAGGCGAAGAATTATGTCGACGTAGAGAAGGACAGTGGTTTTGATGGTGTCAATAAGACTCTGTATAAGGAATTTGTTAAGGTCACTGATGGAAAAGATGATCCTATTGATTTCATTGAGCAGTCTCCTACTAATAGATTACGCCCCAAAAATACACCTCCAATTGCTTAAGGATCGCACTCCGCTGTCCCGCTTGGTGGACGAGATCTTCTCTCGGGTAAGCAGCTCTAACATGGAAATGCTTATGCGGGTGGAGCTCAGCTTATCGATGATGATGTAGTATCTTTTCAAAAAAATCAAGTGTCCAAAGAAGCAAAGGTACCGATGCCGGCCGAAGATAATAAGCCAAAGAGAAGAGGTAGAAAGCCTAAAACGGTGACCAAAGAAGCAGAGGTACAGAAGACAAAAGTCGAAGATGAGAGCAAACACATGCCGGTCGAAGATAATAAGGCAAAGAGAAGAGGTCAAAAGCCTTCATCGGTGACAAAGCTGAAAATAAAATTACCTGCTCCGAACATTAAAGAGATGAAAGAAGCTGATGAAGTCCTAAAAAAAGCTGACAATAATGATCCGAAGGAAGGTGACAGTGACATATGGGATGTCACAGACCAGTTTGTCGCTGATAGCAGACGCATGTTGCCTGAGTTTGATGATGATAATGAGTAAAAAATTAGGATGGATAGAATTAAAGCTTTAAGGACAGAGAGTGTTAGGCTGTCCCCGGATGAGAGTGCATTGAATCCACAACAAGATCATCTAGCAAGGGTTTTTCTTTATATTGGAGACAACGAACTGACGTGCATGAGGAAGAATTGTGTACCTTCACCTGGAATATATGATCCTCTGGCACCGGTTGATCCTACCAAATTGCAAAAACTTAAGGATTACCTAAAGCCATTCGAGTATGACCCTTTAGACCTTATTAACTTGTTAATTACAGCTTGTTAACACTATTTGTGTGAATTAACTTGTGTTTATCTGTTAGGAATATCCCATTGGGCAGGGCAACAGACTTTGTTGATTTCTATAGGGTTATCATCACCGAAAGAAAGCATTGGCCAGATCGAGAATATGGATGGTTGTTCGATGTTGTAAGTATTACTTTATGTCTGAGTTATTGTTGTTTACGACTGAGTTGTGATACAATATTATGTCTGAGTTATGGCACATCGCGGCTGAGTAATGTTATATCATGTCTCACTTATTACATCATGTGTGTGGGTTCCTGAGAGTCCTCAGGAACAGGTTCAAGCGAGATCTCTGCCATTCCACAACAAACGCATTGCATTTATAGACACGTGGTTCGTCACTATATGGGTTAAAGAGTATGAACAGTTCAAGATAAAACCGAAGAGGTTTAAATTCAAAGACACCTCGTATGAGACGTAGTTAACGTTTTGCTTCCAGTGGATCAACCGACAAGTATGAAGTTGATACAAGATGTGGATCACTTGTATATTATTCCACAAACCGGAGGCAATCACTGGGTGGCGCTGCACGTGGACCTGCGTAAGGGGCATATTGATTGCTATGATAGCATCGTGGGACAAGTAACCACAAAAAGTGAATATAATATTCTGGAAAGTTGTAGGTCGTTTACGATGATGATTCCAGCAATGATGAACGATCTAGTTCCTGCCACAATCTGTGAACCTAGCTTCGAGCACTTTACCTTCAGAAGGAGGAGTGTCTCCATGGTCCCTCAAAACGTACAAGTTTGGGACTGTGCCGTGTACGCGTGTAAATTTGTCGAATGTCTAGCGCTTGGTTTAACTTTCGATGGCATATGTGATCAAAATATCCAGGCTATACGGGTTAAGATGGCAGCAGATATCTACGATGAGGCACCTGATATGCTTGCACAGTTTCAATGATATATTCTGTTTTCGTTGATACCTATTATTATATTAAAATATTAGGATTTTGAACATAATCGGTTGTGCCTGATTTAAGGATTTTACAAACATAGTTACCGGCTAATTTATAGTCGCGTTACGGCTGGTTTGCTAATATCATCAACAACAGTGTTACGCTGAGTTACGAAACGAACCCAACCTAACGGATCCAAATTAATTAATTGACCCAACCCAATCCAACCCAATACTCTTTATTTTACCTATCTTTCTTCTCATTCGTTGGATTTAGTTTTATCAATGGTTGATAATAAAATAAAGCATGATCCTTGTTTATAAGAATTAACCAATGAGAAGCAAGTTCTTTGTTGTCTACACTAAATAAATATATTTGAAAATTTTGAAATTAGTAACATGTGTTGTAATTTTTTATATCATTTGATGTTTATTCAAAGTTTATAGTTAAAGATTTATAGTTTATGATTAAGACTTAAAGGTTTAGGGTTCATAATTTGTATTTGGAGATTTAGAGTTTAGGGTTAATAGTTGCAACCACATTTAGGCACAACTTATTTGTTGTTAATCCAGTTACTATGAGTATAACTTGCAATCCTTAATGTAAGTTTGTATAGGAATGGAATCTAAGTATAGCTTCACATGAATGTATCAAATATTCACATCTGCCATATTCGTGGTTTGGCCGAGTTATGCCATATTCGTGGTTTGGCTGAGTTATTCTAATAACATGGCTGACTTAACGCAGATTCATTCGTGTTTTGGCTGAGTTATTCTAACCACATGGCTGACTTAACGCAGATTCATTCGTGGTTTGGCTGAGTTATTTTAACGACATGGTTGACTTAACGCAAATTCATTTGTGGTTTCGCTGCGCTATTCTGAGACATGGCTGACTTAACGCAGATTCATTCGTGGTTTGGCTGAGTTATTCTAACTACATGGCTGACTTAACGCAGATTCATTCGTGGTTTTGCTGCGTTATTCTAACGACATGGTTGAGTTTTAGTCAAGTTACGGCTGATTTATAGTCAAGTTTAACAATGTAATTCACAGGTATGCTAAAATCAAGTGAAATCAAAAGTCAAAAGAAAAGACGATCATAGCTAGATAAAACACCATTGTATAGAAGTTCATAGAGAAGAAGACAGTACAAAGAAGTTTAACAATGAAATTCACGTTCTGAAACCGACATCATCTGGCCCAAATTCCTCAAACATATCGACCAAATTATTCCACACTATCCTATTAATCCACTCGGGCTTATCGCCACCACGCACCCATATCCTCTTCAACGCACGCATCTGGTCTCAGAATAACATTCTAGCACACAAATTAAACTGCGTCCAAACCGTTGAAGTATGTTTTTGATCCCACGTGTATTTACGCTACAAATAAAGAAAAGAAAAGAAGTTATAAGAGTATATAACCATATTAGGGTTTTTGTTTTAGTGTGCTTTATATCAAAAATTGGTGCTTACCGCGAGGAGGAAAAACCATCGTGTCTTATAATGGTCGGGAATCAAGCGGTACGTCGGCCACTCATGGTGCCAGTTGTGTTGAAGGATCTCTCCGATCGCGACATAGAGAAAGTGATTGAACTTGAACCACGTAACAGTGGTTTTGTCAATCCAGACACCCGCACCAGGGTATAGAACGGGAAGATTCTCCCGATCAGCAGCGTTAAGGATCGCTTCAACATCTCTGAGAAACTGTCATGTGATGGGAGGAACAACGTCCATGTCGAAAGGTTGTAACGGAGAGAATGAGATGGAATATAAGAATTAGGAGAATGTGATATAAAGGAAAAAAAGAGATAGGAAGACGAAAGGTTGCGTAAAATAGGTTAACTTATGGTTTCGCGGCAAAACAACAGTGTTACGGCTGAGTTATAATACTTAACGGAAGACGAAAGGTTACGTAAAATAGGTTAACTTATGGTTTCGCAGCAAAATTACATTTTACGGCTGAGTTATAATACGTAACGGAAGACAAAGGTTGCGTAAAATAGGTTAACTTATGGTTTTGCGGCAAATTTACATTTGACGGCTGAGTTATAATACTTCACGGAAGACGGAAGGTTGCGTAGATTAACAAATTAGGGTTTCGCGGCTGAGTTATAATGCTTCACATAAACATAAAACACATAAACCAACAGTCATGTTTGCCATTACCAAATAGGGAAACGAAAATACATGCCAACAATACTACGTCGGACAAGTTATCGCATTATGCCAACTTGTTTACATCGAGAACATGCGTGTTCATTCCTAGGACGTTTATTTCCAAAGGCAACTTCCAAAGATGATTTAATCATAATTTTCTTGGGCCTTCCTAGCTGGTTTAGAACAATCGGAGGCAAGCACGGTTGGATAGTTACAAATTCAGGAACATGTAGTGATGTATCTGAAGGCTTGATTGAATCAGCGTATGTGTTAACCAAATAACCGCTCTTATAGTAAGGACTGCACAGGGATATACGAGACACACCCATATGCTCTGCAGCTGCGATTGCATGGACGCATAGTATTTTTTCGTGGTCAAAACTACGGCATGTGCATCTTTTTGCATCCACATTTACAACATGCAAATATGTTCCATATGTTACATGTACACGTAAAGCATCAATCGTTTGTACTTCCATAAGTCTTGTTGCGGTGACACGAGCCTATTTGAGAGAAGAACAAAAAAAAAAACATTAAGACTGATTTATCAAAATAATGTCTGGTTTCTGAGTATTTGACGACTGACTTATGTAAATGATTACAGCTGAGTTACCTGTAACAGTTTTTCAACACCTCGTGAGAGCGCATCCTCTCTCCGTTCAGCAAACCATCTGGTCATCATAGTCCGTATCGATTCTAACAGTCGAACTATGGGAAGACTTCTAGCTTTTGACAGTGCCTTATTCATTGATTCCGCAATATCCGTAGTCATTAAATTGTACCTTTCACCCGGGAAATGAACACGCGCCCACATTTGGACTCCAGCTCTTTGGAGGTATCCATGTAGTTCAGGATGAAGCGCTTCATTCTCACTGAATGCCTCAGTAAAATCAGCCAGTCTAAAACACCTTGCCGCTTTTTTCACAAGAGGGAACAAATGTTTTCCTTTGAATTTCACCAAAATGTTCTTATACAAATGGTAAGTGCAAATTCCACGAGAAGCCAACAGATACACATGACCAATTGCTTTCCCTATTGACTTATGTCTGTCCGAGATTATCGCAAGATCCTTATCGTCCGGAATAACAACTTTGAGTTGCGTAAAAAACCAACGCCAAGAATCATCATTTTCAGTGTCAACAACACCGAAAGCTATTGGGAAAATCTGAAAATTACCATCCTGAGCTAGGGCTATTAGAAGTGTCCCTTTGTAACTACCATGGAAAAAACGTATCGTCAACAACAACAACTTTGCGCATGAAAGGAAACCCAGCAAAACTCACACCAAAATCAATGAACACATATTTGAATCTTCCACACTCATCAATTTGAAGACGCGTGACTGTACCCGGATTTGCCCCTCTTATCATGTATAGGTAAGAAGGCAATTCTTTAAAACTACTCTCATGAGTCCCCAGATTGATCTGCCTTGCAAACCTTAGCGTCCTATGTGACTTCCAATAATCCATCTGTTGACACAAACATATTAATAAATCAGCCGAAATGAGAATAACCCAGCAGTATAGTAACAATAAGTCAACCATAAACAACCTATAAGTCAGCCGTAAACAATCCTATAAGCCAGCCGTCAACAATCTATAAATCAGCTGGAGTGTATTAATAAATCAGCCGAAATGAGAATAACCCAGCAGTAACGTAATGACATTTCACCCATAATATATCAATAAGTCAGCCTTAAAACAATCTATTAGCCGGCCGCAAACAATCTATTACCTTTATACTAAAATGCTTATTGATAATTATTCCGACACTGCGAGGTTTAACGGACGGACCAACGTCACCAAGAAAGTCCATGTAAAGAGCTCCCAAAATATCAGGCGTTGCTTGTCGGGATCGATTAGAACGTTCCGTCACAGAACATGTGTGTTCCGAATCGTATATACGAACATAAAAATGCGGCTCATCCCCTTGTTTAGATGCACGAACTCTCCAATGACATCCATCCACCCAGCACTTAATAATCATTGTACTCGGATTTGATACTCGTACATCAAAATCAAATATATCCCTTACCGAAAGAAGTTTCAGTCGTTTCTCCAACTCGTCTTTGGTCACGTATCGTTGTCCTACAGTTAGGTTTAGCGAAGACATCTCCAACCTTAAAGCCTCTGAGTTCCCAATCGATCCGGACATTTCAATGTTCTGAGGTCTCTTCGTAGGAGGCAGAGTCGGTGAATCTTCGTCTTTATTATGAGGCTCGCCGTATATAGTAAAGTTGTCATCATCAGATGACGCACCATCGGAGTCGTCGAAAACATCAAATCGGCTTGAAAATTCATCAGCTTCTTCTATGTCATATGCTTCTTCGACGCCTTCTTCGTCTTGATTTTTACTATAATCATAACAGAAACCATCAAATCCCCCACAGTAATCTTCGTATCTAGATTATACTTTTGAGTCAGAACTGATTGGCCGAATTTTTCGTTAACCCAGCTCATTACGGCTGATTTATGACACTTACACGAAAATCAGCCGTAACGAAGAAATAACTTAGCCAGCCGGAGAAAGTTAATTCAGCTGTGTCGAAACAATAACTCAGCCAAATTTTGACAAATCAACCATCGGGCTATAACTCAGCCGTAACTTATGGCTGGGTTATGCTCGTAAGTCAGCCGTTTTCTCATACCTCAGACATATCTCATTAAGTCAGCTGAAACACCAGGCTGGGTTATACACGTAAGTCAGCCGTTAGCTCATAACTCAGCCATTTTCCTTAAATCAGCCGCAACATACCGTAACTCAGAAGTCATTGCCTCTGTAGCGCTTTACGGCTGAGTTCATTAATACACGTCAGCTATTTCTGACATGGCAGCGCGTTTTTTCTGATGTGGAATTAAAACGTAATGGCATTCTTTGTAATTACATTTTTTCCTATAACATGTAACAAGGACACGCTGGGTATGAAAAATATAGGCGAAATATGATAATAATAAAAAAAAGTTTTGTATATAACTGGTCATATCACCTAATTTGTATAATATCTGAGTAACTTTCCCTTATTTTTATGTGAGTCAGTGAATCTTTCTCCTCTCATGTATTTTGTTTTCTTTCATTATATTTGTTACAAACCAAATCGGTATGAGGTAAAGCATGTACATTGCGAAAATTTGAATTTGAAGATATTATTTTTTTTTTAAAGAAAATTATTTTAAGAATAGATTTACAATCATAAAGTATTATTTTCGGAAAGAGTTTTCCTCAACTTATTGAACCATCATTTAAGAGTTTTTATGAAAAAAAATGAAAAATTATATAATGTTACAATATAAAAAAATATCATTAGATAAAATATTTTTATACAAGTTGCTAATAGATAAACAAAAATTATTTATAAGTTTCTATTAGCAACAAAAAGATCATAATAATATAATAATAATATTTTATTATTTCTAATACGTAAAAGTTTCTAATAGGCTTCAATTGAAGATCATAATAATAAAAACTATGTATAAGCTTCTAATAGATTTCAATTGAAGTTAATAATCTCAATTATATAAAATACCATAATAAATATAATAATAACATTTTGTTCGGGATAATAAGTATGTACGCACACGTTTAGAAAAGACTTTGTTTATTATAATAGAATAATTGGTTTTGCCAAGGTTTTGGAACGGATATAACATTAATGGGATCAAAAAATGTACGACGAAGCACTTCTCCATTACATACAGAATTGGAAGCACTGATATGGGCTATGCATTGTATGCTCGATGCAAGAAGATTTGCGGTGGCTTTCGTCACAGACTGTTCCGAGTTGGTGAAGATGGTGTCTAAACCAGAGGAATGGCCGGTTTTCGCATTACACCTGGAGGAATACGAGAGAAGTAGAAGGGAGTTCTCATCCTACTCTATCTCGCATATCCCACGTGCTCAAAATACAAAGGCAGACAAGTTGGCACGGAGTGCACGAGACTACCTTTATCATTTGGATTATGTAAACTCAACTCCCCCGGTTTAGATTTCTGAACCGTTCTAAGAGTTGAGGCTGTTGTCAAAAAAAAAAAAATAATAATAATTTTATCACCATTATTTGCTATAACAAGGATTTATTTTTCGTAGAAAATATTATGTATATCATGTTGTAAGCTTGATACATATGTTGAGATAGTGAATATTTAGACCAAAAGTATATGTATTATGTTTTTTTATTTGAATCAAATAAACTTAATTTGAGAAAAAAAAAAAAAAAATGGTGGCAAATGTAAAATATAATTTTGAAAAAAATAAAAATAAAAGTGAACCGAGGAAACGAGGGTTTGAAATCAACATAAATCCCAGATTATAGATGCATATGTACACAATATCAATTAGACATTTAATTAAATAACTAAAAGATTTGAACACATAAAACTTAGAAAAAGAACTATAAAAATCTCAAAGAAAAAAATTATAATTTTAGCAAAGAGACCTTTTTCTAAATCAAATGTGTGTGCGCGTTAAAATTGGATAATTTGATGGGAGGGTTGCAAAATTGACTCAAGAATTGAGGTCAATTGCAAATCTAACCCACCAAATTTCTCATTTCAACATTAACCACTTTCTCTCCAAACCATCCTTCTCACTTTCAAATATTAACGAAATTGCCATTGATTCAAATTAATTTTTTTAATTTTTGGAAATCCAATTGACCAAATAATCCTCATCTTCCTCACTTATTCACGAAAATGCCATCATCATCAATTCACCCAACCACCATTTTCAACCAATTTGAAGCTTTAATTACACCAAAAACCCATTTTTTAGCTTGAAAAGATGCTAAAAACAAGTGATAAGTCATTTTTTCAGTCAAATTTCGTGTTTTCCAGATCTGCGCTACGAAAGTAGATTTCATCTCACCTGGAGAAGTCTACTAAGTCAACGCAAAGGTTAGTTTTGCAATTGACCGCGTGAACAAAGTAGATTTCTCCAGGTCAGATGAAGTCTACTCCATTTACTTTGAGAACAAAAAAAAATGGAGTAAACTTCTCGAGTAGACTTCTTTAAAGGCAGGTCATTTTTGCAATTGACCAAACTTTGACTTTTTTGGAGTAGACTTCTCCGAGATAGTAGACTTCTCCGAGATAGTAGACTTCTCCGAGAAGTCTACTCCTAAAAGTAGACTTCATACGGGTCACTTTTGCAATTAACCAATCTTTGACTTTTTGTAATAGACAGCTGGAGAAGTCTACTAGGCTTTTTTTGGGTGACGAAAAGTTGAATTAAAAAGTAGACTTCTTTTGGCCTGAGAAGAAGTCTACTTTTTAATTAATTTAATGTTTGGTCAACCCCAAAACTAACTCATAGTAGACTTCTCCAGGGTTCAAAAAGTCTACTCCAAAAGTCAAACTTGGTCAATTGCAAAAGTGACATGTATGAAGTCTACTTTTAGGAGTAGACTTCTCCGAGAAGTCTACTATCTCGGAGAAGTCTACTCCAAAAAAGTCAAAGTTTGGTCAATTGCAAAAATGACCTGTAAGAAGTCTACTCCGAAAGTAGAATTCTCCACAGAAGTCTACTTTTGGAGGAGAACTCTACTCATCTTTTGGCAATTGCAAAACTGACCTGGGAGAAGTCTACTTTTTCGAGTAGGCTTCTCTTAAGAAGTCTACTTTTCTTGACGAAGTCTACAACTAGTAGACTTCATTAACCATCTTAGAAGTCTACTTTTCTATATTTTTTAAAAACACTTTTTATCAAATATATAATGAATTTTTAAGATTTTCTTGGTCATGAGCTTGAGTTAGTAAGTGTTCTTGCCTCTATATCAGTTATACGTGTTTATAGTTTATAGGGATGGTGGAATCAGGTTTTGTGTTTTACAAGGTACTTAGCTTATTAGTCGTAGACTTCTCTAAGAAGTCTACTTAGTAGACTTCTCCGGACTTCATATGAAGTCTACTTCTTTAATTTCTTTATAAAATTCTTTAATCTCTAGTTTATGAAAAATAAAAATTATTTTTTGACTCTTGAGTTTGTGTTATTTATTAGTCTTTCTTATGTATGAGTTTTACATGTTTGTTTCTTATAATTGAACTTTAATTATTTTTTTGTGTTATTAGGTATTTAGCTTATTAGTAGTAGACTTCTTCAAGAAGTAAGTAGACTTCTACTTAGTAGACTTCTACTGAAGTTTAGAAGTCTACTTTTTTAATTTTTTTTAATAATATTCATTTATCTGTAATTTATGTTAAATAAAAATTATTTTTTGACTCTTGAGTTTGTGTTATTTATTGGTATTGCTTATGTATGAGTTTTACATGCTTGTTTCTTATAATTATTTTTTTGTGTTATTAGGTATTTAGCTTATTAGTAGTAGACTTCTCCAAGAGGTAAGTAAACTTTTAATGAAGTTTAGAAGTCTACTTTTTCAATTTTTTTAATAAAATTCATTTATCTGTAATTTATGTTAAATAAAAATTACTTTTTGACTCTTGAGTTTGTGTTATTAATTGGTATTGCTTATGTATGAGTTTTACATGTTTGTTTCTTATAGTTGAGCTTTAATTAATTTTCTTCTTTTATTAGGTATATAGCTTATTAGTAGTAGACTTCTAATGAAGTGTAAAAGTTTACTTTTTCAATTTGTTAAAATTCCCGCCCAATTTATTAAAGTTTCCACCTTTTAAAGATGGTGATGACAGAGTAAGATGTCAAGGAATAAGTATGGTGATAAGTGAATAAGGTGTCAAGAAAAAAGTCTGAGTAAGAAGTCTACTAATGAAGACTATTGGAGAAGTCTACTGGAAAAAAAGCCTGAGTAAGAAGTTTAAGTACTTTTGTTTCAGTTTAAGTATTTTTGTTTCAGTTTTATTGTAAGAACCTCTTTTAAGACATTAAGTACTCATTTCTCTCTATTTGTGTTTTCAAAATTGGGTTTTCTGATGGTTTTCTTTACTCTTTTGTAATCTTAGATATTTTCTTTTGTTGTCTTATCTCTGGAGTTTAGTTTATCGAAAGTTCACACTTTTTATTAAAAATATGTAAATGATTTAAATTATCGAGAGAAGTCTACTCGAGAAGTCTGCTCAAAAAGTTTACTATGTAGTATAAGTCTATTCTAGAGAAGTCTACTTTAGAAGTCTATTCTAGAGAAGTCTACTTTAGAAGTCTACTCGAGAAGTCTACTAGAGAAGTCTACTTGTAGTATAAGTCTATTCGAGAGAAGTCTACTTTGGAAGTCTACTCGAGAAGTTTACTCGAAAATTCTACTCTGAAATCAAAACTTAAGTTTTTCTTAGAGATTTCTACAATCTAAAGAGTTAATATGTTTACAAAAATGTAGCTCATATTAAAACAAAATCATTTATTATTAGCTTTGTCTTATTACCAAAGATGAACTTAGATCCAACAACAATGAGATATAAAAAATTACATTCAAAACGTTTAACATTATCAATTAAAAAAATACTTTAAAAAACTCTTCTGATTTTAGGCACAAAATATTGACGCAGCTTCATTCTTTCTCCCATTTTCTCTGTCTGAACCTAATCCACCATTAAAAAAATAATCAAACCCAAATTATAACTAAAATACAGTTAGCATAACTAATGAGCATTTAAATTTTAATTACTGAAAACTCAGAAATACGCAAAACTGAGGATAAGATAGTAGTACCTTTGAATCTTTGATTGTGAGAAAGAGAGAAGAAAAAAATAATACCTGCAATAAAATTCAGATCTACAACAAAATCTACCAAATTTATACAATAATAAGTTTAGATCTGCAACAATAAACCTAAATCTACAATAATAATTTAAAATCTGTAATAATAAGCTCAAATTTGTAATATGAACACAAAGCAAAGAAAAAGAGGAACACAAAAGCACATATTTGCTTACCACTACCATAACCAGCAAGTGAGAGGAGATTGAAGGTGAGATAGATATGATAGAGATGAGAATGACAACAAGAAACAAAGGAGAAGAGATTCATGGCCAGAGAGGAGGGAGGGGAGAGGAGGCGTTATTTTAGATAGAGAGAGAGGCACTTTATTTTTAACACAATTAGGTTAAATTCTCTTTATATATTTAGGAAAGTTTTCGAGAGAAGTCTACTCAAGAAGTCTGCTATGTGGTATAAGTCTATTCGAGAGAAGTCTACTCGAGAAGTCTGCTAAAGAAGTCTGTTATGACGAAGTCTACTTTGGAAGTCTACTCGAGAAGTCTACTTGAGAAGTCTACTATGTAATATAAGTGTACTCGAGAGAAGTCTACTTAACCAGTAAAATTGAGTTCCCGCCCAATTTGTTAAAGTTCCCGCCCAATTTATTAAAGTTCCCGCCCAATTTGTTAAATAATTTCGATTTCCCGCTGTAGTTTATGAAGTCTACTAGAGAAGTCTACTATTGAAGTCTACTGTGTAGTATAATTCTATTCGAGAGAAGTCTACTCGAGAAGTCTACTTACCCTAAACCCTAAATAAAATATTTTTAATTAAAACTTATATCAAAACATTAATTTACTTAACATATTCACAAATTACAGTTACAATAATAAAGATATCAACGCTAAATCATTAACCAAACCACAAATTATGAATTTATAAAAAAAACATTTCTAACCTAATTTGGCTATGTTTATTTAAAAAATGGATTCATTTTTTTGAAATTTTATTTTTTATAGATGGAAAATGTATATGTTTTGGTTATTTATCTAAGTTTATAAAATAAAGTTTTTATAATTTTTTAATTAATCCTCAAAAAATTATTTGAGAGAATTCTACTCGAGAAGTCTACTCCAGAAGTCTATTACGCAGTATAAGTCACACGAGAGAAGTCTACTTTGGAAGTTTACTCGAGAAGTCTACTAGAGAAGTCTACTGTGTAGTATAATTATATTCGAGGGAAGTCTACTGGAGAAGTCTACTCGAGAAGTCTACTTACCCTAAACCCTAAATAAAATATTTTCGATTAAAATTTATATCAAAACATTAATTTACTTAAGATATTTACAAATTACAGTTAAAATAATAAAGATATCAATGCTAAACCATTAACCAAACCATAAATTATGAATTCATATAAAAAAATGTATTACCCTAACAATTACACCCTTATACCTTATACTTTAAACCTTAACCCTAACCCTTTTAAATTGAATACACATGAAACTCATAAATTGATTCATATTCATGAAATTTTATTTTATATATATGCCAATTGTCTATGTTTTAATTGTGTTCATAATTTTTTTTACCAAATTATTTTTTATAATTTTTATTATTAAAATTTGAGATTTAGTGATTTAGTAGACTTCTCTAGTAGACTTCTCTATATGTATTAGTTTCTAACCTAATTTGGCTACGTTGATTTAAATTGATTCATTTTTTTTTGAAATTTTATTTTTAATAGATGGAAAATTCATATGTTTTGGTTATTTATCAAAGTTTTTTATAACATTAATTTTTATATTTTTTTTAATTAATTCTAAGGAAATTATTTGAGAGAAGTCTACTCTACAGTATAAGTTACATGTGATAAGTCTACTTTGGAAGTCTACTCGAGAAGTTTACTTTAGAAGAAAGTACACTTCTTGGAGAGGTCAAGAAGTCTATGCGGAAAGTCTACTATCTCGTAGTAGACTTCTCTAGGGTAAAACCGTCATTATCGCGAATGTTTTTTGTTTGGACATAAGGGTGATGGTTGTAATTTCACTACCCCTGTGGGTTACTTTTGCCAACTTGCAATATGAGGTCTAGTTTTGAAGAAAAAATCAAGTTTTAGATTATTTTTAGTAATTCCCCCTAATTTGATAAGTGTCATGACTATGGTAAATAGAAGAGATATCCATTTAGAATTTAGACATCGGAGGGCATCAAAAGCATTTGATGCAGGGGGAGAGCTGGCATATAAAATAAATAGTAATAGTGATTGATCAAAACATAAAGGAGGCGGATGATAAATATATTGCCAGAGATGTCTAATTTTTTAACGAAAAATGGGGGAAATACTGAAATATACAATACAAGAATATATTGAATGAATACTTTTTCAGTTTTAAAAATGTCAAACAGTTCATTCTTATTGTGACATATAGCTCTAAAATGTTCAGAAACCAATGGTTTTTATGCTTTTGATAATTTAAAAGACACTATCCAAAAATATAATAAACTAAACTATTGGTACAGATCCGCGCAATGGAGGGTACATAATAAACTATAACTAACTTTTTTAAATCATACACACATGTTTAGAAAACACTTTATACATTATAATAAAATAATGCTTTCACCATTATTTGTTATAATTTTTAACAAATAATTATTTAAAAAAAATATTATATCTATTACTTTAGTTTCATAAATAAATATAAATTTTTTAATTATATAAAAACCATCTAAAACTTATAAAAATATAATAATAAAACACTTTTATGTATAATTAATATGTATATGCACACACATTTATAACAATAATTTATTGTCGTTAACAATATTATACATATTACTTATAAAAATGACGATATTTGATGTTAACGATTCTTTTATTAGAATTTAAATAACCCAAATATAACAAAATGAAATTGAAGATGATGAAAAAAAACTTTTATTTTATTAGAAAAATTGATGTATAACTGTTTATTTTCGTGTCAATATTATGTTTCTTATATAGAATTTAACAAGTTTCTTACACTTTCAGTTGGTTTTTTTGGTATACTAACTTACAAGAGTTTGATCAAATAAAACATTTTTAAAATATGACATACACAGAATTAAAACAATACCGTTGTAACCTTGCTAGAAATGTTGAGATCGTGAGTATTTAGGCTGAAAGTATATGTGTTATGTTTTTATTTGATTTAAAATAAAAATTATTTGTTAAAAAACATTTGTTACCTAATATAAAATATAATTTAGAAAAAAAGCCTAAAGACGAAAGAAAAATGAGGATTTGAAGAACCTCATGACATTTGTACCCTTTAAAAAGGCAAAGACACTTTCGTTATGCAGATTTGATCTATATTGTGTTTTTGCATGGATCAGATTTTAGTATATACAAAACATTTTATATATTATAGGCTCTTGGTAGTGAAAAATTGATCGAGTATATTTGTTGATTTTATTTCAAAAAAAGTTTTGGGATATTTAAACTCCCTAATAATGCTTTAGTAAGACAAATTACAAAGTTTTTTTTGAAATATTTCTATATAAAACGGGGTTTTTGACATATAAGAGTTTTTATAAATACTAGATTTTTGTTTCAACTAATAGAGCATTTATATAATATTACAATCTAAAACAGTTATCATCAGCAATGTTTTAAAACTAAATGTGTTTGTATGATTTCTCCATTATCAAGACAAGTTATTATCAATAGTAAAAATTAAAAGAAAAAATAAAAAGAAATTTCAAAAACGTTTTAAAAATGGAATATAGTTGCTTATTTACATTGGTTATTTATTTCAAGATGTTTTTCAAAAATATAGTTAAAACGAATAAAATGAATACTTGAAAACACATATTAGTAGAAACAAAAATGTATTTATATTTGATCTATAACGAAAAACCTTTACACATAATGTAACTATAAGAAATATATTAAATAGAAACGATTAACTATATATAAAAAAAAAATTAACATCTTAAGACAGAAAATTACATATAATAATCAAACATTATATAACAGTGTAATGCTTTTGCTAATTTAAAAAAATTACTTATTGAAAATATATATTAAACAAATTTATAATTCAGACTCGCACTTGTTTTTGAAAAAAATAGGTAAAACAAAAGGAAATGAATACTTAAAATACATATTAGTATAAACAAAAATGTATTTATATCTGACATATGACCAAAAAACTTTACACATAATATATATTAAACTAATTTATAATACAAAGCGCGGATGAAAGACTTAGTATTTATAAATAAAATTGGGCTATCAAATTTCAAAATATCTCTTTGATCTACTCGCAAAATTGAAACAAATCTCATCCAAAATATCAAGGATTTGAAACTCTAGGTGGCAAAATGGCCAATTATTCTAAAACTCAGGACCGGCTTTGGTCAAGCTCTTTGGAGTTTATTGTTATAGCTGCGATTGACTGTCGAATGTGTTGTCAAAGAAGGTTAGTGTCCAGATAAAGCTCATCCCAATCCATTTGCTTTAACAGTTTAACACTACTGTTAGTTTTGAAAATGCACATTTCTCGTAATGGGACTTATTGGAATCGTTCTCTAGATCTATCAAAAACAAGGAACTGAGTACCTATCTAAGTAACCTAACCAGTAACCACAATAGCACCAGCTTCTAGAATAGCGTCAAGAAAGCTGGTAGAAAGCTGGTGCAAGAAGCATACGCACGATAATATCACTTGCATTGTTGTTCCATTCAAGCTTTCTGGAGAAAGAATCAAAGTCATACATGGTTCTGCTGTGAGTGTTTCATCTTCAGCGATTGTTTTTAATGAAACAGTGGGTTATATAAAAAAATAAAAAAAGAGGATATACTTATGAGACTCTATGCCCCATAATTGTTGATACATGCATTTCAGCTACAATTTGTCTCATCTGGTCTGAAGAAATGAAAATTACTGCCACAATGAACTGAAATACAGAGTTACATCTAATTAGTCTTCAAGATAATTAATAGCACTAGAGATCCACTTATGTTTCTGCTTCTGGTTCGGCTTCTTTAGTCTCAGCATCTTCAATCTCTCCCTCGTCCTCCACTCCAGTATCTGATTCCTTTTTCATCTTCTTGGTTTCTAGGAACTCAACAAGACCTTTGAGCGCAATATCAGCGTTCTTACTGGCCATGAGCTGCTGTGTGACTTCAGCCGGAGTTGCACTCACCTCAAGGACAAGCTTCTCAATGGGATCAAACAGGACGTGATCATCAATCTTGAGGTACAAAGCCACAAGCTTCTTGAACACAAAGGGTGTGCAATTGTCCATGAGAATGTGAACGTCCATCCTTCCTGGCCTCAACAACGCCGGGTCGAGCTTCTCCTTGTGATTGGTTGTAAAAATTATGATCTTTTCTTCTCCGCAGCTCGACCAAAGTCCGTCCACAAAGTTTAGTAGACCAGACAAAGATATCTGTCAAGAAAGAGAAGTTTCATAAGGTTCAGAAACAGAGAGGTTTAATTAAACAGAGGATTTTTTTCAACTTACCCCAACTTCAAACTTCTTCTTGCGCTTTTGGGGCTCATCATCATCTTCACCGCCATCATCTTCCTTTTTCTTTGTCTGGCGTCTACGAGAAGCATCGGCTCCACAATCAATGTCTTCAATGAGAAGAATCGACCGGTTCTTGGTGGAAGTAAGAATCTCTCGCAACTCACCATCGTCTCTAACGCTCTGAATCTGAAGATCGTAGATATGGTACTTCATGTGATTAGCAATTGCAGCCACCATAGATGATTTCCCGGTACCCGGTGGACCGTAAAGAAGATATCCACGTTTCCAGGCGCGTCCCACGCTCTTGAAGAAGTCTTTTCCTTTAGAGAAAGCGTCAAGATCGTCGATCAAGGTGTTCTTGAGTTGCGGCTCAACGGCTAAGGTCTCGAATGTCGTGTGGTGCTCGAAAATGGCGGATTCCCATTTGGACCGGTCTTGGTTGTAAGTGTAGATCTTGAGATTCTCTCGATGGCTCATGATCTTCTCTGCGGATTTGGCCAAGTATGTGAAGTAATCTGTCATTATCTTCTCACGAAACTCCTTCTTACATGTCAAATGAAAGTACCTGAAACAAGAACCATCCACAAACAAACAAAGTTAACAGAGTGAAAATCAAGATTAGAGTCGAAGAGATGTTAAGAACAGAGTGTACCGTTTCTCGGGGAGATACTTCTTAGTCTCAACAGAGTGAAGAGTCCACTCAAGATGAATCCCTTCAAACTCATCTATGATCTTTGTGTTGACAGGGATTCCGAGTTTTGGCTCAGCCGCCGGATTCTTGAGATTGCTCGAACCCACGAGGAGTTTTCCGGTGGAGAGTCCAGCCAGACGCGTCGGTAAGTAAACTTCCGCCGCACGGAAAGTCTGGTTCTCGACAAACTCCCACCGTTGCTCGATCACAAACGTGAAATTCGACTGAAAGTAAGACGAGAAGAAGTCCACAACTTTTAGAGTGATGTATTCTCTGATTCTCTTAGGCACAATCTCGTTGAGGATTGTACGGAACAACATCGTGATCGCAGAGAAAGATGTGTAGAGAGAGAAAATTGCAGATACAGAAGGGACTTGATTATAGAGAGTCGCCATTTTTGATGATTATGAAGAGCTTTGGTAAAGAGTGAGAGAGATTATGTGCATATTTATAAAGAGTTGGGAGAGTGGTGAACAAGAAAGTTTGCATTTTCAACTTTTAAATAAAAAATGTATTGGTTTTTATCATTTAATCAAAAAAGAAAAAAGAGATTTTGATTTTTAGGGAAAGTGAAGGAAACTTAGTGGAAAGCTCCTCCGAGCATAGATGAGAAAGTGGAATACGTCATTTACGTCAAGAGAAAAAGACAATGCGAGTCGCATCAGACTTAAAGAAAAAGACGTACACAGCTATAAACAAATTAAGATGTGTTTTTGTATCTGTGACTATATATTTGTTTAAAGTATATACGTAATTGAATTATCGATGTCTGCAAATTAACAATGAATGACGTAGTCATACAAGTCATTAGGCAGAGGCGTGCAAATATATTATAATTTCGTGATAAAGTATATATGGATCTTTTTTTTTTGCTAAAAAGTATATATGGATCTTGGAGGGTTACCAAAAACTATCATTCTCTTTGGTTTCTAAATTTAGTCTATGCTCTACACCATGATAGTTTATAGAGTTTGAAGATAACAAATTCTAATTGAATCAGTTATAGGAAGAAAATGTTTGAAACCATTTGTAAGTGGCTACCCAAATACAGTAAAACTTCTATAAATTAATAATGTTGGGATCTTTATAAAAATTTATTAATTTATAGTGATTATTAATTTATAAATATATTATTTGGTTGATAAACTAGTTTTGGGACTGACAAAAATATTAATTTAGCGAGATATTGATGAATCGAGTATTAATTTATAGAAGTTCCACTGTATATTCGATGAGAATTACCCCAAAAAATATACATTGAATAATCATATAAAATATATATGATAATATGTTGTTTATTAATTTCTACTAATGTTTCTGGATTCAAATATTTTTCTTTTCTTGAATTGACTGTAAAATTTATTTAAATCCAAAAATTGTTTTTATAGTTTTATTTTCTTACGTTTTTCTTGTAAGTTTTCAAAATCGAATTATATAATAAAACAATACAGATTGCGATCTTGATGGTGTCTAGTGTTTTATGGTGTGTGTCTTCTGGATTCAAACTTGCATATGTATAGATCGAAAAGCAAATTACAAAAATGAGTTTCAATTTAGACCGGTCTAGCTAATCAGGAATTTTGTATTTTGTATTTTTTAGACGAAATCAGGAGTTTTGTAGTTAGAGACGTGCGTAGCCTAGTACTGGTAAACACTATACAACAAAACAATTGACATCTTCTATATTAAGAATTTGAAAAATGTATGTAAGTTATGACACGCCAAAGAAAATGAGTGGAAACTGACGTGTGAAGAAAACTTATATATGTACAACAAACGAGACTGGTCGGTCTATTTCAACGAAAAGAAAAAGGAAAAAAAAAAATAATCGAGAAAGGACTTGTTGGCGAAGTTACAAAGATTCTGAATGGAGGGTTGTAATTAGTTCGATTCTTGTTTTTGAATATATTTTGAAAGACCATTGTTAAAGTTGGTCCGAGAGGTCGTGCCAGATGACAAAGAATTAAATAATAGATAATTGGAAAATTAAGAAAGCAACGTTTGCCGTAGTGTGACATGAATCTAGTCTAAAGTATATGAGGTGACTTCTTTTACTAATAGTGCTAAGTTTGGTTCTATGAAGTAATTATACCCTACCATATAACCATTAGAAGTTGTTGCATCTTCGCCTGTCAAAAGGAAAATGGAGTAGTTATATCAAATTATAATCAGATCCACGACATTTTAACGTCTACCGTAGTTGTGTCAATATCACACAATTGTTGTGAGAAAATCACTATAAGTAGACACAAAACAAATAAAAAAATTTAAGCAGACACTACAGAAAAAAAAACGTAAAACATTGATGGTTAGACTTGTTGGCGAAGTTACATTTGTTGTTAAAGTCTTCAAAGAAAAGGATTAAAAAAGCTCTTCACCTCATTGACTTTTGAAAAGTTGATTGGATCATTGCGAAACGCTCTTTTTTCTCTAAACTTAGCAGCCATGGCCAACAAAAATTGTAGATCTAGATCGATGGTCGGTGGCTTCCTCAGTGTCGGCACCGGCCCTCCTCATTTCTTCCTCTCTTTCTTCTATTCTCTATTGTATCGGTTCTCTATTTTATCGGTTTGGATGCCCGATAAGTTAGAGATTTTTTTGAGATAGTTCTCGTTCGATGGCGGAGCGGGCTCAGCGGCGTCACTGGGGTCGTGGTGGCGGAAGAATGTTTTCCCGTGAGAACGGCGTTTTCTCCTTCATCGCCTCGTCTCTCTGTCGGCGGATTTCTTCCTCTTGGTTGCTCTCCGATTTTTTTCATTTCGAGCGGGTTTCGGCGTTCGTTTAGAGCTCATCCGGGCTGCGGCGTGCGCTTCGGCTTTCTTCGGTGGTGGAGTAGTGATTTTCAGCTTCTCAACCGAGTTCGGTCCATCCTCTATCTCGATTCCCGTTTTGTGGTTCTTGAGGCGGCAGAGTGGGTGGCGATTGTAGATCTGAGCTCTTCGGCTCTCGGCGGTGGGGGTTAGATCCTAGAGGACGGGTTCTGGAAGCGTCAATGGGTGTTAAGGCTTATGTCTCGTGACTAGCCTCTGAGTGGTGACGCACGTCTTTTCTCGGGTCGTGTGGCTCCACCAGTGACGTCTCTTCGCGGTGGCTCAAGGCTTGTGGCTCGACGGTTGCTCTCCTCAGCGTTCTGGTTGAAGGATTCCGGCGACGTCTTGGCCATCGGTGTGGCCTTAGTTTCCCACAAGTGAGCTTTTTTTCTTTGTTTCTGCGATTTGGTCCTGTAGTTTGAGCGTTCAAGTCTTGGCTTCGGTTAGGGTAGGCTCCGTCGGTGGTACGGTGGTTTGTTCAGCGTTGCATGACGTTAAATAGAGGCGGCGGTTTTGTCCTTCGGTTTTCTTGCACGCTGAGAAAGTTGAGTCTTGCGTTTGTTTTGGCATTCTCGGGATCGGTGATCGGAGGCGGTCTTTCTGTTTGTCCACTCGGGCTCCTGGGCCGCCAGTTGTAAGTTAGTTTGTTTGGCTGAATCAGAGATCGCATCAGTTCTCGGAGAAGCTATAGGCATCCCTTCCCATGAGGTCTGAGGGCTTGCCTCGGGAGGATACTCGTGGCAACAACGATGATGATTACAGTTCGTCTGAACTATGAATTGAGTGAGATACATGTACAAGACCCATTACCAAAAAATGATAATATATGTTCACCTAAAGACTAAAAGGCCCAAAACAACTTACCAAGAAGAGGAAATGACTTTCTTACTGTTGAATAGATCGGCCAACCAAGACGGGTCACCAGCAACAACATAGGATTGAGAAAACTTATATTTAGTCACGCTTCCAGCAATGACAAATGATCCTCAATTGGAGGCTCTGATTTCAACTTCAACTTTCTAAATTTTTAATCTCCTAAATAAATAAAAAATCAGTTGGGATATCATCCATCTATAGGAGGGCCACGCCTTTGACAGCGAAATAACTTTCAAAATATATGTTGCCTCTCCTGCAAACACCATAGAATCGATTTTGTGGTACCACATACGATCAATGGCCCAACATATTCACTGGAGCATTACATCTTCTTTGATCCACACACTGTTGAATTCCCTACGACCATGCAGCAACACAATACCATTCTTATCTCTAAGAACCCAGGCACCACATGCCTTCTGCGTCGACCTAGACCAATAGGTCCCAACATTACATTTCAACCACTTGTCCCCTAGAGGTTTCCAACCACTATGTTTACTGGAATCAGAGTGGTTAATGCTCTAGATAGATCTATCTCTTTCACCTAAGAGTGAAACCAAAGGTTGGCTTCCTCTCTAATCTTTCCAATAGTTTCAATCGACAAGTACCTATTACCCTCAAAGATCATATTGTTCATGTTTTAGAGGTACCAAAGCACCAAAAGAGAAGCACCTTCTCACATCAATAGGAACTCTAATATTTTTTCCCCATCAACATAAGATAGTGAATGTTCACAAAAACAGAGTCTTTGTGGAAACCATCTTCAAGGATAGAGAAATCAGAAAGTGCACATACCTGGCAAGCGATGGAGCAAGTGAAAAAAAAATGATTTGATGATTTTTCTTCTTCCCCGCAAGCTTGGCATCGTGGATCCACCTTCATTTTCCTACTTGCTATGTTCTATGCAACTGTAATTGATTCACTTATGACTCACCATACGAAGATTTTGATTTTTGGGGCACTGATGATCATAGCAGACTTTCTCTTCAAGAGCATTAATGGATGGTTGTATGGCGGCCTCTCTAGCTGCTTCACTAGTGTTTAAGCTCGAAGCCAAGCAGTAAGCTGATTTAACGGAGCAGTCTCCACTTTTATTAAACTTCCAAACCCAAAAATCTGCATGATCAGGAGCATACTTTCCCGATAGAATAAGATCAATATCCTTTTGAAAGAATAATTCGTTGTGTTTCTCTCTCTCTTTCATTCCTTTGATCGTTTATCAATGATATCATTGACCAACAAATTTAAGTTGATGTATACAAGGGACTCTGCTTTTGTTATCTTCCAACCATGGATCAACCCAAACTATGAAAGACTTCCCATCGCCTATCTTCTTCGTTTTATCAGAAGCTTTCTGCCGAATAGAATGCTACGCTAAGCAAAAGAAGGTCTGGTTCCCAACACTGAGTTCATGAAGTCCTTACCCTCAAATTACTTCCTTCTTATAACCCTTGAGAAGAGGCAATCAAGCTCTTGAAGCACTATCCATGCTTTTCTGGCCAGCAAGGCTTGATTGAATCTTTCAATGTTTTCAAACCCGAGGCCACCTAAATGCTTTGGGAGACAAAGCTTTTTCCAACTTAACCAATGAATCTTCTTTTTGTAATCAACATAATTCCACAAAAAGGCTGCCATTGCACTACTGAGGTTTGATATGGTGGATTTGGAGAGCTTGAAATATGACATTGCATACACATACATGGTGAGAGCAACAACTTTAAGAAGAACTTATTTCCCTTATTGGGAGAGACTTCTAGCAAACCAACCGGTGATGCGAGACTAGCATATCTTGTATGAAACTGAGAAGCTCTACTTTAGAGCCGATGAAACATTCAGGAAGCCCTAGGTAAGTACATGCACCACCTCCGCTGAAAATACAAACACGTTTTGAATGTTCTTCTTTTCATCATTAGCAATCTTGAAGCCCAATTTATGGAGGATTTGTTCAAATTAGTGACTTGACATGTGCCTTTACAATACACTTTTAGGATCTGCTTAACCTCGTTGCTTTGTTCCTGATTTACCTTGCATAGAAACAAGTTGTCATCAACGGAAAGGAGGTGATGAATCGTAAGGCCCAAGTCAGAGAAACTAATTATTGAATGTTTTTCTTGAATGATATGAATGTGATTTTTTTGAATGTTAATTATTTTCACCAACAACAATCTTGGAGCCAAAAGTTATGGAGGATTTGTTCAAATTAATGACTTGCCATGTGGCTTCACCATACACTTTTAAGATCTGCTTAAGCTCGTTGCTCTGTTTCTGATTTGCATTGCATAGAAACAAGCTGTCGTCAATGAAAATTAGGTGATGAGTCGCATGGCTCGAGTCCGAGAAATTAATTCCTTCAATTCGACCCTCCCTATTTGCTTTGCACATCAAGTGAGATAGACCTTCAGTGCAGAGAACGAATAAGGCAGGAGACCTCATGTCTCCTTGTCTCAATCTTCTCTCTGGAGAGATCATACCGTGTGGCTGGTTGTTAATTATGGCCACATATGTAACTGCAGAAATACAAAACATCACCCATTCAATCCATTTTTGATCAAACCCTAGAGCTTGGAGAAAACTTTTCAGGTAAGACCACTCAACTCGGTCATAAGCCTTTGACATGTCATATTTAAGAGCCATAAACTCATATGAAATTTGTGGGTCAGTTCTGAAGCCGTGGGCTAATTCATGTTCTATCAAGATGTTGTCAGCAATCAACCTTTCAGGGACGAATGCTGATTGCGTTGGGAAGAAGATATCAACAAGGAAATGTTGGAGGCGCTTGACCAAAATGTTTGATATGATCTTGTAGAAGATCGAGCACATGCTGATCGGTCTTAAATAACTCATCTTATCAGTATTTTAAAATTATTGGATCAGGCACAACAAAGTGTAGTTCCATTCAACCTGAAGGTTCTTGTGACAAAAAAATATGTAACCTTCTTTGTTACTTAGTCGCGAATAACATAACAGTATTTCTGAAAGAAAATGTCTGTCATCCCATTAGTCCCATGAGCACTTGAAGACTTGATGGCAAAGACCGCTTGATGGATCTCGTCACAGGAAACATAACATGTGAGAGACTCATTCATCCTTGGGTTTACTCTTGGCACAAAACTTTTGAACATATTAACCAACCTCACATGGTTTGAAGATTTAAACAGAGAGTTGAAGGATGTTGTAGCAATTTCACCTTTTAATGCCTTGACACGATGTGTGTTTCCATTGATATCCAATAATTTATCTAGTATTTTGACAGAAGCGTGGTAAAATTTAGTATTATTATCCCCCTCTTTTAACCACTTCTCTATGCATCTCTGGCTCTAAAAAGATTCTTTGTCTCTATACAATTTAATGAGGGATTTTTTTTAGAAAGAGAACCTTGTTGTACACAGGGAAGGAAGAAGTTTGTTCTTCCTCAAGCGAAGCTTGGATTTGAATGATCCTCTCCCATGAGTTCATAGTGTTCTCTCTTTTTCATTGCTTAATTATTTTCTGCAGTTCCTGATTCGGTCAGCCACTGATATAATCCCTCCACAGTGAGGTTGATTCCAATCTCTGATTACTGCCTCTCTTGCCAGAAGTTTGTTAAACAGCCACTTATCTAATTTGAAATTATCTTTATAAATTTATTTGTAGACGATGAGATGCACAAGGACATGCTGATAGTCTAATCCTTTTTATCCAGAAAAGTTTGATTAGCAGCTCGAAATTTTTGAAACCATCCTTTGTTCCCGAATCTTCTTTCATATTTACATTGAATCCACCAATCATATCTTTTACCTCCACAATTAAATAGATTCCTTTTACTAGGTAACTATTTCATCTCACAGCAGGATATCATACCATTGAAAGCTGCAAAAGTGTTCTCACTTCGACGAGGACCACCAATCTTTTTTCCATTGTGGCACATATCATTGAAGTCACCCAAAATAAACCAGCTCTCTTTTTTGTTTATCAAATTGTCTCCCATATTTTTTCATGTTTTTTAGCCATTGGGTCACCATATATACACGTCACATGGCTACTTCCTGCACATAATTGTACATAAAAGTCAATCACATTCTTACTAGAGTACTTAATATCCACATAACAAACTTCTTCCAAAAAATAGCAAGACCTCCTCCTTTCCTGATTGGCTCAACTGTATGAACCCTTTCATAACTTAACCATCCTTGCAAATCAACCAAACCATTCCTACCTTGCATAGTCTCCATAAGAAACAAGATCTCAAGAAAATGTTCTTTACGCATTTCCATTAGTGTTGGAATTGTCAAGTCTTGAGACCTTTGATGCAGATGTTTTTGGCCTTCTAGTCAATCTTCAAACTCACATGTCATTGTAGTATTTGAGGTGTCAATCCACTTGGGAAGCTAATGACACTTGAGATATAGAGAACTATGCTAAGCAAAGCTAATAGAGAAGGGAAATTTTCTAACAGCCTAAATGATTACTAAAAGCAAAAGAACACAAAAGCTAGCAACCTAGTGACAAACAGAAAATAAGAGAAAGCAAATAAATAGCAAAATCTAACAACCTAAACAAAGACTACGAAAATAAAAGTCAAAAGTGGTTTCTAGGATGAGATATTTGATATGTTTGATGCACATGGGCGATCAATGATGGCTTAAGACAACATCTAGACCTTGGGTCTTAGATGGTAATCCTTAGGCATAGGGTTTCTAATAAAGACTAATCCACTGTCGTGATAGAAGTCACTTTGCTATCTCACAACCTAACCTCGCTCCCGCGTAGTGATCCATGAGAATAGCAAGCATAGATCCCCAACCCTATAAAGCCGAAATCCCCCTAGACAGATGGCGTTTCGTAATCTAGGATAGGTAGATCTCTTGTTTATGGGTTTGGCTAAGCAAGCATGTGGTGTTCATGTCAAGCCGCCTATAGTCTTTAGACTAGTTGATCAAGCTAGACTAAGCATAGAGATCAATAAACAAGAAAGGATTAAGATCATTAAATGCATAAGCATCAAGATCTATCACCATGAATCTTTCACACCCTAATAACCACGAAATCTACTCCCTTTTCATGTGTTTAACCTCTAGATCCATGAGGAAATAAAAGCTAAGCATGATTAGAGAGAAGATCTATGACAAGAAATAAATAAAGGCAAAGACTTTACCAAGAAATGCTAGAGAACAAGTCTTGGTTAAGCTTAAACCAAAAAGAAAAGTTCTTGAACTCAAGAACAAAATAAAAGCTTAAATTTAAATTCTATTCATGAATAACCACGAAATTCTATGAAGAATGTGTGGCTAAACAAGATTAGAAAGCAAGAACAAGAAGAAATAAATTAAGGGAAGTGCAAAAATTAAATTAAAATAAAAAGTATTTACATGGTTCTTGAAAATAAAAAGAGAACTAAGCAAAAACTAAAAATGTCTAAAAGGAAAAGAGGGAAGAGAGGGATTTCGTTTTGGGGTTGCTAGGGTATTTATAGGTGAGCCACAAAAACCCTAGTGACCCTTATCCACAAAAATGGGATCCAATGCTAAAAGCAAACTTCTTTGGACTCTTGTGCTCTTTTGGAATTATGCTGCAACAGCTTCATGTCGATATGGCACCCTGATATTGGCTCCAAGCTCTTATCTTCCCAGCAGAAGCTTCATCGGACACAAGTCGTTATGCTTGCCCGTTATACACTAGCTTGCCGAGCTGGCCAGACCGATGCTCACTGTTTCCGCAGTAACTTCTGAACCGCCGATCGTAATGACTTGATACTTCCACCAGACGAAAGCTAACTCGATCCTCTACAAATCGTATGAAGACATCAGAAGCTGAATCGAGCCAGAAGACCTTCGTCCGAGCTGATCTTTCCACAACGGCTTGTCCATTTCGGTTTAGTTGATTGATCTTGAAGCAACGTCTTGCTTCATATCAGGATGAGGTCGTTGTGGCTGACCGTGGTGGCTGTAGAAGTCTTCTCTTTTGCTCCTTCTTGCCTTGGCTGCTCATTAGTTCTTCTCCCAAACTCCATAGAACCTCCACAGGCTCCAAAAGTACCTGCCAAGTACTCCAAACATGCAAAATATGCAATGCCTATCCTAAAACTAATATGAGTGAAAATGGGACAAAAACTAATGAATAAATGCATAAAAGAGAGCAAAACCTATACTAAATGCATGCTAAAAAGATGTAAAATATGCACTTAATCTCAACCTACACACACAATCAAATCATCCAATCCCTTTAACATTCATTAAAAATCAAAAACCGTGAATCATGCTTATGTTCATCATTCAACTCATTTGGCTAAAGGCAAGGTTCGCGAGCTAAAAGTGAACTCGAAGTAAAAGGGTTAAGTGTTTAACAAGGATCACTCAATGAAAGGAATTTTCTTAATGCAAAATGCTAAGGGTAAAAACTAACCGATGCATACAAGGATAAATTCTCATCTACCCAAACACCTAATTACTTTCTACCTTAGTCTAAACCATATTCCCTTTCCTAAGCTACCCTTTTCCTTAGGCATTTCGCCTTGTACCCGATTTTACTCCTCGTTTCACCTTCTTTGGTCATGGGGACTTCTTCTTTCTTCTTTTGAGATCGGTTTCGGCTTTCTCTTTGGCTCATTTGGTGGCACTCCTTTGTTTTTCATCTTTTGTATTGCTGGCCGGATTAGACTTTGTTGTTTGGCCTTCTTTTTCTTCTTTGGAAACGCCTTTTCTTTTTTGATTTCGAGCTTCTTTTGCAGCCGCCATCTCACTGTTTTGCTGTCCCCATGTGACCCATTGAACCTTTCTTTCTTTCCCCTACACCCACAAATAAGCAATTATAACCCACTCTTCCTAGTCTACCCAAAGATATCGGCCCATTATATCGGATTCAAGCCGTTTTGTCTCTGTTAACCACCTGACCTATGTTGACTCGAGTTGTGAGCCAACGTCTACATGAGAATCTAACCTTGTCAGCCTAAACCCAACACTTTTTGCCTAAGAAGATTCGAAAAATAATGCAAAGGCCTCACATATCTCTCATAAAAAGTGTTTAAGGTTTGAAAAAAAGGTTAAGGTTTTGGGTGTGGTCTGGTACTTGGACTAGCAGAGAGTGGTATAAAAGGGAAAAAGAAAGCCCAAGTGAATATCCATGAGTTGAAATCCAAAACAGAAGCATGATAATTATGAATCAATATTTACGGTTCAAGTATAATTAGGGAAATGAATCAAATCAAGTGTGCTTCAGCAAAGAATTAAATAACAAAGTATATGGTCCAAGTGTGGTTCAACTCCAAATTTGAATTTACTCAAAATGCATCAAACAACTATGAACAAGGGCGTTGATCTCATGACTTAAAATGACAATTTACAAGGAAATCCACCCTATGCAATGCTAATGAATCATATATCTTATGCAACTAGACTCAATCCTAGAATGTTTATGCATCTAAATGATTAATTTTTATTTTTATTTTTATTTTTTATGCATGAGACTCAAGTATGCAAAAGGAAAATAAGAAAACAAAACACAAGGTCAAATTACACAAACCCTCCCCCAAACTTAAATTACACAGTCCCCTGTGTAATAGAAGGTCAAGAGAAGGACACAAAAATACCAAAAATATGTAAGGAGTAATGGCAGTCACAAGTAGTGGAGTAGGGTTTAGGGAGAAAGAAGACTTACATTGGATTTGGCTGTCATATCGGGGTATGACCGTTGCACCAGCTCGGTGTGGCTCCAATATCGGGCACAAGCTGTTATGCCAGCTCGTTATGGCCTCTATTGGGTACAAGCCGTTGCACCATGTTGGCGTGGCACCGATATCGGGCACAAGTCGTTGCACCAGCCCGTTTTGGTTGTCATATCAGGTACAAGCCGTTGCACCAGCCCGTTTTGGCTGTCATATCAGGTACAAGCCGTTGCACCAGCCCGTTTTAGCTCCTTTGGTCCCCTTTTGGATGGTTCACGACCTCCATGACCCTCTTCACTTGGATAAACATGAGACTGCCTCTCAAGTGCGCTAGTTTTGTGTCTCTAGCTTGACTCCCTCATTGTACCTGAAAGAGAAACAAAATAAAACGAAAATCAGATTTGAAATAAATGCTTAGTCTAAGCAAGAACTCAATCTCAAATGCATTAAAACAATCCCAAGCGGCAACGACGCCAATTGATGCAGAGGTTTTTAGCCTTCTGGTCAATCCTCAAACACACATGTCATTGTAGTATTTGAGGTGTCAATCCACTTGGGAAGCTAATGACACTTGAGATATAGAGAACTATGCTAAGCTAAGCTAATAGAAAAGGTTTTGAAATCTAACATCCTAAATGATACCAAAGAGAACAGAAAATAAAAGCTAACAACCTAGACAAAGACTAAGAAAAGAAGAAAGCTAGACAAGACAAAACTAGACACAAGCTTGGACTTAAAATAAACTAATGACAAAAGTGGTTCTTAGGATGAGATATTTGATAGGTTTGATGCACATGGGCGATCAATGATGGCTTATAAACAACATCTAGACCTTGGGTCCTAGATGGTAATCCTTAGGCATAGGGTTTCTAATCAAGACTAATCCACTTTCGTGATAGAAGTCACTTTGCTAACTCACAACCTAACCTCGCTCTCGCGTAGTGATCCATGAGAATAGCAAGCAAGAATACCCAACCCTATAAAGCCGAAATCCCCCTAGACAGATGGTTAGTCTTAATCTAGGATAGGTAGATCTCTTGTTTATGGGTTTGGCTAAGCAAGCATGTGGTGTTCATGTCAAGCCGCCTATAGTCTTTAGACTAGTTGATCAAGCTAGACTAAGCATAGAGATCAATAAACAAGAAAGGATTAAGATCATTAAATGCATAAGCATCAAGATCTATCACCATGAATCTTTCACATCCTAATAACCACGAAATCTACTCCCTTTTCATGTGTTTAACCTCTAGATCCATGAGGAAATAAAAGCTAAGCATGATTAGAGAGAAGATCTATGACAAGAAATAAATAAAGGCAAAGACTTTACCAAGAAATGCTAGAGAACAAGTCTTGGTTAAGCTTAAACCAAAAAGAAAAGTTCTTGAACTCAAGAACAAAATAAAAGCTTAAATTTAAATTCTATTCATGAATAACCACGAAATTCTATGAAGAATATGTGGCTAAACAAGATTAGAAAGCAAGAACAAGAATAAATAAATTAAGGGAAGTGCAAAAATTAAATTAAAATAAAAATTATTTACATGGTTCTTGAAAATAAAAAGAGAACTAAGCAAAAACTAAAAATGTCTAAAAGGAAAAGAGGGAAGAGAGGGATTTCGTTTTGGGGTTGCTAGGGTATTTATAGGCGAGTCACAAAAACCCTAGTGACACTTATCCACAAAATGGGATCCAATGCTAAAAGCAAACTTCTTTGGACTCTTGTGCTCTTTTGGACTTATGCTGCAACAGCTTCATGTCGATATGGCACCCTGATATTGGCTCCAAGTTCTTATCTTCCCAGCAGAAGCTTCATCGGTCACAAGTCGTTATGCTTGCCCGTTATTCACTAGCTTGCCGAGCTGTCCAGACCGATGCTCACTATTTCCGCAGTAACTTCTGAACCGCCGATCGTAATGACTTCATACTTCCACCATACGAAAGCTAGCTCGATCCTCTACAAATCTTATGAAGACATCAGAGGCTGAATCGAGCCAGATCCCTTCGTCAGAGCTGATCTTTCCGCAACGTCTTACCTTTTCGGTTTAGTTGATCGATCTTGAAGCAACGTCTTGCTTCATATCAGGATGAGGTCGTTGTGGCTGACCGTGGTGGCTGTAGAAGTCTTCTCTTTTGCTCCTTTTTGCCTTGGCTGCTCATTAGTTCTTCTCCCAAACTCCATAGAACCTCCACAGACTCCAAAAGTACCTACAAGTACTCCAAACATGCAAAATATGCAATGCCTATCCTAAAACTAATATGAGTGAAAATGGGATAAAAACTAATGAATAAATGCATAAAAGAGAGCAAAACCTATACTAAATGCATGCTAAAAAAATGTAAAATATGGAGTTATCAACCTTCCGAGGACTTGATAATTCTAGCTGATAAAGCTCATTGGGGATTGTACGGTCTCTCATTTAGGACCACATTAATTTGATACTCCTAGTATCATTAGGGACTGACTCACCAACCTTTTCGCTTGGCAAATTTCCTAGATTGTTCTTCTATGTGTTGCTCATTTTGCTTTAACAACAACATCTTATACTTCTTTATGCTGCTTCTCTAAGGACGTTTCCTAGATTTGCCTGAGTCTTTATAAGGTTAGGAGATTTAGTTGTTCACGTTACAACTACTACTTTATTAGGGCTCCAAAAGAACCAACCTCAGAGAAAGTAGTTCTGTTGACCGTTGAACCAAAATAAAATGGAGTTTCACCTAAAAGAAAGTTGGCTGCCATACCTTCAGACTGAAAATCATCAGGTAGAGGGAGGCGAGCCATAGCATTAACCGAGCGAATAGCTACATACATCAGCTTATATGGGGCACCCAAAGCCTTGCCCGTACTTATTCCTTGAAGGGTCTCTGAGTAGTAAAAAAACAGACCCTTCCCTTTGTCTACATTCGTGGTGACGATTGGAAGAGATTCCAATCGAAGGAGAGACTTTTGAGTAGTAGGATCAGCCATTGTCTCAGCAACATAATTTTTAACTCTCACGTCTCTAGCTTTTCTCTCTGGACTTTCAGCTCCATCTAGATAATGTCGCATCTCGTCCAAACTTCTTCTACAATTCATGGTCTTCCAGAGACCGAGTTAATTCCAACTTGTCTTTTTTCCAGAACACCGAAGAGATGGTCGGATTCCTTCAGAATGGCTTGGAGGTTCTTTGCAGCATTTTGGATTTTCAGTCTTCTCATGGCTGCTTTTTCTTGGTTTTGTTTGACTAGACGCATACACTTCTCTTTCTCATGCGTGAGCATTTGGCAGACATATCACCTCTTTTGAATTGTCTTGTAAAAATATAACATTGTGGTTTTCTCTTTCGAAGGGAGATTGATAAGTTTCCATCTCCTCATTGGTTTCGTAACATCCAATTTTACTCTGACCCGCACAAATTCTTTAATCTGAGGTTGAGTTGGGTCAAAAGCCGCCTTTATTACTTGGCCTGCAAACTCCCCAAAGGCCGTTATGGTCGCTAGTGTATTGTTATTAACCGAAATGTTCTTCATTTGAACCCACACCGGTAAGAATTTAAGATAATCTTCCGGTGGATTCTCAACCCATCTATCAAAAATGGTCGACCATTCCTTGTAGCAGTTAACCACAGTCTTCAAGATCTTCTTCATATAAAGTTCGCATTAAAAGAATAATTGGAAGCGGTCTCGTGAGAGGGAAAAGCCTCTGACTCTGTCATACATTTGCCACTTCTTTAGGATCTCTAGAATGAAGTTCGACATTTTTTGACACTCTGGATTAAGCAAACGTCCTATGATACTTGTGACGTTGTTTCCACATGAGTTGTATTGTGGAAGATCATGCATATCGAAAGGGACCTCATCCTCCTCAAGAGAGAGATCCATCAAAGCTTTATCGAAGCTTCGGAGGAGACGTATACACCACCACTGATCACGAGTTTCACCGACGGACTACAAACAAACGGATCAAACACCAGAATTGAATGCTTGAAATCATTCAGATCTTGTGAGGCACTGAAAAGACAATGTTCATATTAGATTCGATGGTATCGAGAAATATCAACCAGACACACCTTATCTGCAATAGAATAAAACACTATATTTAAAAAGGAGGGTCCTGAGCAAAAGTATAAATACGCAATTGCAGTTTGATTTAAAACGTCTAGTGTAATTCTATAATTTTTTACCATTTTATTATAATCACTGTTTTATACTTTATGTTGATAGTTTAGACGTACAATCAACTGGCTCAATTTTATATAGTAAAAAGTACTGTTGTGCTTGAAAATGAAGAACCTTGCAACAGTTTACTCCCTCCGTTTTTTTATTAAGTGTCGTTTTACAATATTTCACACAGATTAAGAAAACATTAATTTTTTCTATTTTACCCTTCACTAAAACATCATTTTGTCTGATAGGACTAATTAATAAGATAAAAAGGTAGGGATAAAACTAGAAAATTTATCATAAATCTGCATTAAAATCCGAAAACGACAATTATTTTAAAAAAAAAACAAGTTTACAACGACACTTAAAAAACGAAAAGAGTATAATTTAGTTATTAAAATGGTCATTCTATGGTCAACGACTTCAATAGAGCATTGGACCACTTGGTTCATTTGATTACTCGCAGTAACTAAATACGTCACTTTAAGAATTACAAACCTATATATCATGTAATCTTGCATAGATTTTACCCAATTCCACTTTGCATAAATATACATCAATTCTCAAAGTATTGAAAATGAAGTTTGGAATACTTTTCTTATTATCAAATTATTTACCGTACACCAATGTACTGTGCAATAATAGAGATAGTTACAAAAAAAAACACTTTTTGAAAGTGTAATATCAAAATAGAGCATTTTCTTCAACATGAGTACTTCTATTGAGTGGGAAAAATTTTTTGCCTTCCTCTCTTTTACCCAACTTCACCTCATTTTTTTTCCATCTTTTTCATCTCTTCTCTCCTCATAATTTTTTTAATTCTCATCTCTTCTCTCTCCTCATAATTCTTTCACTACCAATAAAAACTTGGATGCATTTGTATAACAAATCGTAGATAAGAAAGCGTGGATAACAAAATGTGGATGCAATTGCATGATCTTACGTTGACACCTACTTATAGTCAGTGGTGACAACGTCGTTTGGTGAATAGCGATTGAGAGATGGATGTGTAAGCATAGATGCCAAATACAAACCACCACAACTCACGCACCAGCCATCATCCACACCACACTATCCACATATCTTTGGTTACAAGCGCATAAAACTGAAATTGGTTATCCACACCAACTTATCCATATTGTCTCATTCTGCCTATCCACATATTAGCATCCACGATATATCCACACCAAACCGTCCACAACCTTCATCTCCTATAAATCTATCACATCCACACCAAACCGTCTATGACCTTCATCTCCTATAAATCTATCACATCCACACCAAACCGTCTACGACCTTCATCTCCTACAAATCTACTATATTCACATAAAACCGTCCACGAACTTCATCTCATACAAACCAATATCTACCATTTAAGCAGATTATGTATCTACTTGCTATTGTCCACAGCTTCAACATTTTCACCATTTTTTTCATTAAAGGTATTTTTGGTAAATCACATATCCAAAAATAAACAAAATCAAATAAAAGTACTTTAGTTGATGAAAATCACTTTTTATGTAATCAAAACACAAAAAGTGAATTTGTATGTAAATGACTATTAATTACTTTTTTAGTGGAATGAGAGATATTGAGATTTAGGCTGCCTGAGGTTAAAGTAGATTAAAAAAGATCACTTAACTAATTGAAACTTACGAGTTTTTGATATCAAAAAGAATCTTGTTAGTAAAAAAATGTTCTTTCAGACCAATGAATTTTCTGATCGTCAGAATCCCAAGACAGTAATTCCAAGGCTGCGCAAGTATCATGACCTCCATGAATCTGCAACTGGTCAGCCTCGAAGCTGTACACACTGCTCTTAACACCGATCTTGCTCCATCCCTTGGCACATTTCAGTTTTTGTTTATCCATGGCGTATCTTATCCTCACTGACTTCTCCCATCGCCAAGTCATCTCGTATAACTTGATCAGAACAAGATAAGGAAAGGCTGACTTCGGTTCAGATCCCAACATTCTTTCCGCCACTGTCTCAGCGAGCCTCGTGTCTCCAACATCCAGACATGCACAGAGAATCGGTTCCCAAATATGAGAGCTTGGCTCAAAAGGTATCTTCTCCGCAATGTCTTTTGCTTCATTGATCATACCGGTCCTGCAAAGCAATTCAACTATACATGCGTAATGCTCGTTCTCAGGATCAACTCCATGAGAGTTTTGCATCGAAGAGAAGATCTCAATCCCTTCGTTAACTAAGTTAGCGTAACAACAAGCTACCAAGCTCCCCATAAATGTCACTCTATCCGGTTTCAGACCTCGGTCCATCAGTAGCAATTGATGGAAAACGGCAAGGGACTCAGCTGCTCTGCTGTTTCTTGCCAATCCCATTATCGCAGTGTTCCAAAAGAACAAATCTTTATCAACAGTTGTGGCAAAGACTCTCATTGCTGAATCAAGCAACCCGGTTTTGAAGTACATCTCCATGAGCGCGGTGGCTACTACAGTGTCCTGATCAAACCCTGACTTGATAGCCAAAGAATGAACTTGAGCTCCATGGTCTAGCATTGCAGCATTCATTGAGCTCAGAACGCTACTGAGAGCGAACTTATCGGGGCTAACGCTCTGACTCATGGCGACAATAAACACTCTAAGAGCATCTTCACCTAAACCATGCCACGAATAGCTAGCCACCATGGAATTGCACAACACCGAATCACATTTCTTCGAATGCAGGAAAAGCTTAACCGAATCCTCCAATCTGTTGCACTTGGAGAACATGTCAATCGCGGCTCCCGAAACAACGGTGTTAGAGAAAAACTCCATCTTGACGCAGAGAGCAATAGCCTGCTTACCCCTGCACAGGTCTCGTAAACCCGAGCAAATCGATAAAACCGTCGAGACCGTGTATTCGTCGGGTCGATTCCCCGTTTCCCTCATTAACCGAAACCCATCCAAGGCCGCTTCTTTGTTGCCGGAATCAGAACAACACAAGATCAAAGAGTTCCACGAGATGACATCTCTATCCTCCATGGCTAAAAACACTGATAAAGCACAATCAAAAACTCCTAATCTTCTGTACATATCCATCACTGAGTTCCACACGACTAAGCTAGACAAACTCACACCGCTGCAAATAACATTACCATGAATCTGTTCCCCATGGCGAACACGAGTAACAAGAGAAGCTAGAATCGAATAAGTGAATTCCGTTGGGCGAATAGCCACATCCAAGAAAACCCTCATCGCAATTTCAGGATACCCACAAGAAGCAAAACCTGAAATCACTGTGTTCCAGGTAACAACATCTCGTTGAGGCATTTCGTCGAACAGTTCCAGTGCGTGATTGAGATAACCGTTTCTGAGCAAACCCTTCAAGCAGACGTTCCAGGATATGATGTTCTTATCGGGAATATCGTCAAACAGTTGAAAAGCATCGACGACGGCGCCGGATTTGAAGTAGAGCTGAAGACAGCGGTTTCCCCAAAAGGTATTGGGTAGTAATCCAGCTTTGAAGAGCTGGGCATGGACGATTCTGGCTAAAGTCAGAGACTTTGAGAGCAAAGAGCGGTCTAATAGACGCGAGAAGTAGAAAGAGGACGGCATGCAAAGTCCATGAGCTCGTCGGAGCAGTGAGCACATACAAGTGCGGAGATTTTGTTTTGTTTGTTTTGTTTGAATTATCTTAAAACTAAAAGCCCAAATTTTAATGGATCAATGGCTCAAATGCCCTCCTGGCTACAAACGAGATCTGAGATGCCCTCGTTATAATTAGGCATTTTTTATAATTTTTTTAATTCAAAAGTAAGATTGTTTACTATCATATCTCTCTAACTTTGCAACAATTACAGACCAACCAATCAAATATCCAATCAAAACAGATTCTATCCGGATTCATTCAATCTGGATCATCTGAAAACCTAATCCGAATATGCGATACGACGCGACCCAGAAAAATCCAACATACAATTTTTTGTGCTAAGTTTAAAATCGATTCATCTTCTTCTCTCTCGCTATCGAACGGTTACAGAAAAACTAAGAAACACTATCGGAGTTGAGGATTGAAAAATCGTTACCAATTTTGGTAATATGTCGACGATTCCCGCAGAAGGTAGGTTTATTTGAATTCCTCTACACTCATATGTCGTTGATTCCGTTCATTTCAATTGCAAACTTAGTCGAACTCATTCATAATGTTATTGTGATCGGTTTCAATTTCAATTTTAAACATAGTCGATATGCATATTGTGATCATGCATTCGTTTTAAAGTAGAAATAGAGTTGATTTAGTGTAGATCCGATTTCTTATAAAAAACTTGTGTTGATTTATGCAGGAATTTCAGTGGATCCAACTAAAACAAGAAGGGCCCGTACAAAGAACGCCTCATATATAGGAGATAAGTTTGTTGGCCGAGTTGAAGAGGATCCGACTCGAGCACAAGAAGAGAGCGGCGACAACAGCGACAGCGACAGAACCCTGACCAATTCTCCACTCGAACTGGTATGTAGTTCGATAATATGGTGAACAAGTAGTAGAACTTGGTAACACTATTAGATTTTTGATGTATTAGTATTACAAAAATAAAAGTAAAACTTGGTAACATTTGATACAACTTGAATCGATTGCAGGATTTTGAGGATGATACAGAGTTGATGCAACCTATGCGGATGTACTTTACACCGAGTGAGTACAAGAAACAGGTGAAGATATCAACCAGATGTTACATCCACAAGGCGGTGAAAAATATAAATTCTCTAAACCTCCAAGCGTCCGAGAAGAATTGGTTTTACAACAACCCGCAGTTCAAGCACTTTTTCCATATGCATGCTGACAAAAACCATAAGGTTATGGGCATGTGGATGCTCCTGCTTAGAACATCTGAAGTAGAGAAGAAAAGGGAAGCTTGGTTCGTGGTCAACAGAGTCCCCATTAGGTACTCTCTGAGAGAACATGCTCTGATTTCTGGACTAGATTGTCATAGCTATCCAGAAAACTTCACGCAAATGGGGGGTATGAAATTTGCGCAAAGGCAATTTGGACAAGGAGTAACGATTACCTATTCAAAAGTCGAGGAAAAGCTTCTGAAAATGAAGAAACATTCTCCAGATAGGCTGAAGATGTGTGTCTTGTACTTCCTATCTAGCAGGGAAGGAGAAGACAGGAGCAGGAGCACCATCTGTTAATAAGTTCTTTATAAGAGCTGTGGATGATCTTCAACTCTGTGAGACATTTCCTTGGGGGAGATACGCATTTGATCAGAATTTGAGAGATATCCAGAAAGAAATGGATGATTATAAAGGTGTCGTCGAAAGAACATGCAAGTTTCCAAGTTTTTGTACTTTTTTGGAGGTAAACATGATTATTTGCATATTCTTAATAATTTTTATTTGATGTTTTCTTTTCCTTAACTCTCTAACTATATGTGTCTTGTGCAGATGCTAGCGTTTGAAGCAATTCCAAAGTTGAATAAGAAATTCCGAGAAGACCACAGAGGCGCCGAGAGCAGCTCGCATCGTATGTGTAAGAGGAAATTAAAACCATCTGCAATGAAAGGATTTCCCCTTTCAGACATTTATGAAGTACTTGGTAATACTAAGGTTAGAAATCTAAACTAGTTATCCTTTGCATTTTCATTATTTGTTTTTGAATTCTTTTGAAAATGTTTTCTTTATTTATATTGACAGGAAATTCAAAGTGTCTTGGTCCCAACCGATGATGAAGAAGATCTTTTAGATCGAATTATGGAAGAAGGAGATGAGGATGATGTCGATGATGTTGTTGTTGATGGGTGGATGAAATATATCGATAAAGGAAAAACGATATGTTTTGAGGAGATGTACCAGGAAGATGTGACTTCCCGAGAAGAAGAAGAGGAGAATGAGGAGGAGGATGAGGAGGAAGAGATCGCGGCCATCCTTGTGGAGAATGCGGCCATCCGTGGGGAGAATGTGGCTACGATTAGTATGGTAGTACGGCTGGAGCTAAGCATGGACAAAGGGTTCAAGCAAATCAATGATAAGATTGATGGATTGGACAAGAGAGTTGTAGCAGTGGAAGGGTATGTGAAAGAACAATTAGATGCTAGGATGGCATTTGAAGACGGGATGGATTATCATTTTAATGATAATCAAGATGCCGGAGGTGTCACAGTCGAAGAAGCAACAGAGAAGGTATTAGTTTTGTTTTTGTATGGTAAAATGAAAAAAGGTTACTAGGAAACACTAAGTAAAACCGAGTTTGTTTTGCAGGATCCGAAGGATCAAGGAGTTGTGCCTCCTGGAGAAGTGGTATCTACGGTGGTTGAAGAAAGACAAGAGAAGGAAAGAGAAGAAGGAGAGATGGTGTCAACACCGGAGGTGTCTACAGAAGGAGAGAAGGAGCCAATACCTCCTGAGATGTCTACGGAAGTAGAGAAAGAAGGAGAAAAAGAAGGAGAGAAGGAGCCAACACCGGAGTTGTCTACGGAAGGAGAGAAGGATCCAACACCTCTTGAGATGTCTACGGAAGTAGAGAAAGAAGGAGAGAAAGAAGGAGAGAAGGAGCTAACACCAGAGGTGTCTACAGATGGAGAGAAGGAGCCAACACCGGAAGTGTCTACGGAAGTAGAGAAGGAGCCAACACCTGAGGTATTAGTTTTTTTGTATGGTAAAATGAAAAACAAAAAGTAAAACTAGGAAACACTAAGTAAAACTGTTTTTTTTTTTGCAGGATCCGAAGGATCAAGGAGTTGTAGCTGATAGAGAGAACCTAAGAGTTGTGGTGGTTGAGGAACATCAAGAGAAGGAAGGTGTAGAAGAAGAAGAGAAGGACGAAGAAGAGAAGGAAGAAGAAGAAGAGAAGGACGAAGAAGACAAGGAAGAAGAAGAAGAGAAGGAAGAAGAAGAGAAGGAAGAAGGAGAGAAGGAAGAAGAAGAGAAGGAAGAAGAAGAGAAATGAGGAGGGAAGATGATTTCAATGGACATATGTAGCCGTGTGAGTATGGTAGGAGATAAAAAGGTGAAGGTCATCAAGAGAAAAAGATCATCGTCGGAGTTCGCAAATACGTCTGAGGAGAAGGTAACATTTTTTAAAATGTAAAAACAAAAACGAAATACTTGGAAATACTATAAATTGAATTATGATTGTGATTGCAGGCTTCCGCTGAGAAGGACCGAGAGAAGGAACCAGAGCTGAAGAAAACGTACAAGAGGAGAAAAACCCGTGTTGAGGTGAAGGAAGGAGAGAAGGAAGTTGAGAAGGAAGTTCTGGGAGGTGAAGGAAGAAAAAAGTGCAAGGAGAAGAAATCCCAACTAATTTTGCCTCCTTTCACAGAGGAAAAAGATAAGGGAAAGAGAGTGACGAGGCAGAGTAAAAAACAATATGAAGGGAACTGATATTGTTGGTTATCTTTTATGTAATACTCGTATTGTTAAGTAAAATTGTGTTATTTTGGTTGTTTGGTTTTGATGTTTAAAACTATGATAATCAGTTTTTATGTTGTTTGGTTTTGATGTTTAAAACTATGATATTCAGTTTTAATGATTTTTAAAGGTCTAACATAAAATTCAGATAAAAACACTAATATGTTTATTACACACTCATATGTCTATTACAAGAAACAAACGATTCGAAACAAACTACTCGTAGGTCTAAACACTACGACCCACAAGATCCGTAACTAACTCCTTCAGCTTTGCAATCTCTTCACTGTTGTTGTCCAGCTCCAAACGCATTCACTCCATTTGAAAATGAATGTTTCTCAAGCTTCCAATTATCTTGGACTGTTCATCAAGTTCGTTCTTTAATCTTAAAACTTCTTCCTCAACAGCATGATCCCAGCATTTGTGAATGTGATAGCCATTATTCTGTACATCAAGACGAAAATCGAATGTAAATTAATGGCATTTAATAGCAAAACACTAAAAATTCATCTCACCTTATAGGCATTGCACGTAAAGTATTTCATTCCTAGGTTGGACGCTTTAATGGTCTGCTCGATGATTTGTTCACCACATGGACAAATTTTAGGAATGCAGTAGTCCCCATTAGCTATGTGATAAAGTCTGTCGATTAACTTCTTAGCCCTCTTCTCGTCACCGTAGTTTGGGTCAATGGGGTCCATAGTCACTGTCAAAAGAGACCAGCGAAGACTAAGTAAAACCAAGTATTACTTGCATTCCTTATTACTATATGTAAAACACTATCCAATCCCTACACAAACGTAGACAAACATAGAGAAACGGATCCTAGACAAACCCCAAACCCGAATTTCATTGCGAACCCTAGATGAACCCGAATCCCAAATTCATGGGCGAACCCTAGAGGAACTCGAATCCCTAATATCTGGCGAATCCTAGAAAAACCTGAATCCCAAATTCTTGGGCGAACCCTAGAGGAACTCGAATCCCTAATATCTGGCGAACCCTAGAAGAACCCGAATCCCAAATTCCTGGGCGAACCCTAGAAGAACTTGAATCCCTAATTTATGGCCGAACCCTATAACAACCCGAATCATATAGACAAATGACAAATGTGTGGAATTAAAATCGAGGTACCTTGGAGCTTCAGACCCAGAAATCGCTGCAATGAGATTCCAAAGAGACCTCGAGAAGATGAGAGTGAAGATGAAAAGAAAATGGGATTTCGGGCTCGAGGGGAAAAGTGAAAGATTTCCCTAAGATGTTTTCGGGCTGGAAGGGAAAAGGGTAAAAAATAATAAAAATCAGGAGTGCCAACACATAATACACGTGCGCCGCCAAATAGACACGTGCGCCGCCAAATAGACTCACATAGTTGTACCTAGTTTTCCAGTATTACTTGCATCCAAATAGTGTTACTTTTGGTGTTTTTTTAACTTTTATTTAATATTACCTTGCAAAAAACTTACATTTTTTAGTTGTATCAATCATTTTAGTAAACTTAAGTACATTCCAAAGTTTTTATGTTTTAGAAAGTGTTATATATGTTTTTACCAATGTTTTGCATCTTAATTTGGTATATATTAACAAAGTAACCATAAAAGTGTAAAGGGTTTGTTAACTACATTTTCTAATAACACCATAATTATAAATTTATTTTGGTTTTGTAATTAATACATCTTTCTTATAATATATAGTTACTTACATAACGTATATTTATTTGGTTCGTGTGATATGAATTTTGTTAATATTAATTTTCTTTATATTTTTAATATTAATTTTCTTTATATTTTAATATTAATTTTCTTTATATATTCAATCAAAATTGAACTTAGACGTTGATTGTTTCTTTCAAAACATTTGTTTTTGAAAACATATTGTTTTTTTAGGGAACATACGCTATTAAATTGTTAAATAGTTCAAAAACCACAAGCTAAATATCAAATTGTCCAATATCGACTTAAACATTCACGATCTTAGTTATACCATTACGAAATTCAGTTTTACCAAGTTGTACAAAAAAAAATGGTGTCCAAGAGATACAAATTATTTTACAAATTCCAAAATAAATCAAAGCTCACTACTCTAAACTGGATTCAACCAGTCAGCCAAGTTTCTTCCCGCTACCCTTTTATTGCTCGGTTTTGGACGCCGTTCTCCAACCGATGGATACCTCTTTTCTTTATTTCTTCCCTTCTTTTTTGTGTAGTCCAGAGGTAAGATTTGCAATTCTTTTATTTCCTCCGGAATACTCCAGTCAGACTTTGCCGGCACTGGATAAATGGTCCTGCAATATGTCAATGCCCACTGCTCTATCAAATAATAAGGTGAACACAAATCATGAAATTCGATATCCACAAGAGGCACCAATTTTTGTGTGATCGATCCACCTTGAGATTTAGTTCTATATTTGTTAAACCATTCAGCTATGTTTTCAACTATCGTATCAATCAACACTAATAAAGGGTATTTTCTTGCTGTCTTAAAAACATTGTTCATAGATTCCCCTATATTGATGGTGTCTATGTTGTACCTTTCTCCTGGAAAGTAACACCTCGCCCATTTCTCCACCTCGCAACTCTCTTTCAGATACTCAGACACAGAAGGGTATCTCCTACAGAAATCATCATAAACACGATGGAACTCAACCACCGTATAAATCTTACCAACATCTATGAATCTAGCTGAGACTGTGTCTTTGTTCACGTTCTGAGCTCTAAACCTCACATTTTGGGACAAATGCCATAGACAATAACCGTGTTGAGCAATCGGGTACACCAAATGTATTGCCTTGATGAGGCTTGGATTCCGGTCAGTAGTAAATACCAACTCCGGAGAATCAGGTATAATGGTTTTCAGCGTATTGAAAAACCACATCCAACTTGCATCTTTCTCATCATCAAGTACACCAAACGCTATGGGATAATGGTGGTGATTAGGATCCTGAGCTGTGTCAAAAATTAGGACATCCTTATATATAGTCTTCAGAAAAGTGGCATCCACAACTATCACTCTCCTCATGGCTTGAAACCCTTTAATGCAAGCTCTCAAAGCAACGAATAGGTACTTGAATTTTTTTCCTTCATCCACCACCACACTTGTTTTTGTACCAGGATTCACCTTCTCTAACATGTGCATATAACTGTACAATAGCTCATAACTTTCTTCTGCATTACCACACACATCTCTAACAGCTTGATGTTTTCCTCTCAATGCGGTGGAGTATGACACTTTCACACCAACTCTTCCCTGAACCAGACTTATGATACTTTTAGGGGTGGGGGTGTTAAATTGTCATGGATAATCATCATGCAAAACAGAAGCAACTAGTCCCTGTGTGCCTTTCCTTTTATAGCTGCTTTTACTCGCAGTCGCCCGAGAGCATGTGTGCATCTTTGTGTATACTCTAACGGAGAAACAATCTGAATTGCTAACCTTTGCAACTCTTAAATGCCATTTGCAATCTTGTTGATGACATTTTAGCACTAATCGAGTCCTATCAGATTTCACCACACTAAACACAAAACAATTCTGAAATGCACCCTTATCAACCAAATCTTGAACTGCATGCTTAGTTCCAAATTCTTGACTCACTTCCAAACCCAAACCGTCTTCCCATGCCTCTATAAACTGACTATTCTGTGTAACACCTGCAGGATCAACATATTCATCATTACCAAAATCGGTTGCACAATTATCCACATCGTCATGTGATCCATTCGCACTCTCTCCAATAACATCATCCTCCAACGTCTCTTGATGTTCTACTGGTTGAACATTACCTACGTAAAGAGTAATGGCACCACCATTTACTACATCATCAGTTGAATGAATCTTGCCGTAATTCACACCAAAAGAACTTCCTCCACCCACTCTAGAAAGTTCCTCAGCCCGCTTATCAATTCCCAAATCACTGATGACCTCTACATGCAAAACACTTTTACTTTGCTCTTCATCCTTGGACGTCAGATAAGAATACACATCATCATCATCGAAAATCAGTGATGATCTCTGTGGTTTGCATACCAATGGAATGAAGCTCAATTGTAGTTTCACCGTACGTTCATCTACCCCAATCTTCCTGCATATCCTACTCTTTAACACCGAGTAACTTATCTCCTCAATACATGTCTTAAACGTTAAACCGTAGATATGACCTACGGAATTCCATATTTCATTTGCTCCGGTCTTTGAATAACTTCCTCCGTAATCAAAAAATAAGTTTACGGTCTTGCCCATTGTCACCTAAAAAAATAAAATTTAAAAAATCAATAATCAACAACAATCAGTTATACCAAACAATCAGTTATACCAACTACTACCTAGTTACGCTTTCTATACAAATCAGTAATACCTGTGACACCCAGTTTTACCTTCTTACTCAGTAATACCAGTTCTATCCAGTTTTACCTTCGTACTCAGAAATACCAGTTCTACCCAGAACTACCTTCGTACTCCGTAATACCAGTTCTACTAAATAGTTATATTGCTGCAACTTAAATTGAATGATTTCGGGCAGATCTTCTTATAATCTACTTACGATTCACTCTGATTCAGCTACTACAATCCATTCACTAATCCACGCATACCCAATAGTTAGACACTCAAATGTGCATACCAAATGGATTCAATTTCTCAATTTTTCAGTTTTCAAACACAACAAGAAATTGATTTCTAAAGATGAAATCGAGGTCTATACTTGATTTCGACTTCGGGGACGAAGACTTACGACGTAAACGTACCTGTATTTGAAGATGCAATAGCCAGCTAGCTTCAATGGAGGTGGAGGAGACCTGAATACCCAGAAGAGCTCGAGGTCGTCGGCTTCAATGGCGGAATCGGATTTCGTCGAAAGAGGAAAGAGGGAGAACCGAGAAGGGAAAAGAAACCGATCTTTGATTGGTCTAAATCTGATATTTTGATTGGTCCTTATTTTTATTTTCTTAAAATTGTTTTTTATTTTGTTTGATTTCATTAAGGGTAATATAGGGTTTTCAAGTTTCATTAAAAGGGTGAGGGGTATGTAGATTTTGAAAAGGGTATTTTGTTTCTTTTTCCTTCATTAAGGGCATATCAGCCTTTCAC
>JAHZTW010000001.1:368294941-368318489 GCA_020283515.1 Alliaria petiolata
TAGGATTGAGTCTAGTTGCATTTCATGTAGGTTTGCATTCATATGCATAGGAAGCAATGATGAGCCTTTCCTTGTAAGATGCCAAATCATGTTCGGTTGGTAGTTCTTTGATGCCTTTGAACAAGTCTTGAAATTATGGAATAACCATGTTCGGATCACTTCACTTGTCACTTAGATCTTGGTCGAAACATTGTCTTAAAATTGATAACCAACTCTACTCACTTGAATCGAATTTGGACATTTAATTATCATGCCTTGCATTGAAAGTGAACTCATGGATTGTATACATATTTGATCACTTCACCACTCTCTTGCTAGCTCAAGTAGTATACATATATAAAACTTCATAGGTTTATGTTCAGCCTTGAGTGGTCTGAGCATGGTTTATTACAATTACTATACTGAGATTCGATTCAAGTTGGAACAAAATAATCATCATCTAAAGAAAGTGTATCAAGAATCTAACATTAGAAGTATGATCACACCCAAAGTAGTATATATTGAAGAAGTGGCAATCCACCTCATTATCCATTAGTTTGGATTGAAACCTCATAAAAATTAACTAATTCAAAACATAGAAAACAAAGAGGAAAAACGCTACAGCACACATCATAGTTCCATAAACAAAACTCAGATATCGAACAAGATACAAGCTGATTAACTCATCATCAGTATCTATCATCTTTGTTGGGATATCAATCCATGTCCCACATCGGAAGTTTAGACAGTAATTGTCTAATATATAAGTAATGTCCAACTCTGATTAGTATGATGTCTTTTGGGAGGAGCCAATTTTTGTGTGATCGATCCACCTTGAGATTTAGTTCTATATTTGTTAAACCATTCAGCTATTTTTTCAACTATCGTATCAATCAACGCTAATAAAGGGTACTTTCTTGCTGCCTTAAAAACGTTGTTCATAGATTCCCCTATATTGATGGTGTCTATGTTGTACCTTTCTCCTGGAAAGTAACACCTCGCCCATTTCTCCACCTCGCAACTCTCTTTCAGATACTCAGACACAGAAGGGTATCTCCTACAGAAATCATCATAAACACGATGGAACTCAACCACCGTATAAATCTTACCAACATCTATGAATCTAGCTGAGACTGTGTCTTTGTTCACGTTCTGAGCTCTAAACCTCACATTTTGGGACAAATGCCATAGACAATAACCGTGTTGAGCAATCGGGTACACCAAATGTATTGCCTTGATGAGGCTTGGATTCCGGTCAGTAGTAAATACCAACTCCGGAGAATCAGGTATAATGGTTTTCAGCGTATTGAAAAACCACATCCAACTTGCATCTTTCTCATCATCAAGTACACCAAACGCTATGGGATAATGGTGGTGATTAGGATCCTGAGCTGTGTCAAAAATTAGGACATCCTTATATATAGTCTTCAGAAAAGTGGCATCCACAACTATCACTCTCCTCATGGCTTGAAACCCTTTAATGCAAGCTCTCAAAGCAACGAATAGGTACTTGAATTTTTTTCCTTCATCCACCACCACACTTGTTTTTGTACCAGGATTCACCTTCTCTAACATGTGCATATAACTGTACAATAGCTCATAACTTTCTTCTGCATTACCACACACATCTCTAACAGCTTGATGTTTTCCTCTCAATGCGGTGGAGTATGACACTTTCACACTAACTCTTCCCTGAACCAGACTTATGAGACTTTTGGGGGGAGGGGTGTTAAATTATCATTTATAATCATCATGCAAATCAGAAGCAACTAGTCCCGGTGTGCCTTTCCTTTTATAGCTGCTTGTACTCGCATTAGCTCGAGAGCATGTATGCATCTTTGTATATACTCTAACGGAGAAACAACCTGAATTGCTAACCTTTGCAACTCGTAAATGCCATTTGCAATCTTGTTGAATACATTTGAGCACTAATCGCGTCCTATCAGATTTCACCACACTAAACACAAAACAGTTCCGAAATGCACCCTTATCAACCAAATCTTGCACTGCATGCTTAGTTCCAAATTCTTGACCTACTTCAAAACCCAAACCATCTTCCCATGCTTCTATAAACTGACTATTCTGTGTAACACCTGCAGGATCAACATATTCATCATTCCCAAAATCTGTTGCACAGTTATCCATATCCACATCATCATGTGTCCATTCGCACTCTCTCCAATAACATCATCCTCCAACGGCTCTTGCTGTTCTACTGGTTGAACATTACCTACGTAAAGAGTAATGGCACCAAGATTTACTACATCATCAGTTGAATGAATCTCGTCGTAATTCACACCAAAAGAACTTCCTGCACCCACTCTAGAAAGTTGCTCAACCCGCTTATCTATTACCACATCACTGATGACCTCTACATGCAAAACACTTCTACATTACTCTTCATCCTTGGATGTCAGATAAGAATACACATCATCATCATCGAAAATCAGTGATGATCTCTGTGGTTTGCATACCAATGGAATGAAGCTCAATTGTAGTTTCACCGTACGTTCATCTACCCCAATCTTCCTGCATATCCTACTCTTTAACACCGAGTAACTTATCTCCTCAATACCTGTCTTAAATCTTAAACCGTAGATATGACCTACGGAATTCCATATTTCATGTGCTCCGCTCTTTGAATAACTTCCTCCGTAATCAAAAAATATGTTTACGGTCTTGCCCATTGTCGCCTGAAAAAATTAATTTAAAAAATCAATAATCAACATCAATCAGTTATACCAAGTAGTACCCAGTTACGCTTTCTCTACAATCAGTAATACCTGTGACATCCAATTTTACCTTCATAAACAGTAATACCAGGTCTATCCAGTTTTACATTCGTACTCAAAAATACCAAATCTACCCAGAATTACCTTCGTACTCAGTAAAACCAGTTCTACCAAGTAGTAATATTGCTGCAACTTAAATTGGATGATTTCGGGCGGATCTCCTTCTAATCTACTTACGATTCACTATGATTCAGCTACTACAATCCATTCATTACCAATGCATGGTACTAATCGACGCATACAACATTGTTAGATACTCAAATGTGCATAACAAATGTATTCAATTTCAAACCCAATTCAATTTATCAGTTTTCAAACACAACAAGAATTTGATTTCTAGAGATGAAATCGAGGTCAATACTTGATTTCGACTTCGGAGACGAAGGTTTGCGACGTAGACGCACCTGTATTTGAAGATGCAATACCCATCTAGCTTAAATGGAGGTGGAGGAGAGCTCGAGGTCGTCAGCTTCAATGGAGGAATTGGACGTCGTCGGGTTCGTCGATAGAGGAAAGAGAAGGAAAGAGAAGGAAACCCGAGTTATATTTTGATTGGTCTAAATCGGATGATTTTGATTGGTCCATTCTATTTTTTTATTAAAGATTATTTTTAAATTTGTTGGATTTCATTAAGGGTAACATCGGAATTTCAAGTTTCATTAAAAGGCCAAGGGGTATGTAGATTTTGGAAAAGGTATTTTGTTTGTTTTCTTCAAATTAAGGGCATCTCAGCCTTTCACCCTTTTAATGAGTTTTCGTCCCATATAACCTCTCATTTTAAGTTTAGTTTTTATTTATTTTTAAAGGCAAAAACAGATCAAAATGACCGAAAATCCTATCTAACTAACCAAAATTACATTTTGTACCTGGGTTTTATCCGCCCACCCATTACCCACCCAATTCGTTCGGATCAAATCCGAAAAATTGTAGCCGTTCGAGCCGTTCAGCGAGCCGTTCAGCCTTAACTCATATTTTATTCATCTCTTTTCGTAAAACTAAGGATAACTACGTAGAACTATGTTGAGTATACCAAATAATCATTGAGACATAGCATCAAACACTTGGTAAGAAATTTTTTGTGATTTTTGAGTGCATTCTTCCACTTTTTTTATTCAAAAATCTCTCATTCTTCTCTCTGTTCGCAGAATTATCAATCTTTTATCTTAGATTCAACGATGGATATACTCTCAAGTTTAAAGCGTGTACATGGTATGTTTAGCTCACCAAGTGTTCGATGCTATGCCTCAATGAAAATTTCTCACCTTTAACTAAATTGGTAGAGCTCGTAAACACCATGAAAAAAAGATATCGGAGAACAAATAAAGGTAATTGAGGACAAGGCTGATGGGTTGGCCGAAAGAGTAGCACCGTTGGAAGCTTATGTGAAGCAGCAATTACGAGAGACTTCAAAAAGGTGTTATACGGACTGTCAGGACGAGTAGGTCAGCGACAAGGTCGACGAAACAGAAAGTATAAGGAGTGAAGACTATCTTTTTTTTCTTATGGTGGTTGTTTGGATTTGTACTACTGGTACTAATACGTAAAACTATGTTCTTGGTTTTGAATTTGAATTCGTACAACGGGTATTACTATGTAGAACTATGTTGTTTGTTTCATGTATTTGAATTCGTACTATTGGTATTACTTTGTAAAACTATGTTGTTGGTTTTGCATTTGAATTCGAGCTACACTATGTAGAACTATATTGTTGGTTTTGCATTTGAATTCGTACTACTGGTACTACTATGTAGAACTATGTTGTTGGTTTTGCATTTGAATTCGTCAACCACATGGACATCTTGTCGGAATGCAATAGTCACCATCGACTATGTAGTANTCAAGAATGTAAATATATAACACTTAACGAGGTATGTGCAGCAAGAAGCATGATCTTGTTCTATGAAATGTGTAATATCTATTGCAATGCCTATGGTAGAGTAACAGAAAAAAAATTATGACTGATATGATATTTTCTCCTACAAGGGCATGTCTTTGTTCCAACAAAATAAAGGGGAAAAAGAAGAGAGAGAGATAATACAGCAAAATATGTTCTGTTAAGAAGTGAAAACAAATTATATCACAAGTTGCATCTTTTCCAATGCAAAAGGCATATATCGTCCTGAAAAGTTAATCAGGAATACAGTTGTTACGAGGAAACTTATCTAACAGTGGTAGTATGACCATGAAATATGAAATATCCGTGTCAGTGTAACAGAAATTTTGGTGACTGATATTTCTCCAACGAGGGAAATGTCTTTGTTCCAACTAAATATACAAACGTTCTCGAACCTCATTTCCAAGCTTAGGAAAACTTAATAAATGCAAGCCAAAAATGATGCTTTCAGTAAAATGAGAAAGTTTCAGTAACATTAACAAGTCATTATGAAAGGAATACGAGAATACCTCTTAAGAGACACAAAAGGAAAATGTATCTAAAAATGGCATCTGCACTCTAAAAGTGTATCTTAAGAGTAGTGGAAGGCTAATAAGAAAAATGTGATCTGCAGCGCTTAGCTTGTAGCATGTGGTTGCTTCAACCAATATTAAATCCTTCCATAGCTGATACTTTAACAAGTGCAATAGAATGGCATGAGAATCAAAATGTCAAAGGAGATATAATATTTGAAGTGGACTTACTTGCAACAGTTCTTGGCAGAGATCTATGCTAGGAAAGCCACTGGTGAAAAATCTTTCAAACTGGTGATGCAATTTCAAATAAGTTTTAGGCCCTGGAGCGAAGATTCCTTGCTGATGGAGTCTCCACTATATTTGGTTTTAGTTGAGCCAAAGGTATATTACCTACCTTGCCGTATCAGAGACTTCATGCATCCCTGAAATAAGACAAGTAACAGAGAATCCCCATAGAAACTGATAATCCATAACCATGCGATATCTATATGTTATCAAGGACCTATCAGAAAAAATCCTTCTACACTATGATTTCCAGGAATCCTTCTACACTATTAAGTGTTGACTCACACTTGTTTTGAGGTTCTAACATAAGCAAACATTACTGTAGCCCCCTTAGACCAACCCAATAGTAACACCAAAGGGTCTAAACTATAATTCTTAATAATAAAATAGATTAAAAAATAGTTATTGGTGTCTTAACTTTAAGACGAGTGTCTAAAATAAGACTTTTTTTCTAAGTTAAGACCCTTACGTGGCACTACGTGATTGGATGAAGAAAATATAATGGTGAATTAAAAAAAAAATATTTTTTTACTTAAATTTTTAAAAAAATATTTTTTTACTTAACACAAGTTTTTACTTAAATTTAAAAAAAATATATTTTTTTGGTTTTTAAGACACCGATCCAAAGTGTCTCCATTGTATACTGAAAAACAACAAAATATTACAAAGTGTCTTATATCTATAAAGTACACAAAATATTAATATTTAATCAATAAGATACCACACTAAAGTGTTTCTATTTGGGTTGCTCTTAGGACCTGAAACCATTACCTCCCGAGCAGGATTTAAATTCCACTGGCACCTCACCATGGTGTTTTCTCAAGAATGTATATATATAACACTTAAGCGAGGTATATGCAGCAAGAAGCATGATCTTGATCTACGTTGCAAGAACAAGACTACTCAGTCAAAGCCAAATGAAATTAGAAAATGAAACCTTCTGTTGCTTATATGCACCTTGCTTGTGACCCATTCAGCAAACGACGGATAATATAATTCTTTGAAGTCATTGGGGCGGACATGAAAGCAGAGAAAATATGTGTTTGACAGCAACTTGATCACTGCTTATTATTCCACTTTTCATTATCTGGAAAAACACATTAAATTTAGCAACGCAAGGGCACATCATCTGAAGGAAAAACCATGACAGATGCCATGCTCATCTTTGTGTCCATTTCCAGGAGAAGAGGGCATGAATATGCATCCAAAGCAGTACGAACAGCAGACACAAGTTGAGCCTAAGTGTAGACTTTTTTCGTTTAGGCATCATCTCAAATCTCCTGAAATCGAAAAAGATAAAGGCACTTGTGAAAACTATCTTCATAACAAGAAATGAGTAGAAGTTAGAATGAAATACTTCCAAAAATTTGTATTTTCTTTGAGTTTATAAATGCCACAAGCAAAAAGGCTGACTAAAAATAACAAAACCAGATTGCAAATAAGCCTCATTCAGACATTTAGTCGAACACCTGATCTGCATATATATACATTAAGCCTCGTTAACAACTAAATTAAAAGCTAATGAATCCATTACCACTTCCTCCATGAGTGTTTATCTATAAATTAAGAAGCGCCAGTCTCTCAATTCCAATTACTAGAATCTTATAATCATCTTAACGTGAAACCATTGTTTTCTACCCAAAATTACCGGTAAGAGAGTAGAAACACTTTGAAACATTTTTATCTCCTCGTTTTGTTGTCATGAAATAGACAAACATTTTTGTCTCCTCACTGTATATTTCACTCAAATTTAACAAATGTGGAAGAAAAAGATAAAAGAGAAGGAAATAGAGCCAAGATTGTTTTAGAAAGTCTCATATTTAACATTTATACTTAAGAAAAACGGACAATTACAAAATTAGAACTTAATACAAAGATAATAAACAAATTGTTGACTCAGTCAAACATCAATCAGTTTGTTGTTGCATCAAGATCTAAGAGATCATCATTGTTGGAAACTCAAAAGATGGTGGAAGATCAAAGTTGTTACAGCTTCTCATTCCTTCCTCTACAAGTAACAAATCCAAGTAACTAGAAGTAGTACCATCGTCTTGATTATAAGACGGAATCGCCGGTTGTTCAAAGCTTGGAAAGGCAGAGTTGGGCAATTGAGTGAAAGTACCATCGTCATGGTTATACAAAAGGATTGAGAAGTTGCTCGGATGTTGTTGATCCAACGAAGACGACGTGGATAAATCAGCAGCAGGGATCATCAAGTTGCTCGGATGATTCATCAATGGTTGTTGTTGATGATGATCCACAATCAGCGAGGAATCAGAAGACAGATCCTTTGAAACCACATTCGCCTGATCCTGAAGAAGACGTCCAAACTTTTCTTTGAATACCCTTAAACGACTTTCCAAGGAAGACTCCATCTCCAACACTTTGTCGTCGTTTTCTTTGACGAGATTTGATGCCTTCTTATTAAGGAACCGCGAAAGGTTGGTGCTTTTCTTGTTCCTTTCTTTATCGCTTAATCTGCTGTATCGCTCGGCAATGTCTCTGACCTTGGCATTATCCTCGGGCCATGTCTTGATGAGCTCTCCTTCACGGTCGTAGCATATGATGCAGAGATCGATACCGCATAGCTTCACCAGCTCGCACGCTTTCTTGACAACCGTCGCCTCTCGTCTCTTGTACAAAGCAGACGAACAAGAAGGTTTCTTGAAGATGGTCTCGTTTCTCACCGACAATTTGCCCCTCGTCATCTTTGTCGTCGTCATCCCGCAAAACTCGGAAATTAGGGTTTTTCAACGGCAATTAACAGCGAGCGCACTTAAGATCCATACCGGTCTTAGTCAATTTCTGCACTTTTTGTAGTAAGACACAACAGGAAAAGATGATTAAGGGTTTTTGTAATTTCCTTTTTCTTTCTCTAACGAGTGAGTCGGGGAAAGAAAAGAAAAGAAAGGTTATGTTGCGACTGTGACACCGTGTCCATTGCATCTATATAACACACTTCTAACTACACACCATAAGGCCGAAGCTGTGGGCCCAGTTAACTACAGTCATTTAATCATTGTTATGATTGGTTAAAACAAGTTAGTTAGTACATTAAAAAAATGGAAAATCCTATAACAGTCAGAAAAAAAGGAAATTTCGGGGAAACTTGGATACCAAGTAGTATCGAAAACAGAATCAAGTGTTGTGTTTGAGTTTCACGCTCCCTCCTTGTATATAATAAACACAACAACAAGGTCACACTTTGCTCAAATTCCCAACAATTCCCAATTTTTTTTGCCGCTTAAGAAACCCTAATTTCAGTCGAGAGAAAATCGAGAGCAATCACACAACAACAAAAGATCGAACGAGAAGGATGGAGAAACAGGAGTTCTTGGAATTGTTTAAGGAAGCAACTCGAGCCGCTAAATCTGCGAGAGGAGTCGATAAATCTCCAGAGGTTTCGAGGTGTGTCGACGCCATGGATCGTTTGAGAAAAGCTCCCGAGTCTCTTGCTCGTGAATTGGTCATCAAAACCTCCTTCATTGGATTGAGTTACATAATTTTCATGGATCACAAAAACCCTAAAATCCGATCGAAGGCAAAGCTTCTTTGGGATCTTTGGCTGTCGTATCTTTACGCCACCGGTAGGAAACAGAGCCGCCATCGTGAATGTGATCAAAACCGACGACCGGTGGTGAAGAAGCGTGTGGAGATTTCGTCAGGAGATTCTAAGCGAGACAGAGTCCGTGAGATTCTGAGAAAATCCTTGGCTAAAGTCGCTTCTGAGGTTGTCGAGACGGAGATGAAGAAACGAGTCGTTTCCTGCGATCCTTGTGATGTGGCTGTTTCGGTGGAATCTGCCATGTTTGAGAAATTGGGCTGTTTCGAGGGGCCTCTAAAACTAAAGTACCGATCGATTCTGTTCAACATGGGAGATAGCAACAATCCTGATCTGAGGAGGAAAGTGCTAATTGGTGAGATCAATGGAGAGAGATTGGTGACGATGAAGGGAGAAGAGATGGCTAGCGACAAGATTAAGATGGAAGTTCAACAAATCAAAGAAAGGGCAAGATTTAGGGAACATAATCGAATGAAGACGATGTTGATGCTTCATCAATCAGATATGATGATTATGACCTAGCCGAGATTCTCAGTTTGATGTTTATGTAATGATTAAATCTCTTGTGGGTTTGGATGTAAAAACACTTTAAGATTTTGTTTGCAAAGTTTTGTAACTCACTGTTTCATTGTTAAAACAAATATATTAGTATATTTACCTTCCACTATATTTCTTCAGTTCTCTTGTTAAATCTGACACATTTTATCAGCACACTAAAAAAATTCATGAATAAAGTTTTGGAAAGACTCTTTTGACAAGAGAATGTTTCCATAAAAGTAGACTGACGATAATACCAAACAATGTTATAAATTGTTTCCGCCAGTTTTACAGCAATTGAAAAGACCAATCTAATGTCTAAATCCTCCTTACTCTTATTTTTCAGCCATTGTCTTATCTGATACAACTGCCTTGAGTTGAAGGAAGTTCGCTATCAACTCTTACGACTCCAAAATTGATTCTTCCTTCTTCTGCAAGTGGTGAATTATTTGTCTCATTTGATTCATCATCCCGAATAGAAGAGCTCCCCAGAAAGTATTTGCTCCTCTTTCTGTCTTTGACTCTGACCCTTGAGCCTTGAGGATATGTGGAAGCAGGAAAAGACTTGAAAGTGTCCCATTCATCATTTTCTTCGTCGACTCTGACTTTCTAACCATATTAGATTAAAAGATGTTGGCAAAGTGGACAAATGTTTCAGCTTTAACCATATCAGCAGAAGAGGCAACTTTCTTTGGTGTTGCTACCTACCACAGGTGATGATAATTTGGCTTCGGAAGGGAGCTGTCTTGAGAGACGGAAGCACAGAGTATATATCCTAACATCAACAAAACATGGAAACCAATTAGATAGTAATTTTCAATTTTTGCATGCAAAATGCTTACCCACAAGACACATTAACTGATTTGATCCTTATTCTATGGTTCTAAAGATAAAGTTTGAATCATCGGGACAAGGGATTTGGGATAGACGAGTAAATCATATATAACGCATTCAAGAACCAAAAGCTGCTGCTGCTGCTGCTGGTTGGCAGCGACAGCTAAACATCCTTAAAGTGAACAGCCGCACAGCTGCATTTCTTAACTCGAGGACTTCCTGGTATTGATCCATAAAAACAAAAAAAAAACAATGAAATTTACGAACTGCCTTAAGAGGAATGGAACCTGAGAAATGCCACCTGAAGTCTTAGAGAAACCCTACAAGAACGGATTCAAGAAAAAGGCTCATGAATCCCTTCAGAAGTTCTGCGTCTGAAGTAGCATTATGAACCGCAAAAACATTCACCAGCTATAACCACCGATTCCTTATTCATAGGTTTCTATCCAAAGTAATAAGAAAGAAGTCAATTACCGTAGTTTTTCATTCAAAAAACGTCAAAATTTATCTTTTCTCCTAGAAAGCAAATTCTGTGGAAATCGGAAGAAACAAACAAGAAGCGCCCTCTAAATAAGTTCTCCTCTGTGTTGTTGTAACGCTGTACCAAGCTTTTTAGCACTTGTTAGGCAGTAGCTTGAACCTGCAAATATTTGAACTAATACTGTTATTCTGTTAATAGCTTGATAACTAATATATGACAATAAGGCAAGTCTCAGTAACCTGCATATTGGAATCTTTAACTACTGTTGCTATACTAATGTGACAACTCTTCAACATGGGCAATACTGATTGAATTGGTATCAGTTTCATCTCCTGGACAGTCAAATTCTCAGGCAGTCAGTGAAAAAAATTGTTCAAGACAGAATGAAAGCTTTAACTGAAGAAGCTTGCGTAACACTGATCTCTTGTTGTCCACGAGATGGATACCTTTGATCCAATCTTTGGTAAGATCACCAACCATGTGCACACAAGAACCAAAAAATTCTCTTAGATGGACGCTACTCTCGGCAGCAAAATTAGTGGCATCTGCAATAAAACTTTCAACGTCCCAAAAAAAGGAAGCAAAAGCTTTCAGTTGCAGCACATCAACTTCACCATTCTGCATATGCAACTTTGGGTCCCTCAAATCATAACTACAGAAAACGAAGCATATTTATATCTCATATGCTTTCTATATAAGAACGTGGTTTGTTTGTTTCGGCCCAGGCAGCTAAAATGATAGCGACCTTTATCTATCAGATTACGAAATTAGCTGTGGATTCAATTCGATTCTCATACCAGTACAAGGTTATTGTGATGAGAAATGTGTAGACTTGATACTCTATCTCAAATCTCCTGAAATAAAATAAAAAAGATAAAGACGCTTCATACCAAGAAATGAGTAGAATTCAGAATGAAATACCTTATATATATATATATATGTATCACCCATTATCATCAACTAACCCACCAAAATCTTTATCTTCATAAATAATAGTCGTTAAACAAAGAAATGGCAACACAACAAAACGTTTTTGTTACAATTGGTTCTTCCAACTATTTCTATTTGTTGAGTGTATATATATATAAAGCCACAACTAGCAAAAAGGCTTGACTAAAAGCAAAACCAGATTGCAAAAAAAAAAACTCATTCAGACATTTAGTAGAACACCTGATCTACATATAAGCCTTTATCTATAAAACTGAAAAGGCTTCCCCAAAGGTTGTGTCTCTATATGTCCTAGAGACAAACAAAAAAAGTAAAATAAAAAGCAAAAGATTACACGATACAAAGAGTTCCATGGCACTTGATTCAAAGTAGAGTAAGTTCCAAGAGTTAGCATATGAACCTTTACAAGATTTATGAAACAATCCTTCCAATCTGATGACATTGTAGGGATGATCCAATCTCCTCAGTATCAAAAACTCAAGAAATTAGTGAATACATTAAGCATTTAAAAAAAAAACATTGAAAGCATCTCAAGAACGAAATCAACAATACTCTCTGGATAAAAATACTACCATGCGACAGTTAACAAAAAATAAGTTGGGCTCTTAACGGGCCTATTTTTGCTGGATCAAGAACCACTATATTCAACAGAGACAAAATCTGACGGAAAAAAATAGTTTTATTATAACGAAACAATTAACATAATCGTTACAGATGGTAATGATACTTAATTAAGGACTAGAACACGTTAGAGTTTAAAAGATTAAAGCCCTAATTAACCCCAATACAAGAGGAACCATTCAAGCTATGAAGTGACTAAATTCCATTTCTTATTCGTTGAGAAATTCTCCAATGTTGATCATGTAATCGTCGGTGACGTTCGCCTGAAAGTTGTTGTTGTCGAGAAAGAAGCCGTTATTGAGACCAAACGCATCTTCATTATAGAGATTATCCCAAAAGCTCTGATCCTCATACCCACCGACATTGATCAGAAGAAGCGAATTCTGCAAAAGATGGAGACCAAGAGTTAGGGTTTTCATCAGAATCAGATACAAATTGTGATGAAAATTCGCTAGGGTTTTGATCAAAGGAAGCCAATTGCGAACAATTGTTTGGGTTTTCTTCTTGATCGAAATTAGAAACAAGTTGTAATTTTTCTTCCTTGTCAAGACAAGCCATCAAATCCTTCTTCATTCTCTTAATACGATCCTCCATGATATTCAACTCAGAGATATCGTCACAACAATGGTAAAGATTTGGGTCTTCCCACCAAAACCCTAACTTGGATTTGGGGTTAGTCTTTGGAGGAAGCTTGCCGTTAAGGTAGCAATCAGCAATTTCGGAGGCAGGACAGTAGCCAGAGAATGAGTAAACAACGTCGGAATTATCGGCCGGAGAGGTTACAAAGACGGCGATGTTTGCACCGGAAAGAAGGCAGAGATCAGCGGCTTTGGAAAAGAGCGTTTGACGGCGTTTAGAGCAAGCCACCGATCGTTGCTGTTTTGTGTCGCGTTTCTTTATTTCAATCTTTCTCTTTGTCCCTTTCACCATTGTTGACCTAATCACGCTCGGCGGCATAAATCACAGAGAAAAGAGAGAGTGTGGAAAAGAGTACAGATTACAGAACCCTATGCAGATATATATAGTAGTAATGTAGACATCGAGTGACGTCATCTGACTCAGTCAAACTAATTTCTTCTTGTTGTTTATTTTTTTGGTAAAACTAATTTCTTCTTGTTTTACTCTTACAGTCAAACTTTTGTCTATATGATTTTTTTTTCGTTTACTAAAACTGTGTTTAGAAGTTTCTAAATATTGCAATAATAGTTACATAGTTGATAACAAAATTAGATATTTATATACCTAAAATGATGAAACAAATACTATCTGGTGATTTTTAAATAAGGTTTTATCTTTTTGAGCATTAACCAATAAAGTTAATAAAAAAAAGTTTATATATACATATGCTAATTATAAATTAATTTCAACATTAAAAGCATCTTTTAAACTCTTTTATTATTTTTATTTCCAGAAATCACGTTAATATTCTATATATATATATATCCAATAATTGCACTATAAATTATAAATAAAGGAAGACTTTTGACTAAACTATAAATCCAAAATATTATCCCAAACTCTAAAAGTCTAAATTCTAATTTAAAAATAAGTTTTCAGCCCTATAATCCATATACCCCAAACGTGTCTGTTTTCTTAGTCTGTATGTAAAATTTGTTATCATTTATTTGCATATCTATTTTCAGATAATTTTTGTTGGTATTGCGAGCTTAAATTATTTTGTTTTATTATGGCGGCAAGTAAAAATCAGATACTTTACCTTAAATTATTGTTATTGCGAGCTACTAATTTAAGGTAAAGTATATGAGATCAGATAATTTAAACTTGCAATAAAAAATCAATATTTCTTTTAGTTGTATTGCGAGCTTAAATTATTTTTTAAGATTCAAAGAAATAAAATTATATAGAAAAAATGTTATTAGGATACAATTTCTATATATATATACATAATATTCTAGCCATCTCTTTATATATGGCTTTTAATTAGTAATATAACTTTTTTGGCCATGCCAATTTCTCAATAATAACATGGAAAAAAATAATCAAATCCAGTTTCAATATCCTGAAGGAAACCCTCCTTTTCTTGGATCACTTACGGCCAAAAGCTTACTCCTTTCACCAGAACTTCCACCAGATTCTTCAACTATGAACTGGGAAATCGTAGTGAATAGTTTGAGGACGTAGGCACGTTGCCGAACCTCGTTAATTTCTTGTGTGCTCATATTCTCGTTTTTACAAGTTTAAGGATTTAATCCGATTATACATTAACTATGGAGCCTATATAATTCAAACATTTGTACGTACTCTCACAAGTTGTGGATTTATGTAGGAAGAAGTTGGGCTCTAATAGTTACAAGACCTCGTACAAGCTTTAGTGTTGCGAACATCAATAAAATTAGAAACCAAATCTAGCACGCACATTGAGGTAGGTTAGTTATTTATGAAAGACCATACAAATCAAAATCACTAGATTAGTGATGCAGCGTACATCCATTGTATCTATTTTCTTTGGTTTTAACTTATTGGTTATTTTCCTTTTACTTGCTCTTTTCCTTTTACAATACAAACAAAAGAACTTACTTTTTCTTAATTATTTAGGCTTTAGATTTCTATTATAAATAGTCGATGCCTTGATTTGTGAGGATCACGACTTATTGAATTAATAAATAGAGTTTTTATCTCTTAATCCTTGTTACGGCTAGAACTCGAGAGTTCTCAACGGAATAAGAAGGCTTAGTTTCTTGGGGATTCTCACACTAAACAAGAACTTCGCGTTATCATAGTTACGGCTACATCAGTTTGTATCAGAATCCAGCAGTTTTAGTTTCTAAACTAGAACACGATCCTTGTTCGTCATGGCACCTAGAAAGCCAACGGCAGAGGAAGTACAAGATGATTTTCAACGTACGTTGGAGAATTTTACCATTGGTCTTCATGATGCTTTGAAGGCAGCTGTGGAAAACACGTTGACCACTGTGCTTGCGGATCAGCATGACCGGTTTTATGGACGTCGTGAACATCAAGCAAACAGATCACGCCTATATGATGGAAAATTTGTTTGCCGCTCCTGTTCATGAGCAACATGGTGCTAACCAATATGAAAGACGTGATGATAATCGTGATGAGGGGCACGAAGGTCATCGGCCAAACCGACAAGACATCGTTCGGGTGAATTCAGGTCCTCGTTGGGATGCAGGATTTAAAGTCGATATTCCTGAATTTGCAGGTTCTCTAAATCCAGAAGATTTCATCGATTGGTTGAATACGGTGGAAGAGATTCAAGAATTTAAGCAAGTCCCAGATGATATGCGAGTTTTTTTAGTGGCAACACGCTTTAAGAATCGAGCCTCGGCGTGGTGGACTCAACTCAAAGAATCTCGAAGACGTTCCGGGAAGCCGCGTATTGATTCTTGGGAACGATTGAAGAAGCACATGCGCCGTAGTTTTCTCCCTTATAACTATGAGAGAACACTTTATAATAAGTTGCAAAATCTTCGCCAAGGTGCTCGTACCGTAGATGAGTACGCAACGGATTTCTTTCACCTGGTGGCGCGAGCTACAATTCTCGATACAGAGGAGCAGTTGGTCTCACGTTTCATTGGTGGTCTCCGAAATCAGCTACAGATTGCTTTACAACAATTTAATCCGACATCAGTTTCAGAGGCTCATCAATGGGCGATTGCAATGGAACAACAACTTCGGAGCAATTGGTCTTCTTCGGCTTCACGTTCTCGATTGCAGCCTTTTCTAGCAAGTGTGTCTTCTCCGGGTCAGATTACCGAAGAACAGGGTATCCGTAGTGTTGTCGATAAAATCAACCCGCAAACAGATTCGATTGCAGCATCTCGTCCAGCACGAACAGGTGCGTTACGTTGTTACAATTGTGGGGAGAATGGTCATCGACAAACAGCATGTCCGAAGCAGAATCGGCGTACTATGCTCACACATGAAACTTCAGATTTTGATGGAGAACCTCGTTTTGATGATTACAACTCTGAACAAGACAATGAAATTGATATTATTGGCGGAGATACGGGTACGTCTTCACAGATTTTGGTGATTCGGCGTAGTTGCTTGGCTCCACGTGCCTAAACAGAGTCGTGGCTGCGAACAACACTATTCCGTTCAACCTGCACGATAAAAGGTAAAATTTGCAAACTCATTTTTGATTCGGGGAGTTGCACTAATGTTATTGCAGAGGAGGCAGTGCGAAAGTTGGGTCTTCAAACGTCGTCACACCCAGCTCCGTATCAATTAGCGTGGCTAAATAATGGTTCAGCAATTCGAGTTTCTAAGCAAGCTTTGATCACGTTCTCCATTGGATCTTTTCGCGATGAAGTTAGTTGTGATGTTGTTCCAATGGACGCATGTCACCTACTCTTAGGTCGTCCATGGCAGTACAATCATGATGTTGTTAATGAGGGAAAATCCAATACTTACAGTTTTGTTCTTGGGGGGTCGTACTATCACGTTACTGCCTTCACCAGATCAGATGGAAGTAGCAAGCACTTTGACTCCGGCGAAAACAGAGACGCGATCAGGGTCTTCTCAGTCATTGTTTATTGTTCCCAAGGCAGATTTTGAAGTACACTTACGTGAAAGTCAGAGTCTTTGGGCATTAGTAGCATCTCCGGTGGCTGCTTCTTCTCCAGCGTCTATTCCTCCGTGTTTTGTTGAGTTACTTTCACGTTTCTCTGATGTGTTTCCCACTGATTTGCCTCAAGGTCTACCTCCATTACGAGACATTCAACATCACATTGATTTGGTTCCTAATGCAGCTTTGCCTAATCGTCCTCACTATCATATGAGTCCGCAAGAACATGATGAATTACGCAGTCAAGTGGAGGCTTTACTTCTAAAAGGTCATATTCGTGAAAGTCTCAGTCCTACCGCTGTTCCTGCCTTGCTTATTCCAAAAAGATGGTTCCTGGAGGATGTGTGTCGATAGTCGTGCGATTAATAAGATAACGGTTCGTTATCGTTTTCCTATTCCTCGTTTAGACGACCTTTTGGATCAAATTGGACGTGCTTCCATCTTTTCTAAGCTAGATTTGAAGAGTGGTTACCATCAAATTCGCATTAGGCCGGGAGACGAATGGAAAACAGCGTTTAAAACACGTGAGGGACTATTCGAATGGATGGTGATGCCATTTGGGTTATCTAACGCACCAAGTACGTTTATGCGAGTAATGAACAAAGCTCTACACCCTTTCATTGGTAAATTTGTTGTTGTCTATTTCGACGACATACTAGTGTTTAGCACAGATTTGACGAGTCATTTGGATCATTTAGAGGCCGTTCTTCTTGTGTTGCGTCAAGAACAACTTTTTGCCGCTCAACAGAAGTGTGTCTTTGGTTCATCACATGTGTTGTTTCTTGGTTATATTGTCTCAGATCGTGGATTACAAGTGGATCCTAGCAAAGTAGAAGCCATAAGGACATGGCCAACTCATAAAACCATAAGCGACGTTCGGAGCTTTCATGGACTCGCTTCGTTCTATTGTCGATTCGTGCACCACTTTAGTAATATCACGGCACCACTCACGGATTGTTTAAAAGGTTCTTCTTTTCTTTGGACTCTAGACGTTAATCAAGCATTTGAAACAATCAAGGAGAAGCTAACATCTGCTCCGATTTTGGCGCTACCTGCCTTTTCCATCGTGTTCGAGTTACATTGTGATGCTTGCAAGTTGGGTATTGGAGCTGTGTTGAGTCAACAAGGACGACCAATCGCCTTTTTCAGTGAGAAGATTGCCAGTTCTCGTGCTCGCTATAGCACTTATGATGTCGAATTCTACGCCATTGTTCAAGCTATTAAACATTGGCGTCATTATCTTTTTCATCAAGAATTTGTCCTTTTCACGGATCATGATGCTTTAAAACATTTGAGCAGTCAAGATAAGATCTCGGCTAGGCATACATCGTGGATAGCCTTCCTCCAACAATTCACTTTTGTCATAAAGCATCAATCGGGTCGAACAAATAAAGTCGCTGATGCTTTAAGTAGACGTCACTCTCTTCTTGCGACACTACAAGTGTCTGTCGTGGGTTTTGCTGCATTTACGGATTTATACCCACTTGATCCGTTCTTTGGTCGCATTTGGTCTGATTTGTCGGCTGGGATTCAGAATGATTATGTGCTTCTTGATGGTTTTATTTTTCGAGACAACCGCCTATGTGTTCCAGATTGCAGTTTGCGTTTAAAGATCATCAAGGATCTCCATGAGGAAGGTCATGTTGGGCGTGATCGTACACTGAAGTTAGTTACAGATTCATATTTTTGGTCTTCTTTGCGTCGTGATGTCGCTAGACTTGTGGAACGCTGCGTGATATGCCAACGATCTAAGGGTCATGCGTCTAATAGTGGGTTCTACATGCCACTTCCCGTACCAACACAGCCATGGACATATATTAGCATGGATTTTGTGCTTGGTTTACCGGTTTACCTCGAACACAACGCGGTAATGATTCAATTTTTGTGGTGGTTGATCATTTTTCTAAAATGGCGCATTTTATTCCATGCAAGAAAACAACGGATGCAGTTCAAGTGGCTATCTTATTCTTCCGTGAGATCTATCGCATTCATGGGCTCCCTTTATCAATTGTCTCGGATCGAGATTCACGTTTTCTAAGTCACTTTTGGCAATCACTTTGGCGTCTCCTTCGTACTAGCCTTGATATGAGCTCGGCGTATCATCCTCAATCTGACGGTCAAACGGAGGTACCAAACCGTTCGTTGGGGGATATGTTACGTTGTTTGGTTGGTGACAATATCAAGTCGTGGGATTTGGTATTATGCAAAGCTGAGTTTGCACATAACCATGCTGTTAATAGGAGCACAAAGTTTTTCCCGTTTCGAGTGGTTTATGGTATTATTCCTCGTGGACCAGTGGACCTTGGCATTGCTCCTGATAAGACTCGTGATCATGGTCAAGCTATGAATTTTGTTTCAGACCTTGCCTTCATTCATACACAAGTTCATGATAATCTTCAAGTCTCTTCGGCCAAGTATAAGACTGATGCTGATCGACATCGGTGCGATTTGCAGTTTAAAGTCGGGGATTTGGTATGGGCAGTTTTGACTAAAGACAGAGTTCCTCCCCGTGAATATAACAAGCTCAAGGCTCGTAAAATTGGTCCCGTGGAAGTTTTAGAGAAGCTTAACGCTAATGCTTATCGGCTGAAGCTTCCTTCCGACATACGCTCTTCAGATGTTTTCAATGTCAAGCATTTGAGTCCATATTTTGCGCAAGATGAAGTCTAAGATTCGAGGGCGAATCTTTCTCTACCCCGGGTGACCTGATGCAGCGTACATCCATTGTTTCTATTTTCTTTGGTTTTAACTTATTGGTTATTTTCCTTTTACTTGCTCTTTTCCTTTTACAATACAAACAAGAGAACTTCCTTTTTCTTAATCATTTAGACTTTAGATTTCTATTATAAATAGTCGATGCCTTGATTTGTGAGGATCACGACTTATTGAACTAATAAACAGAGTTTTTATCTCTTAATCCTTGTTACGGCTAGAACTCGAGAGTTCTCAACGGAATAAAAAGGTTTAGTTTCTTGGAGATTCTCAGACTAAACAAGAACTTCGCGTTATCATAGTTACGGCTACATCAATTAGCCTTTAATTGGGAACAATAGCCAACATGAAAATTCACTATATCAGCCGTTTGTTGAGCCTCTTAAGGCATGTTCTCATCGGGATGGTTTACTAATAAAAACGAGCAACAGCTGGATGTTTCATTCGGATGGAAAATAGGCAAATTTGTTAAACTCAGTTGGATGGAGATGATTCAGTCCAAAATAACAAATTACCAAAATGACCCTAACTAAAACAAAAATTTACAAAAAACCTAAATCTAACTCTCGACTCTCTCACTCTCTCAAATTTCCAAAAACCTAAATCAAGACTTCTCACTCTGTCCGACGTCTCGTGCCGCTGGAACTCGGCAACCTCTCTCCGACGAACTCGGCGGCCTCTCTCCGACGAATTCGGCGAACTCAGGTGAGCTTCTCATCTCTCTTCTTCTTATCGCAAATTTCTTCTGGGTTTATGCAGATTCTGTAGGTGTGGAAAAACTCGCAACAACAGATTTCTGTGTCTTGGACAGCACCAAGATGAATGCTTTTATTAAACTTGAATCACAATAGTTAATCTTACAACGATTACCCTATTCTTGGAAATACTCAACTCTAGACCCCTACATTGACCCCAATGATTCCAAGTTCAGTAAAACATATACTAGATCTCTCACACCGAGAACCTTGCAAATCTGTGAACACTAACCTCTTAGCTTTCTTTGTTTCTCTAAAGCTATTGGCACCGTTTCTCCTAAAGGTTGTAGGAAGTGTTAACCCTAACACTTCTTTGTCACCACCCTTATATACTCCCTATCTAAACCTAATTTAGGAGCTCTCGTATCTTGCAGGCCACATCCTTCTTTCCTTTTCTTCTTCTCTCATGTTTACATGCGAATATCCTGAGGATCCTGCCACGCTGTTCCTTGCCACGTCAGCATCCTGTCGTCCGGTTCTACCTCTCCATTTTAACTGCATCTTCAATCTCCCCCTTTTTGACTTGATTTGATGCTCGAGCAAACCCTTCGATATTACCTGTCATAAACATCTACACCAGACCATACCAAGGAAATATGCATATTTGAAACCAAAATCACAATATATTGCCAACCGGCAAACAGTCATGAGCATACAGACGAAAACCCAAAAAAAATCAAACACCAGTTCCAAACACCCCGAAACACCCCGAAACGACAACACAAACAAGAGTTTTCAAAAAGAAAAACCAACATCCGAAAAGAGCAACAAGCAACATGGTAACAGAGAATTTCTCCCCCATCAACCATGCACCATTGGCGTGATATCTTCAACCTCATCATCATCTCCCCCTGCTTAAGTGCATAATCATGTCAAAAACACTTAGACTAAATGAAGACAAAGATAACAAACAACCCACTAACCTGTAGCAAGGAGGCGATGGATGACTTTGACTGCAGCTGACAGAATCTTGTGGTCTCTGGGTGACAGTGTCAATGTCCTGTGCTGAAAGGAGGTGGAAGTAGACTCAGGTTGAGGAGATTTGTTCTTCCGGCTCGGCTGAGGTCGTTTTGTCCTGGATGGTTGAGTGCGCACTGGTCTGACGTCCTGATCAGATTCACGTTTGACAGTGGGGACCACCTTCTTATACACCTTGATTTGTTCAACTTCACCGTCCGGAACAAACATCCCCCTAACTTGAGAGCTCAGAATCTGATAAATGAGACTTGGAAAGGGCAGATAAAACTTGGAGTCTCCCATTCGACTCTGATGGATGATCTGATCAAAAGTTAGTTTCCCAAGGTCAAAAGGAATTCGGTGTACCACTTTGTACACTAGCTTTGCCCTAGTCGAATGTGGATATCCAAAGTTGTTCGTCGGCAGCCAGTTAAAACAGCAGATTCTATACAACAGACTTTTGTCTGGAGCAAACTGAGACGACAGAAGCCCTTTCCACTTGCAGATTTTACCAGTTGTCATGAACGCTGCTAGTTCATCATCCGACAGTTCCTTCATCTCAGCTACCACAGCACGTTCAGCTAGATCTTCCAAGCCAAATAGAGCATTAATTCGATCAACGGACAGTTCAAGTTCTCTGCCACGCACCCAAACCATCACAGAATTGTCCTCAGCTTCTACTAAAGAGAGATGTGCCCAGAATTCCATAACTACATCTTTCCCAAACGGAGGAACATTGCACACAGTGCTAGCTATCCCGAACTCAACCAGACTGGACTCAACTTCCTTGAACGCATCACCAAATTCAATGATTCGTTCTTCCAGCAAGGGTCGATTTAAGAAGGAATCATACCTGTCCTTGGCTTCCTTAGACAGGAATCTGGTCAGGTCAAACTCAATTTGATTCTTCATCTTCTCAGATCGCATCCGTTTTCTTGGTTGAACCCCTTCACTCTCTTTATCTTCTTTGGCTGAGCTTTGCTTTTCAAGCACTCGAGCAGCACATCGCTTGCGAATGGAGAATCGCCGAGAAGTAGCAGCACCATCTTTCTTGGTGGTTCCATTCTTTTCAGACATAGGAGCAGCAGATTGATTGACTGACTCCTCCGGATGCGACGTCTCAACGGATAGCTCTTCAGATCTCGGAATTTGAACCGTCAGGACCGGTGATTCTCCTTCTGGAGCTATCTCACCCTTGTAGACTACAATAGCTAGAGGATTTTCTTCTGCATGCAATGGCGACTTGGCAGGAGATCCTGGAGGGGAAGATGCGACTATCCCCGAATTACCCGGATTTGGTGACACAGAACTTGACCCGACAAGACGCGAGAGACCAGACAGCAACATATTCATCTTTGCTTCTACGTTTTTGGAGATCAGAAAGAAAACCAACTCGTGCAGGAACTATCTCGAGACAGTTTCAAGGAGAGAATAGAGGTAACTGTTTGGCTTCCCTCCCCATAAACCCTAGATAAACTCCCTCCAAAATCACAAGATATTTTCACAAGCGGGCCTCTCAAGTATGTTAATGGGCCGACTCTAACACCTGTTATTTCCACTAAAACAGCAAAGGCCAGACATTCTTTTGACATAATCTTGATAATCCATTATGATAGAAATGCATATTCAAAAATCCATACTTCAAGTGTTCAACTCGACAGACAATTAGATCATTAGAATTTTGTGCCTTGTGAGGGACCCATTACAGAAATGACACATATGAGTAGACATAAGAAAAAAAAACTTATGACCTGTTGTGCGTTTTTGATAGACATCCATAAGATGATTCAGAACAGGCTACAGAAACACACCAATCAACACACATGTTTCCCATATCCCCAGACTTAGTCTCAATGGTTAGCTTTCGCACTGACAAGCCTTTCTCCCAAATATGACTTGGTTTTCAACCCTGAGCTATCAGGCAACTGAGCAGATACACATATTTGAGACGACACTTTTCTTGATGTCTTTGAGCCATCATTTGATTCGTCAGAACTCAAGATCATCAGGTTCAGCTATATGACAGCCAAAAGCTTGTTATCTTACGTCATATAGACTCTATCTGGGTTCATTCATCCAAAATTTTGAGGATTTTTTTTTTTTTTTTTTATTTAACCCAGACGG
>JAHZTW010000001.1:368425498-368437702 GCA_020283515.1 Alliaria petiolata
TGTGATGAAAGGATTAAGTCCATGAAAGTGGTTTAATCTATTCTTGAAGTTCTAAGCTTGGAGATTAGCATTTATATGAGTAGAATGACATCATTGATTACACTTTTAAACACCTGAAAATCAATACCATAACCTTGGATTCATCTTTCCAACATTTACAAAAACCATTTAGAAACTCTGTTTTGTTTTTAATTATCTTGAAGATAGCTTGTCTTTCATCTTGTTTAATGTTACTAATCATACCAAAATCTTCACTAGACTTGCTTGGATTAAGAAGTTTTATGAATTCCTTTTGTCGCAACAAACCCATATGGATTGATCCTCAAATTCTACAATGACATGTGTAGTAGGATTGAGTAATTGATTGGCAAAAATCCTGTTATCAAAATTCCACTGGCACCTCACCATGGTGTTTTCTCAAGAATGTAAATATATAACACTTAACGAGGTATGTGCAGCAAGAAGCATGATCTTGTTCTATGAAATGTGTAATATCTATTGCAATGCCTATGGTAGAGTAACAGAAAAAAAATTATGACTGATATGATATTTTCTCCTACAAGGGCATGTCTTTGTTCCAACAAAATAAAGGGGAAAAAGAAGAGAGAGAGATAATACAGCAAAATATGTTCTGTTAAGAAGTGAAAACAAATTATATCACAAGTTGCATCTTTTCCAATGCAAAAGGCATATATCGTCCTGAAAAGTTAATCAGGAATACAGTTGTTACGAGGAAACTTATCTAACAGTGGTAGTATGACCATGAAATATGAAATATCCGTGTCAGTGTAACAGAAATTTTGGTGACTGATATTTCTCCAACGAGGGAAATGTCTTTGTTCCAACTAAATATACAAACGTTCTCGAACCTCATTTCCAAGCTTAGGAAAACTTAATAAATGCAAGCCAAAAATGATGCTTTCAGTAAAATGAGAAAGTTTCAGTAACATTAACAAGTCATTATGAAAGGAATACGAGAATACCTCTTAAGAGACACAAAAGGAAAATGTATCTAAAAATGGCATCTGCACTCTAAAAGTGTATCTTAAGAGTAGTGGAAGGCTAATAAGAAAAATGTGATCTGCAGCGCTTAGCTTGTAGCATGTGGTTGCTTCAACCAATATTAAATCCTTCCATAGCTGATACTTTAACAAGTGCAATAGAATGGCATGAGAATCAAAATGTCAAAGGAGATATAATATTTGAAGTGGACTTACTTGCAACAGTTCTTGGCAGAGATCTATGCTAGGAAAGCCACTGGTGAAAAATCTTTCAAACTGGTGATGCAATTTCAAATAAGTTTTAGGCCCTGGAGCGAAGATTCCTTGCTGATGGAGTCTCCACTATATTTGGTTTTAGTTGAGCCAAAGGTATATTACCTACCTTGCCGTATCAGAGACTTCATGCATCCCTGAAATAAGACAAGTAACAGAGAATCCCCATAGAAACTGATAATCCATAACCATGCGATATCTATATGTTATCAAGGACCTATCAGAAAAAATCCTTCTACACTATGATTTCCAGGAATCCTTCTACACTATTAAGTGTTGACTCACACTTGTTTTGAGGTTCTAACATAAGCAAACATTACTGTAGCCCCCTTAGACCAACCCAATAGTAACACCAAAGGGTCTAAACTATAATTCTTAATAATAAAATAGATTAAAAAATAGTTATTGGTGTCTTAACTTTAAGACGAGTGTCTAAAATAAGACTTTTTTTCTAAGTTAAGACCCTTACGTGGCACTACGTGATTGGATGAAGAAAATATAATGGTGAATTAAAAAAAATATATTTTTTTACTTAAATTTTTAAAAAAATATTTTTTTACTTAACACAAGTTTTTACTTAAATTTAAAAAAAATATATTTTTTTGGTTTTTAAGACACCGATCCAAAGTGTCTCCATTGTATACTGAAAAACAACAAAATATTACAAAGTGTCTTATATCTATAAAGTACACAAAATATTAATATTTAATCAATAAGATACCACACTAAAGTGTTTCTATTTGGGTTGCTCTTAGGACCTGAAACCATTACCTCCCGAGCAGGATTTAAATTCCACTGGCACCTCACCATGGTGTTTTCTCAAGAATGTATATATATAACACTTAAGCGAGGTATATGCAGCAAGAAGCATGATCTTGATCTACGTTGCAAGAACAAGACTACTCAGTCAAAGCCAAATGAAATTAGAAAATGAAACCTTCTGTTGCTTATATGCACCTTGCTTGTGACCCATTCAGCAAACGACGGATAATATAATTCTTTGAAGTCATTGGGGCGGACATGAAAGCAGAGAAAATATGTGTTTGACAGCAACTTGATCACTGCTTATTATTCCACTTTTCATTATCTGGAAAAACACATTAAATTTAGCAACGCAAGGGCACATCATCTGAAGGAAAAACCATGACAGATGCCATGCTCATCTTTGTGTCCATTTCCAGGAGAAGAGGGCATGAATATGCATCCAAAGCAGTACGAACAGCAGACACAAGTTGAGCCTAAGTGTAGACTTTTTTCGTTTAGGCATCATCTCAAATCTCCTGAAATCGAAAAAGATAAAGGCACTTGTGAAAACTATCTTCATAACAAGAAATGAGTAGAAGTTAGAATGAAATACTTCCAAAAATTTGTATTTTCTTTGAGTTTATAAATGCCACAAGCAAAAAGGCTGACTAAAAATAACAAAACCAGATTGCAAATAAGCCTCATTCAGACATTTAGTCGAACACCTGATCTGCATATATATACATTAAGCCTCGTTAACAACTAAATTAAAAGCTAATGAATCCATTACCACTTCCTCCATGAGTGTTTATCTATAAATTAAGAAGCGCCAGTCTCTCAATTCCAATTACTAGAATCTTATAATCATCTTAACGTGAAACCATTGTTTTCTACCCAAAATTACCGGTAAGAGAGTAGAAACACTTTGAAACATTTTTATCTCCTCGTTTTGTTGTCATGAAATAGACAAACATTTTTGTCTCCTCACTGTATATTTCACTCAAATTTAACAAATGTGGAAGAAAAAGATAAAAGAGAAGGAAATAGAGCCAAGATTGTTTTAGAAAGTCTCATATTTAACATTTATACTTAAGAAAAACGGACAATTACAAAATTAGAACTTAATACAAAGATAATAAACAAATTGTTGACTCAGTCAAACATCAATCAGTTTGTTGTTGCATCAAGATCTAAGAGATCATCATTGTTGGAAACTCAAAAGATGGTGGAAGATCAAAGTTGTTACAGCTTCTCATTCCTTCCTCTACAAGTAACAAATCCAAGTAACTAGAAGTAGTACCATCGTCTTGATTATAAGACGGAATCGCCGGTTGTTCAAAGCTTGGAAAGGCAGAGTTGGGCAATTGAGTGAAAGTACCATCGTCATGGTTATACAAAAGGATTGAGAAGTTGCTCGGATGTTGTTGATCCAACGAAGACGACGTGGATAAATCAGCAGCAGGGATCATCAAGTTGCTCGGATGATTCATCAATGGTTGTTGTTGATGATGATCCACAATCAGCGAGGAATCAGAAGACAGATCCTTTGAAACCACATTCGCCTGATCCTGAAGAAGACGTCCAAACTTTTCTTTGAATACCCTTAAACGACTTTCCAAGGAAGACTCCATCTCCAACACTTTGTCGTCGTTTTCTTTGACGAGATTTGATGCCTTCTTATTAAGGAACCGCGAAAGGTTGGTGCTTTTCTTGTTCCTTTCTTTATCGCTTAATCTGCTGTATCGCTCGGCAATGTCTCTGACCTTGGCATTATCCTCGGGCCATGTCTTGATGAGCTCTCCTTCACGGTCGTAGCATATGATGCAGAGATCGATACCGCATAGCTTCACCAGCTCGCACGCTTTCTTGACAACCGTCGCCTCTCGTCTCTTGTACAAAGCAGACGAACAAGAAGGTTTCTTGAAGATGGTCTCGTTTCTCACCGACAATTTGCCCCTCGTCATCTTTGTCGTCGTCATCCCGCAAAACTCGGAAATTAGGGTTTTTCAACGGCAATTAACAGCGAGCGCACTTAAGATCCATACCGGTCTTAGTCAATTTCTGCACTTTTTGTAGTAAGACACAACAGGAAAAGATGATTAAGGGTTTTTGTAATTTCCTTTTTCTTTCTCTAACGAGTGAGTCGGGGAAAGAAAAGAAAAGAAAGGTTATGTTGCGACTGTGACACCGTGTCCATTGCATCTATATAACACACTTCTAACTACACACCATAAGGCCGAAGCTGTGGGCCCAGTTAACTACAGTCATTTAATCATTGTTATGATTGGTTAAAACAAGTTAGTTAGTACATTAAAAAAATGGAAAATCCTATAACAGTCAGAAAAAAAGGAAATTTCGGGGAAACTTGGATACCAAGTAGTATCGAAAACAGAATCAAGTGTTGTGTTTGAGTTTCACGCTCCCTCCTTGTATATAATAAACACAACAACAAGGTCACACTTTGCTCAAATTCCCAACAATTCCCAATTTTTTTTGCCGCTTAAGAAACCCTAATTTCAGTCGAGAGAAAATCGAGAGCAATCACACAACAACAAAAGATCGAACGAGAAGGATGGAGAAACAGGAGTTCTTGGAATTGTTTAAGGAAGCAACTCGAGCCGCTAAATCTGCGAGAGGAGTCGATAAATCTCCAGAGGTTTCGAGGTGTGTCGACGCCATGGATCGTTTGAGAAAAGCTCCCGAGTCTCTTGCTCGTGAATTGGTCATCAAAACCTCCTTCATTGGATTGAGTTACATAATTTTCATGGATCACAAAAACCCTAAAATCCGATCGAAGGCAAAGCTTCTTTGGGATCTTTGGCTGTCGTATCTTTACGCCACCGGTAGGAAACAGAGCCGCCATCGTGAATGTGATCAAAACCGACGACCGGTGGTGAAGAAGCGTGTGGAGATTTCGTCAGGAGATTCTAAGCGAGACAGAGTCCGTGAGATTCTGAGAAAATCCTTGGCTAAAGTCGCTTCTGAGGTTGTCGAGACGGAGATGAAGAAACGAGTCGTTTCCTGCGATCCTTGTGATGTGGCTGTTTCGGTGGAATCTGCCATGTTTGAGAAATTGGGCTGTTTCGAGGGGCCTCTAAAACTAAAGTACCGATCGATTCTGTTCAACATGGGAGATAGCAACAATCCTGATCTGAGGAGGAAAGTGCTAATTGGTGAGATCAATGGAGAGAGATTGGTGACGATGAAGGGAGAAGAGATGGCTAGCGACAAGATTAAGATGGAAGTTCAACAAATCAAAGAAAGGGCAAGATTTAGGGAACATAATCGAATGAAGACGATGTTGATGCTTCATCAATCAGATATGATGATTATGACCTAGCCGAGATTCTCAGTTTGATGTTTATGTAATGATTAAATCTCTTGTGGGTTTGGATGTAAAAACACTTTAAGATTTTGTTTGCAAAGTTTTGTAACTCACTGTTTCATTGTTAAAACAAATATATTAGTATATTTACCTTCCACTATATTTCTTCAGTTCTCTTGTTAAATCTGACACATTTTATCAGCACACTAAAAAAATTCATGAATAAAGTTTTGGAAAGACTCTTTTGACAAGAGAATGTTTCCATAAAAGTAGACTGACGATAATACCAAACAATGTTATAAATTGTTTCCGCCAGTTTTACAGCAATTGAAAAGACCAATCTAATGTCTAAATCCTCCTTACTCTTATTTTTCAGCCATTGTCTTATCTGATACAACTGCCTTGAGTTGAAGGAAGTTCGCTATCAACTCTTACGACTCCAAAATTGATTCTTCCTTCTTCTGCAAGTGGTGAATTATTTGTCTCATTTGATTCATCATCCCGAATAGAAGAGCTCCCCAGAAAGTATTTGCTCCTCTTTCTGTCTTTGACTCTGACCCTTGAGCCTTGAGGATATGTGGAAGCAGGAAAAGACTTGAAAGTGTCCCATTCATCATTTTCTTCGTCGACTCTGACTTTCTAACCATATTAGATTAAAAGATGTTGGCAAAGTGGACAAATGTTTCAGCTTTAACCATATCAGCAGAAGAGGCAACTTTCTTTGGTGTTGCTACCTACCACAGGTGATGATAATTTGGCTTCGGAAGGGAGCTGTCTTGAGAGACGGAAGCACAGAGTATATATCCTAACATCAACAAAACATGGATACCAATTAGATAGTAATTTTCAATTTTTGCATGCAAAATGCTTACCCACAAGACACATTAACTGATTTGATCCTTATTCTATGGTTCTAAAGATAAAGTTTGAATCATCGGGACAAGGGATTTGGGATAGACGAGTAAATCATATATAACGCATTCAAGAACCAAAAGCTGCTGCTGCTGCTGCTGGTTGGCAGCGACAGCTAAACATCCTTAAAGTGAACAGCCGCACAGCTGCATTTCTTAACTCGAGGACTTCCTGGTATTGATCCATAAAAACAAAAAAAAAACAATGAAATTTACGAACTGCCTTAAGAGGAATGGAACCTGAGAAATGCCACCTGAAGTCTTAGAGAAACCCTACAAGAACGGATTCAAGAAAAAGGCTCATGAATCCCTTCAGAAGTTCTGCGTCTGAAGTAGCATTATGAACCGCAAAAACATTCACCAGCTATAACCACCGATTCCTTATTCATAGGTTTCTATCCAAAGTAATAAGAAAGAAGTCAATTACCGTAGTTTTTCATTCAAAAAACGTCAAAATTTATCTTTTCTCCTAGAAAGCAAATTCTGTGGAAATCGGAAGAAACAAACAAGAAGCGCCCTCTAAATAAGTTCTCCTCTGTGTTGTTGTAACGCTGTACCAAGCTTTTTAGCACTTGTTAGGCAGTAGCTTGAACCTGCAAATATTTGAACTAATACTGTTATTCTGTTAATAGCTTGATAACTAATATATGACAATAAGGCAAGTCTCAGTAACCTGCATATTGGAATCTTTAACTACTGTTGCTATACTAATGTGACAACTCTTCAACATGGGCAATACTGATTGAATTGGTATCAGTTTCATCTCCTGGACAGTCAAATTCTCAGGCAGTCAGTGAAAAAAATTGTTCAAGACAGAATGAAAGCTTTAACTGAAGAAGCTTGCGTAACACTGATCTCTTGTTGTCCACGAGATGGATACCTTTGATCCAATCTTTGGTAAGATCACCAACCATGTGCACACAAGAACCAAAAAATTCTCTTAGATGGACGCTACTCTCGGCAGCAAAATTAGTGGCATCTGCAATAAAACTTTCAACGTCCCAAAAAAAGGAAGCAAAAGCTTTCAGTTGCAGCACATCAACTTCACCATTCTGCATATGCAACTTTGGGTCCCTCAAATCATAACTACAGAAAACGAAGCATATTTATATCTCATATGCTTTCTATATAAGAACGTGGTTTGTTTGTTTCGGCCCAGGCAGCTAAAATGATAGCGACCTTTATCTATCAGATTACGAAATTAGCTGTGGATTCAATTCGATTCTCATACCAGTACAAGGTTATTGTGATGAGAAATGTGTAGACTTGATACTCTATCTCAAATCTCCTGAAATAAAATAAAAAAGATAAAGACGCTTCATACCAAGAAATGAGTAGAATTCAGAATGAAATACCTTATATATATATATATATGTATCACCCATTATCATCAACTAACCCACCAAAATCTTTATCTTCATAAATAATAGTCGTTAAACAAAGAAATGGCAACACAACAAAACGTTTTTGTTACAATTGGTTCTTCCAACTATTTCTATTTGTTGAGTGTATATATATATAAAGCCACAACTAGCAAAAAGGCTTGACTAAAAGCAAAACCAGATTGCAAAAAAAAAAACTCATTCAGACATTTAGTAGAACACCTGATCTACATATAAGCCTTTATCTATAAAACTGAAAAGGCTTCCCCAAAGGTTGTGTCTCTATATGTCCTAGAGACAAACAAAAAAAGTAAAATAAAAAGCAAAAGATTACACGATACAAAGAGTTCCATGGCACTTGATTCAAAGTAGAGTAAGTTCCAAGAGTTAGCATATGAACCTTTACAAGATTTATGAAACAATCCTTCCAATCTGATGACATTGTAGGGATGATCCAATCTCCTCAGTATCAAAAACTCAAGAAATTAGTGAATACATTAAGCATTTAAAAAAAAAACATTGAAAGCATCTCAAGAACGAAATCAACAATACTCTCTGGATAAAAATACTACCATGCGACAGTTAACAAAAAATAAGTTGGGCTCTTAACGGGCCTATTTTTGCTGGATCAAGAACCACTATATTCAACAGAGACAAAATCTGACGGAAAAAAATAGTTTTATTATAACGAAACAATTAACATAATCGTTACAGATGGTAATGATACTTAATTAAGGACTAGAACACGTTAGAGTTTAAAAGATTAAAGCCCTAATTAACCCCAATACAAGAGGAACCATTCAAGCTATGAAGTGACTAAATTCCATTTCTTATTCGTTGAGAAATTCTCCAATGTTGATCATGTAATCGTCGGTGACGTTCGCCTGAAAGTTGTTGTTGTCGAGAAAGAAGCCGTTATTGAGACCAAACGCATCTTCATTATAGAGATTATCCCAAAAGCTCTGATCCTCATACCCACCGACATTGATCAGAAGAAGCGAATTCTGCAAAAGATGGAGACCAAGAGTTAGGGTTTTCATCAGAATCAGATACAAATTGTGATGAAAATTCGCTAGGGTTTTGATCAAAGGAAGCCAATTGCGAACAATTGTTTGGGTTTTCTTCTTGATCGAAATTAGAAACAAGTTGTAATTTTTCTTCCTTGTCAAGACAAGCCATCAAATCCTTCTTCATTCTCTTAATACGATCCTCCATGATATTCAACTCAGAGATATCGTCACAACAATGGTAAAGATTTGGGTCTTCCCACCAAAACCCTAACTTGGATTTGGGGTTAGTCTTTGGAGGAAGCTTGCCGTTAAGGTAGCAATCAGCAATTTCGGAGGCAGGACAGTAGCCAGAGAATGAGTAAACAACGTCGGAATTATCGGCCGGAGAGGTTACAAAGACGGCGATGTTTGCACCGGAAAGAAGGCAGAGATCAGCGGCTTTGGAAAAGAGCGTTTGACGGCGTTTAGAGCAAGCCACCGATCGTTGCTGTTTTGTGTCGCGTTTCTTTATTTCAATCTTTCTCTTTGTCCCTTTCACCATTGTTGACCTAATCACGCTCGGCGGCATAAATCACAGAGAAAAGAGAGAGTGTGGAAAAGAGTACAGATTACAGAACCCTATGCAGATATATATAGTAGTAATGTAGACATCGAGTGACGTCATCTGACTCAGTCAAACTAATTTCTTCTTGTTGTTTATTTTTTTGGTAAAACTAATTTCTTCTTGTTTTACTCTTACAGTCAAACTTTTGTCTATATGATTTTTTTTTCGTTTACTAAAACTGTGTTTAGAAGTTTCTAAATATTGCAATAATAGTTACATAGTTGATAACAAAATTAGATATTTATATACCTAAAATGATGAAACAAATACTATCTGGTGATTTTTAAATAAGGTTTTATCTTTTTGAGCATTAACCAATAAAGTTAATAAAAAAAAGTTTATATATACATATGCTAATTATAAATTAATTTCAACATTAAAAGCATCTTTTAAACTCTTTTATTATTTTTATTTCCAGAAATCACGTTAATATTCTATATATATATATATCCAATAATTGCACTATAAATTATAAATAAAGGAAGACTTTTGACTAAACTATAAATCCAAAATATTATCCCAAACTCTAAAAGTCTAAATTCTAATTTAAAAATAAGTTTTCAGCCCTATAATCCATATACCCCAAACGTGTCTGTTTTCTTAGTCTGTATGTAAAATTTGTTATCATTTATTTGCATATCTATTTTCAGATAATTTTTGTTGGTATTGCGAGCTTAAATTATTTTGTTTTATTATGGCGGCAAGTAAAAATCAGATACTTTACCTTAAATTATTGTTATTGCGAGCTACTAATTTAAGGTAAAGTATATGAGATCAGATAATTTAAACTTGCAATAAAAAATCAATATTTCTTTTAGTTGTATTGCGAGCTTAAATTATTTTTTAAGATTCAAAGAAATAAAATTATATAGAAAAAATGTTATTAGGATACAATTTCTATATATATATACATAATATTCTAGCCATCTCTTTATATATGGCTTTTAATTAGTAATATAACTTTTTTGGCCATGCCAATTTCTCAATAATAACATGGAAAAAAATAATCAAATCCAGTTTCAATATCCTGAAGGAAACCCTCCTTTTCTTGGATCACTTACGGCCAAAAGCTTACTCCTTTCACCAGAACTTCCACCAGATTCTTCAACTATGAACTGGGAAATCGTAGTGAATAGTTTGAGGACGTAGGCACGTTGCCGAACCTCGTTAATTTCTTGTGTGCTCATATTCTCGTTTTTACAAGTTTAAGGATTTAATCCGATTATACATTAACTATGGAGCCTATATAATTCAAACATTTGTACGTACTCTCACAAGTTGTGGATTTATGTAGGAAGAAGTTGGGCTCTAATAGTTACAAGACCTCGTACAAGCTTTAGTGTTGCGAACATCAATAAAATTAGAAACCAAATCTAGCACGCACATTGAGGTAGGTTAGTTATTTATGAAAGACCATACAAATCAAAATCACTAGATTAGTGATGCAGCGTACATCCATTGTATCTATTTTCTTTGGTTTTAACTTATTGGTTATTTTCCTTTTACTTGCTCTTTTCCTTTTACAATACAAACAAAAGAACTTACTTTTTCTTAATTATTTAGGCTTTAGATTTCTATTATAAATAGTCGATGCCTTGATTTGTGAGGATCACGACTTATTGAATTAATAAATAGAGTTTTTATCTCTTAATTCTTGTTACGGCTAGAACTCGAGAGTTCTCAACGGAATAAGAAGGCTTAGTTTCTTGGGGATTCTCACACTAAACAAGAACTTCGCGTTATCATAGTTACGGCTACATCAGTTTGTATCAGAATCCAGCAGTTTTAGTTTCTAAACTAGAACACGATCCTTGTTCGTCATGGCACCTAGAAAGCCAACGGCAGAGGAAGTACAAGATGATTTTCAACGTACGTTGGAGAATTTTACCATTGGTCTTCATGATGCTTTGAAGGCAGCTGTGGAAAACACGTTGACCACTGTGCTTGCGGATCAGCATGACCGGTTTTATGGACGTCGTGAACATCAAGCAAACAGATCACGCCTATATGATGGAAAATTTGTTTGCCGCTCCTGTTCATGAGCAACATGGTGCTAACCAATATGAAAGACGTGATGATAATCGTGATGAGGGGCACGAAGGTCATCGGCCAAACCGACAAGACATCGTTCGGGTGAATTCAGGTCCTCGTTGGGATGCAGGATTTAAAGTCGATATTCCTGAATTTGCAGGTTCTCTAAATCCAGAAGATTTCATCGATTGGTTGAATACGGTGGAAGAGATTCAAGAATTTAAGCAAGTCCCAGATGATATGCGAGTTTTTTTAGTGGCAACACGCTTTAAGAATCGAGCCTCGGCGTGGTGGACTCAACTCAAAGAATCTCGAAGACGTTCCGGGAAGCCGCGTATTGATTCTTGGGAACGATTGAAGAAGCACATGCGCCGTAGTTTTCTCCCTTATAACTATGAGAGAACACTTTATAATAAGTTGCAAAATCTTCGCCAAGGTGCTCGTACCGTAGATGAGTACGCAACGGATTTCTTTCACCTGGTGGCGCGAGCTACAATTCTCGATACAGAGGAGCAGTTGGTCTCACGTTTCATTGGTGGTCTCCGAAATCAGCTACAGATTGCTTTACAACAATTTAATCCGACATCAGTTTCAGAGGCTCATCAATGGGCGATTGCAATGGAACAACAACTTCGGAGCAATTGGTCTTCTTCGGCTTCACGTTCTCGATTGCAGCCTTTTCTAGCAAGTGTGTCTTCTCCGGGTCAGATTACCGAAGAACAGGGTATCCGTAGTGTTGTCGATAAAATCAACCCGCAAACAGATTCGATTGCAGCATCTCGTCCAGCACGAACAGGTGCGTTACGTTGTTACAATTGTGGGGAGAATGGTCATCGACAAACAGCATGTCCGAAGCAGAATCGGCGTACTATGCTCACACATGAAACTTCAGATTTTGATGGAGAACCTCGTTTTGATGATTA
>JAHZTW010000001.1:371029684-371043065 GCA_020283515.1 Alliaria petiolata
GGGAGTTGATATATCATGGTTTTTACCCATTTTTGGACCATGATATAAGTGTTTTTATTGAGTCTTAGTACTATTTTCGAGTCTATATAGAGTCTTTGCAGGTTCAGGTACAATTGGAGCTAAATTGGAGATTTGGATACATTTCAGAGTTTAAAGGAATGAAGTCACGAAATGTTGAAGTCGTTCGACAAAGACCATTGGTGTCGATCGACACGAGGTTTTCCAATTTCCAGAAGCGTGAAGTTTCCAGTTTTTGAAAAAAATGAAATCTCCAAGACTTTTCCTAATCCTCCAAGGAATTGAAGATGCGAACCTAGGCCTATAAATAGAGTTTTTCAGCCATTGTTTAGGTATAACACACACATTATTTAGAGAGATATTTTTAGAGAGATTTTGGAGAGAAGAATTTGTCTCCTTCAGAGCAAATTTGGAACTCCTTTGATTCTATTGATTTCTTTTATGCTTTCTATTCAAATTATGATTTCTGTTTCATTGATCATGTCTGAGTAGTTTGCTTGTTAGGTTTAGGGTTTTTCAAAGGTGATTATGAATTGTTAGGTTGAATTTAATTGTTAGGATAAAACATTCTGTCTAGACCTGCAATTTAGATCACCTGAGAATTTCCCTAAACCTAGCATTTCGTCTCCTGAATTTACACCGTTTTTATTTTCTGTCTTTTACTTTGAATTACTTCTTACTAGCTTAATTCGAAATTAGAAGTTTGCTGTGTGACTATCCCTTCCCTGTGGATTCGATCTCTAAGTACTGCGACTGATCTCTTAATTTGAGAGAGTAGCTCTAGGGTAAATTTGAGAGCATATCAAATTTTGGCGCCATTGCCGGGGAAGGAGATTAGTTGCCTACATATTTTTAGTATTATAATTTTGTCTATGTTTTTATTTTTGTTTTTGGTTACTGATTTTCTGCAACTTTTTCTTTTGTCTGTTTAAGGTGTATGCTTAATCGTAATACCAAGAGCAACAAGGAAAAGGAGCTTATGAGTTTGAGCGTAGGCGAACTCGTCAAATTGAGAAGACCAACAGGAAAGCCAAGAAGGAATCTGCAATGGTCAATCCACTTATTCTAACAAGAGACGAAGAGGGTCAGTTGGTAGATGCAGAAGGGCACATAAGGAATGCCCAGGGACAGAGATTGGATGACAATGGAGCTGTTGTCGTCGAACAAGAGTTGCTCGATGGTGTCGATCGACACAACCTTGGTGTTGATTGACATCAAGCGCAACAGGACGCACTACAACTAGCTGCTGGGCGTGGAAGGACATTGGGTGATTACAACAGGCCTGATCAGTTCTATGCTAATAGAGCTGCGATTCGTCCTCCTGCTTTCCAGAGTAATGATTTTGAGCTGAAGCCTGCTTACTACACTCTGGTGTCTCAGCATTTTTTTCATGGTCTTCCTCATGAACATCCTATCGACAACATTGAGAGATTTGAAGACTTAAGCATTAAGGCCAATGGAGTGTCCTATGATTACCTTTTCTGCAAGCTTTTCCCATACTCACTTTCTGGAGATGCTGCATACTGGCTGAAGCAGTTGGATCCAGGATCGTTGACCACTTGGGAAGACACAAAGAATGCATTCCTGTGCAATTTCTTTGACAATGCGAGATCGGAGGAGCTGAGGATGAAGATCACTACATTCTCTCAAGGACCAATTGAAGCATTCAAGGCTGCTTGGGTGAGAGTCAAGGCTTATCAAAGAGACTGTCCACATCATGGTTTCAGTGAGGTTCAACTGCTGGGAATTTTCTACATAGCGATTGATTGGAGATATCAGATGGTTCTCGACGCTGCCAGCAATGGAAACTTCAACACTAGATATCCAGAAGATGCATATGTGCTGATTGAGAACTTGGTTTCTAGCAATAGTACCAAGAATGCAGACTTTGAGAGGAAGAAGCAAGCTGGAAATATGGATGGCAATCAAATCGCTGAAGTTAAAGCTAAGCTAGACTCAATGCATAGCTTTCTTGTGGGATAGAAGCATGTCCAATTTGCTGCTGAAGTGGAGACTTTTAGCCCTGAGGAACAAGAAGTTAACTACATCAATGGAGCTGGTTTTCAAGGATCGAGATTTGGCAATCAGCAAGGTTATGGTTCCTCTTATCAGAAACCTTTTCAAAATAACAACTTCAAAAGAACTTATGGTTCTACTTCTTACCAGAAGCCTCATGCAGCTTCTAGAAGAACAACAAAAGATGACAGTGGATTTCAATGGGAAGATAGATTCACTGTACCAAGACTTGAATGGGAAGATTGATAACCTGAACTCTCATATGAAGCAATTGGATGTTCAAGTTGCTCAAACTGCAGGAGCTTTGAAAAGACAAGAGGGATGTCTTCCTGGAAAGACAGACGTGAATCCTCGACGTCAAGTCAATGCCATCATGGTGAAGAGTGTAGAAGCAATCAAGGCACCTCAGGAAGTTGAGAAAGACGAGACTGCTGCTACAAAGGTAGTGTCGATCGACACTACTACTGAGTGTCGATCGACACCACTAGAAAAGCCCGATAATTCGAGTTCTGGCGGACCGATATCGACCATCATCGACACCAAAATGTCGACACCATATCCTAGCATCGATCGACACCAGCTGGGTGTTGATCGACACCTTTCCCAGACCGCGCTGGATCGACCTGAAGCTTCAAAAAGTGTAGAGGAAAAAGTGTATAAACCTAAAATACCTTATCCCAGGCCTCCTAGAAAGTCTAAACAGGAGATAGAAGAAGCTAGATACAAGGAAATGATGGATAAGCTGATGGTTGAGCTACCCATGGTTGATGCAGTCAAACTTTCACCTGCATTAAGAAAATATGTCAAGAGAATGGTTGTCAATGGTGTAAGTCCTGAGGAAGGAGCATTGCTTACCAGAGACATGAATGAAATTCTCTTGAACATAGTTCCAAGGAAGAAGAAGAAGGTGAGGGTTTCTGAACAAATCAGTGATGTGATTCAGAAGAGGATTCCAGAGAAGTTACCTGATCCAGGAAACTTTGTGCTAGATTCCTCAATCTCAACAGGAAGGTTTCCTCGTTCTCTCTGTGATCTAGGTTCAAGTATCAACTTGATACCATACTCTGTTGCTGTTAGACTTGGAATGACTGATTTCAAGCCAACCAGAATCTCCCTTGTCCTAGCTGATCGATCAAAAAGAATCTCAGAAGGTGTTCTAGAAGATGTTCCCTTGAAGATTGAAGGTTGCATGATTCCCACAGACTTTGTGGTTTTAAAATATGATGAAGAACCTACAGATCCTCTTATTCTGGGAAAATCATTCTTGCCTTGAGCTGGTGCCATCATTGATGTTAAAAAAGGGAAAATAGAGCTAGATTTGTGTGATGTTGTCATGAACTTTGACATGGACAAGTTAAGGGGACCATCCACTATTGATGGTCAAGCTTTTTCAGTAGAGAATTTCCTAGATAAAGATCCAATCCTGAAACATTCAGATGACGTTACTGCTGGATATGACAAGGAGCTGGATACTAAAGAGCAAATGAACAAGTTGGTTGTTCAAGAGGCATTGGATGGAAATTATGAGGAAGTTGAGGAGCTAGAAGATTGGAGTGGAAACATAGTTGTTGATCATCTCTTCAGGACTATGAGCAGAGATGAGGTTCAGATCAATGCCAAGTTGATGGAGGAAGACGTTTTTGTGATTGAGGCAAGGATTGCAGAGCTGAATTGCATGAAAAGTGCAGAGATTCAAGCTGCAGAATTGGTGTCGATCGACACCACTCCTAATGCCGATCGACACCCTCCAGAAATCAAACCAGGAGCTGTTTCCAATGCTCCAACTCCATCATATGCTGTCAAACAGACGACTCCACATCCTACAACCCATACATCTCGAAGAAAGCAAAAGTATGTACTTCCTGAAATCAATTCCAAACCTTCTGATCATCTCAATAAGAACTTTAAATGTTCAAAAGCTGCTTCACACTTATGCAAGCAACGAAATTCTCGTAGAAGGCTTGGTATTTCTTTTGATGATTCTGCAGGAAAAAGAAGTGTCCCACCCGAACTCACGTCCCACCCTACTGCTGTTCCTCACTTCCTTGGTCAATCTCATGCACCAACTGCCTATACACAACCATGGATGAAGAGACGTTCTTCTGGGAGGCATTCGATGCCACCATCTTATCCACCAGACGCCTGAACCCAACAACGTCAAGCCAATGACTAAAAACAAGCGCTGAGTGGGAGGCAACCCACTTTTAGGTAGGATTTTTCTTTGATTTTCGTTTTGTTTTCACTAACTTTGGTTTTTTTTAAGTGTTTCAAAAAAAAAAAAAAAATTTGCCGGACGGACGGATGTCTACCGTGGTCGACACATGAGCTCGACATGAACAGTGTCGATCGACACTATTCATGGTGTCGATCGACACCCCCTTGGAGGTAAGTTTTCTCAACTTGTTTTCTTCATATCTCTCTCAATTCTTAACGGATTTGAGTGATTTAAGAGTCTAAGTTGTGTAGATTTTTGTCCTCTATCCATCCTGTCCATTATCTTTTTGATTTGGTTTGTTTCTGACCTTAAGATTTAATCATACTGAAGACAGTGTTGGTTGGATAGTGTTGGTTAAGTCTGGGGGAGAAAAATACTAATGTATTTTGCTTTGTCTTTTGTTATGAGTCAGTTGAGTCAGTCAAAAAATTGTTTTATTGAGTCAAAATCAGTCGAAACTTTCAGTTCTTCTTGGAACTAACCGCAAAACATTGACACTTAAAGGACCATTGCCATAGTAGTTGATTGCAGGTTTTACTTGGTAGAAAGCTGCAAGTGGATCAGTCTAACAGAGAGAGTGAAGATTCCAATATAGAGCTTGGTATGCATTGGACTTGATTCCTCTTTCAGCTCTGACAAGATAAGATAACTACAGTCTCTCTTTGATCTTCCCTTGAGAAAAGAAAAGAAATAAAGAGTTTAAGTCAAGGAATAGTGCAAAGATCCTCATGAGCCTGTATCCTCACAAGGAACAATATTAGCGAGAGCTCGTGAACCTGTCTCCTTACAAGGAACACAAGTAAAGAGCAGCACTATTCCAAGACTTCAAAAGAGTGAGAAAAAGTCAATGAAAAGATCATTAGAACACCCTGAACATGGGTAGCAGTTGACTAAGGAAAGAGAAAATAGGAGAGCTGTAACAAGAAAGACTTGTTCAGGCGCTAAGGAAGGGAAATAATCTGTAAGTTCTTTGGTCATATCGTTTGTTTGAGTTCGAAATTTGAAAAAGAAGGGATTTGGATTTGAACTGGGAGATTGCTAACCTTGTGGTAAGTTCACTTAAACACTACCTAAGGTTGGCTCTATGGTATGTGGATTCAAGAGTGTTAGTTCAATGTTGCGTTCCTAAGGATTACTGAATGTTTCTTTTTTCAAACCTCGACTCTATACTTGGTTTCTGTTTTGCTTGAGGGCAAGCAAAAGATAAGTCTGGGGGAGTTGATATATCATGGTTTTTACCGGTTTTTGACCATGATATAAGTCTTATTTATAGAGTCTTTTGGTCTTTTTAGAGTCCTATTAGAGTCTTTGCAGGTTAAAGTACGTTTTGAGCATAATTGGAGATTTTGAAGCATTTTGGAGCATNTTTAAAAAAAAAACATAAATACATTAACAAATTGAAATATGTAATTCATAATTGTAACATTTAATTCATCTTTTTATTTTGTTGTTCTTTAATAATAGGTGTACTTCATTTCTTATATAATAAAGTAAAGTTTTTTTGAAAAGTGAGCTTTGAAAGGCTGACATGTGGCAGATGATGTGTCATCTACATTTAAAAAAAAAACATAAATACATTAACAAATTGAAATGTGTAATTCATAATTGTAACATTTAATTCATCTTTTCATTTTAAGATAACCAGAAAAACTATAATTAACTACGTAATTATAAAAAAAACATATGTGATATCTTATAACATATAATAAAGTTTTTTCATCAGGAGCCCTGAAAATTTTGGGACAGGTTTTCCGTTCCCTCCTGTACTGTCCCGAATTTTTCGTCCCATTCCCTATCCCGTTTAAAATAATTATCCATTCGAAACCATTTATTTTATAAATACAGGTATGGGAAGGGAATGAGTATTAGATCGTGTACCCAAATTACCCGTTCAAAAATGAAAAACTTGAAAATTCTATAAATATTTTTTCAAATCATTCTGAAATTTCCTAGGACGTTCTATCATATTTTCTTTAGAGAATTATTTTCCAATTCACTAATTTTCTGTTTCCGTCTCATAGCCATAGATTCCCATTCTGAGTCCCAAAATTTTCAGGGCTCACATACCTTCATTCTACACATTTACATTTGAAGGAAAAACTTCTCAACAAAAAAATAAAAAATTCAACTACATTAAATAATTAAATACAGTATACAAAAAAATAAAAACAAAAAACTGCAATAGAGATGCTACAACAATCTATAAATAGAAAGAACAGAACAACAATCTACAACACAACTCACTTTTATTACAACATAAATTTCCAATAGAATATATATATATATATATATGCATTACACTATCATATAATTTCTTTCACACAGTCAACCGGAACAAACTGCATCTCAAAATCACACGTCCACTCCGCCAAAAATAGAACATCAACTACACAATCCGTTTTAGCACCGATCAAATACTTCAAGTAAATAACACTATCTTCAAAAATATGATTAACTTCTACCTCACTTATCATGATATGGATGACACAACATCAAGTACATTAACCGAAAGTTTAATAAACTTTATTCGGAAATCTATGTTATCACGTCGACCACATAACACACAATGCCTCGAAGTCTCTTTTGAAATTGAAGATTTCAATCCAAATGCATCAAGAAAACTATATGTTGATTTTGTAATTGAAGACGTAGAGAGAATATAAATCCAAGCTACACAAGAAGAATATGACAATTGTGATATATGTTTTGATAATCTACAAGGACCAAAAAATATCTTAACATTTAATTTTACATTCACAAATTTCATCACAAATATATTTCAGATTGGTTATACTATAAAATAACATGTCCTTAATTATTGTCGAAAAAAAATTCGCATTCACTATAGATATTATTATTCCACCAATCTTTCAATACAAAGTTATAAAACTACATGATATTTACAAAATAAAATTAATATTTATCCACAAATTTTTACTAATAAATTTTATAAAATAAATTTTAAAAATTAAACATTAAAATTATCACAAATCTGTGCAACGCACGGACCTTCTCCTAGTAATATATATTATAATGTTTAAATGAAATTCTCTTCAAATATTTTTTTAAAAATTATCGAACCAAAAATTACATAACTATTTCACTAATTAATCAGATTTTCATATTACTTTTAATTTTTCAATATATTAATTTTTAATTATTATATCAGATAGTTTTAATTTATCTCCAAACTAATTTTTCCATTGTTTTGCTAATTAAATAGTAAAAAAATCAAATTCAAAATACTAAGAACCATTAAAGATTATCCAAAAAATTAATAAAATAAGCAGTTGAAAGTAAATATATATGCGTGATATTTTTGACTAGTTGGCAAACAGATGCGATGGCTATTAAACAAACTAAAATAAACATAATATATAGTTATAAAAACATTAAATACCATAATATGTGATAAAATATATAATCAGTAGTATAACATGATTAATAATGAATTCCAATAAATAATGTATTAAATAATTATTCAAAAATAAATTCATAATTGTTTCTAATTTTATTTATTTATTAGTTAATGTAAGATTTTTTCAATTGTCATTTAATTATTCGCTATCGAAAATTTTAATTTTAAGTGGCATAAAACGATATGAAGCGGTAAAAAGTGGTAAAAACTAGAATCGATGATTGTTATCAAATGCCAACAACTGCAATCGCCTGCAAATGTAGCATCTTCAAATGTTAGATGGTGGTAACGGGTGAACCAATCAAACTGTTAACTAATTTTGTTTTAGCGCCATGACTTCCTTGTTTGATCATCATATAGTTTATCAAGTATAAATTGTGAGCCTTGCTAAATCAGAGGTTTATGGGTTAAATTTCTTGGAATAACCTACCATCTATTACTGAATATCCTGTTTATGGAAATTACTACTTTGTTACTTCTTCATGTGAGAAAATATGGTGAAGGTATTATACTTGACTTTGACCAAAAAGACACTTTTTCTTATTGAAAAACAAGTGTTGTTTCACAATCACCTGCAATACTGATAGCGAGATCTAAGGTTTTAAAACTCTGAAATATTTTTGCAAGTGTACAATGATATACTCATATATTTCGCATATTTAACATGCATTTAGAGTAGGTTTTCATGCATAATACATTCATAATAGTCTAGTTCGCATCATTTATCTCATTTTAGGTCCTAGAACACTTTACATTAGCATTTGCACAGTTTTTTGCATATTTGCATCATTATCAGGTTGTTTTGAGTACAATGGAGTTGTGGTGGATGTGTGGACATGCTGAAGTTCAGAGGGAAGCTTGTGGACACTTGGAGAGGTTCGGATAAGAAAACATGCACTGAGATCGAAGAGAAGATCGAGCAAGGCAGGTCGATCTAGACGAGATCGACCACAAGATCGAGGAGCTCAGGCCGTTTCAAGGAGAAGATCGAGGTTTAGATCGATCACGTCGGTCGAGCGACTGTACGGACCCAAAGACGCCACCTAGGAAGAACGTAGTGAAGATCGAGACTGAAGATCGATCTAAATCGAAACGACCCGACAATCGAGCAATGGGGTCGATCGTGGAACTAGAACGAACCGACGATCGAGCGAGTGAACCCGTTCCCAGTCCAAGATCGGGCAAGAGATCTACGACTCAGCTCGCTCTCTACTCTCCAGGCGTGCTTCCTTATTCGCCAGCTCACGTTTTGTCCTCTTGTGAGGGGACCATTCTTTCTTTACTATAAATAGCTAAAACCCTTATTTTTGGGGATATCTTATCTTGATACTTTTTGCCTTCTTCCTCTTTTGTTCTTGCCACCATTTTTAAGGTTTTAAGCTTTTGTAATCGCACTTTGATATTTTTCATAAACAAGAACTTATCTTTTTAATCTTAATCTTCTTTCTGTTTAACATTAATCATGTTTAACATTTTAAATCTTATGATTATGGAGTGTTTGATTATGATTAGCGAGAGTATCTTCAAGGTTTGAGGCCTAGCGGTTTAGGGAGGTTTAAGGGTTTAGATCTAGAGGTTTAGCATGTTCATAACCCTTAACTCTTCTTGGTTTGGAGGGATTAAAGCCAAAGACTCTCGATGGAGGTCTTTGAGTCAATAGAGATTTCCTTAGCTCATGAGGGCTTAGGAATTTCATAAACCCATCCAAGAAACTATCTCCTTTTAAGCCACAACGGTGGGGATTAGGGTTTAGTTAAGCCAAGATTAAGAAACGCTCTCTCTTGCTCATCAACCGATCCTTTCCACCAAACACCATGGGTTCGGATGGAGAGGTTTGATGAAGGTTCGGAACCACTAACCGTGGAATGATCTATAATCGTTTCTTAGGCTTAGAGTTAGCTCAATATTTTTGTAGATTTACTTTTGTCTAGACCCAAGATCCGACCTTGAATCTCCCATCATCTAAACCCTCGGCCTTGAATCTCTCTTTCATATTTGATAAATCAAGAACCAATCTCTAATTGCTTAAGTTACTAGAGATCTATTTATTTTTGCTCTTGTAGTTTTAAATCTTTAAGTTTTGATATTTTGTTACTCTATAGTTTTAAAAATTGCCTCAAGTATTGTTCTTTAGCTTAGTTATCTTTTAGGATTTATTTACTTTGGACAAGTAGTTTTTTTAATTCCATTTCACCCATCTAAATTCGCATATGGCTTAGATTAATCTTGTTCTTGTATTCCTAGTGTACTTTTCTTTCCAAGTTGGATTGATAACCTCACATACTACAATGACATGAGCAGTGTTGAGTATTGAAAAAGAGAAAAAAAACTCTACTTATCAATTGGCGCCGTTGCCGGGGATTGGAGGGAGATTAAAAGGCATCCCTTGTTGAGATACGTCCTCAAGCTCCTAGCCCACACATTCTCGGGAAGATCCACGACCCCAACAGTGACCAAGAACGAGTTGTGCTTCCTCTTCCAAGGATTGAAGAACGTTTTGTGCGATAGAGAGGAAGGAGACGAAGCCATTGAAGATGATCTAGAGGATGATGTGAATTACGGCTGCATCCTAGCCTCTTCGTTGGTGAAGTACAAGGCGTGGGCCATGAGATGTAAGGCATCCTCAGCGTTCATTGGTGGCTTCCTCACACCTTTGTTCATGCAAGCAGGAGTGATTCTTAGGGACTTTGAGGCTTGCACCGAACGTGCATACATGGACCAGACCTACATGAGTGTCATGGGCTCCCTAGGACCTTCTCCAGCTGCGGGCTTCTACGCATACTTATTCAAGGACGAGAAGAATGAGAAGAGGACGTGTATGCTCCCGAACCTCATAGAGACCGCGCTAGACAGCATTGGCAACATCGAGTTCTTGCTAACCGATGAGGAATCCTATGCACCAATTGGAGGGAAGGCAACACCACCACTTCCCACACGCTCCTCCTCAGACTCCCCTCCTACAGACGCCGAGATGCCAAGCAGCTTTGATCTCCCCAAGCTTGACTATGAGCCAAGGACCAAATATGAGAAGTTTCTTGCATCGGTGGTGGAGATACAACGGAAGGTCAACAAGTGGCAAGGGAAGATGATTAAGAAGCTGTTGAAGAAGGTCAAGGATCTACAAAATGACAGCACATCCGGGATGAGCCTAAGTGATGAAGTGGACCAAGTGGCTTCGACTCGGCCAAGACGCTCTACCGGAGGAATTGCGATCTGTGAGCAACAAGGCGAGCAAGAGAGACGTCCCTACCTCCAAGAACGTCCAACTCATAGCAAGGGAAAGGGTCTAGCACCAGCTAAGTCCTCACGCAAAAGCAGGAGAACCGGACCATCCTCTTCCTCCTCCACCTAGCCCGATGTACCACAATCTCAACCCTTGTAGTATATCATTGCATTTTTAATTTTTGCTTCTTGTATTTTGGTCTCCTCTTGGACTTGTTTGACACCGAGACGTTGTCATTCAAGTTTGGGAGAGAATGTGTGATCTAACTTTGTTTTATTTGAATCTTATTTTCCTTTTCATCCTTGAGTCTTGCATACATCCTTATTGCATAGAAAAAAAAAATATATATCATAAAATTTTTTAAAAAATTACAAATAAAAAATCATGTAGTTGCATTTGCATACTTAGAATTTTTTAGGATTGAGTCTAGATTTTTATCATTTAGGATTGCATTCATATGCATTGGGAGCAATGATGAGCTTATCCTTGTAGATTGTTAATTCATGTGATCAATTCAATGCCCTAGTTAGTAATTATTTAATGCTTGTGAATAAATCTTGAAAGTAAGGAAGAACCATGCTTGGACCACCTCATTTGTCACTAGATTTTGGTCGAAATAGGGTCTTGAAATTGATAGCCAACTCTACTCACTTGAACCGAATCTTGACATTTAAATATCATGCTTTGCATTGAAAGTGAATCCATGGATTAAAATATTTGAGCTTTCTTTCTCACTTTGCCACTCTCTTGCTAGCTCAAGTAGCACTCCTACCTTACCTTACCTCCTTTGAAGCCAATTGTTTTTGTGTGAATACCTGTGAGGCCTTTATTTCGATTGAACTTAGCATAAAGTGTTAGGTTTGGGACGACAAGTCTAGGCTCTCATGTAGATTCTAACTCTCACATCTTGGAGCTAGTTGTAGGCTTAGGAGTTTTGGGGTTTGGCCGTGGTATTACTTGTTGAGTTGTGGAGATGGATAGAAAGAAAGAGATGAGGAAAAAAGGGGTCGGTGAAAAATAAGGGGATGCATAGTTTGAAATTGTGAATCTTGTGTTTAAAATATATACAGCTCAAAGTTTGGAAAAGAAATAGGTAGTCTTGAGAAAAGAAAAAGAAAAAAAAAGAAATTAAGGAGTCAAAAAGGCCAAAGAAAAGAAAGACTGCCTAGTAATGAAGAGAAGAGCTAAGTTGATAAAAGATTATATCATTCGCTATGAGTGATAGGTTGAAGAAGTTCTCCCTTAGAACCTTAAAAGGAGAAGTTTGTTCGAAATTCATGGGTCTAGCAAGGCATAAAGAGTCTTGGGAGAAAAGGGGTAGTTCTAGAGGGTTGAGTGAGCTTTTAAAAAAAAATGAATGAGAGGGGTTTTAAGACAATTGATAGCATTTTGGGTAGATGAGAGTCTAGTATTGTATGCATCACTTGTCTTTTACCTTTAACATTATGCATAAAGTTCAATCTTCTTTGAGTGATACCCTTGATTGAAAACGAAACCACATGAATTGAGATCACTTTTATCTCAAGAGTCTAATCCCTTAGCCAAATGAATTCACTTTCTTGCATTGTCATGATTCACGGTTTGTACTTAATGAAGGCTTGATAGGAAGACTTATCTAGATTGAAATCATAGTGCATTTGATTGTTGAGATGAGCATGGCTAACTCTTTTGGAGTAGAATGGATCATTCACATGCATTTTAGAATTAAGAACTAGGACATTGAGTTGATCATGTTTGTTAGCAATCTTGGATATTGAGCTTCCGCTTTTAAACCTCTCTCTCAGATTTGTCTTTGATTTGCTTGAGGCCAAGCAAAAGGCAAGTTTGGGGGAGTTGATATACTCATATATTTCGCATATTTAGCATGCATTTAGAGTAGGTTTTCATGCATAATACATTCATAATAGTCTAGTTTGCATCATTTATCTCATTTTAGGTCCTAGAACACTTTGCCTTAGTATTTCCATAGTTTATTGCATATCTGCATCATTATCAGGTTGTTTTGAGTACAATGGAGCTGTGGTGGATGCGTGGACATGCTGAGGTTCAAAGGGAAGCTTGTGGACACTTGGAGAGGTTATGACAAGAAAACATGCAATGAGATCGAGGAGAAGATCGAGCAAGGCAGGTTGATCTAGACGAGATCGACCACAAGATCAAGGAGCTCAGACCGTTCAAGGAGAAGATCGAGGTTTAGATCGATCACGTCGGTCGAGCGACTGTACGAAACCAAAGACGCCACCCAGGAAGAACGGAGTGAAGATCGTGACGGAAGATTGATCTAGATCGAAACGACCCGACAATCGAGCAAGGGGGTCGATCGTGGAACTAGAACGACCCGACGATCGAGCGAGTGAACCCGTTCCCAGTCCAAGATAGGGCAAGAGATCGACGACTCAGCTCGATCTCTTCTCTCCAGGCGTGCTTCCTTATCCGCCAGCTCACGTTTTGTCCTCTTGTGAGGGGACCTTTCCTTCTTTACTATAAATAG
>JAHZTW010000001.1:371111750-371175421 GCA_020283515.1 Alliaria petiolata
ATCTTCTTGCCACCAATTTTGCCTTGGACTTGAATGAGGATCTTTGACTTTGTGAAGTTATGAGCATGATATTTTGATAATAAATCCACATATTGAAGACCTTTGATTTTATGATTTTGGATATTGTATCAGTCTCCCTTTCCCTGCAAGGTTCAAGAAGCAGCTGTTAGAGAAGCACTCAGCCTTGTTCGAGAAGAGCATCAAGGAAATTGAGATGAAAATGCCATTGCTAGACGCTATAGCGCTTGTTCCAAAAACGACAAATTTCTAAAAGATGTGATTGCAAAAAGGGCAAGGGAGCTACAAAAGGCTGTGGTTGTGAGCAAGGAGTGTAGTATCATCAATCAAGAGGAGACCACACCAAAGAAGCTTGGTGATCCCAGTTATTTTACATTGCCTTTCGCCATAGGAAAATTGAGGTTTGAGAATAGTCTTTGTGACTTGGGGGCAAGTATCAACCTTATGCCATACTCCATTGCAAGGAAGCTAGGTCTTACAGACTTCAAAGAATGTAACGTCTCCCTAGTCCTAGTTGATAGGAGCATACGACTACCAAAAGGGGTACTTGAAAACTTACCCTTGAAAATTAACAACATTACCATTCCAACCGACTTTGTCGTTTTGGATATGGATGAGGAGGACAAGAATCCTCTTGTCTTGGGAAGGCCATTTTTGGCTACTGCTGGAGCCATCATCGATGTAAATCATGGAAAAATTTCTCTACTCTTGGGAAAAGGTGCAAAGTTCAAGTTTACTATCAAGGATGGTGTGGAGAAGCCAACTATCAATGGCCAAGTCTTTCAAGTAGACACCACGGGTGAGCTGAACCCATGTAAGGAGAAGGATGTTCTCATGGACCAAGGGAGGCGCGCTGAGAGGGAACACCGTGTGGAAACCGAATCAGTGAGGAAGAAGGAGCAAGCCGTTGCCTCACTCGGCAAGAATGTAGGAAAACACAAGGCTTCTTGCTTCTCAGTTTCAACAAGGGGAACAGTTAGCTTTGAGGACGAGATCAAGGCTGAGGAAGAACCTTATGGAGAAGTGATATACTCATAAATTAGCATGTTTTAGCTCCCATTTTAGATAGCTTTTCATTCATTCATGCATCCATTTAGCTACATTTGGTCCGAATTGCATCCATATTAGAGTTTAGCAAGTTTTAGCTTAGGATGTTGCATATTGTGCATTTTGAGTCTTAATTAGGTACAATGGAGGCTTGGAGAACCTCTTTGGAGAGTTGGGTGACATGGAGGAAGAAAAGAAGGGAGCCAAACTTGAAGCAGACGAATTTTAGAAGTGTATCGACCTTGGTGTCGACCTACCAAGGTCGATACAGTCCAGCAGGAAGACGGAGTGCGCGTATTGGACGATTATATCGAGCTGCTAAGCTCGATACACGGACCATCCGGAGTTCTGAAGACAGCGTATCAGGCATTCGTATCGGACTGCTAAGGTCGATGCACATCTCACCCGAAGATTGAAGAATGGCGTGTCGGGCATCTGTGTCGAGCTACCAAGCTCGACACACTCCTTGAGGAAAGCTTTAGCAGCGTATCGACCTAGGAAGCTCGATACGCTGCCCGATTTTCAGACTTAAACCGGGTCAATACCCGGTTTGTTCCGGGTTGACCCGGTTCGTCCACTGTTCACTATAAATAGGAAATAACCTAATTTTTCATAAGCATCTTTTAATCTCTTGTTCTTGCTTAAAAAACTTTCCCTTTTGATTTCTAAGTGATTTTGTAAGACATTTCTTTAAGTTTATGCAATCTAGTACTTATTTCTTTTAATCTCTCATCTTCTATCTCTCTAATCATGTTTATCTCTATCTCTTTCATAGGATTTGAGGGATTAACCATGATTAGTGAGTAGTTTCATTAGGATATAAGGATGGGTTAGATTTAGGGTGTTTAAAGGGTAAATCTTGATGCCTAGGGTTTGATTCTTTCATTTCCCTCCTTGTTTAGTGTTCTAAATGCTAGTTTATCCTTGATCATGCTAAAACTAGTCCTTAGGGAATTTCACACCCACAAGGTGTTTGATGAAATTCTCCAACCAACTAAACAAGGGATATACATTCCTAGCTCATGGAAGTGATTGTCTAGGGTATTTATTGGCAATTTAAAACTGTTTCATAATGCTTGTTAGCTTTCTTTTCACTAATGAAAGTTAGATCTTGATTAGGATGATTAATGAAAGGATTAGTGCCATGAAAGTGGATTAGTCTAGCTATTGAGTTCTAAGCCTAAGGATTAGCTTATATTGTGATTGTTTGGCATCAAAGATTGATTCTTGGAACACCTCAGATTGATAACCCCATCCTTGAATTCGTTTTAGTATTTTGATAATCTTGATTAGTAGTAAATTAGCTTGCTTTGGTTTGTTTGATCACTTAGGTTGTTAGTTAAACTTCAAACCTTTATTTCTAGCTTAGATTAAGAAGTTGTATGAATTCCTAGTGTCTTAACTATATTCATATGGATTGATTCTCAAGTACCTACAATGACATGAGTGGGTTTGAGTAATTGTTAAGTACCACAAAGAAACCGCTTATTAATTTGGCGCCGTTGCCATTTGGATATATGGTTTAAGCATTAGGATTTTACTTCTTTTTGAGAGCGCCTAGCACATCTAAGGCGTTTGGGAATGGATAATCAACAAGAACAAGGTGGTAATGGACCACCACAAGGAGCTCAAGGGAATGCAGCTCAAGCTCGTCGAGTGCCTCAACATCCTCCACGCCAACCAAGACACATTGGGGCTGGAGATGCTCCTAATACTCACGCCAATCGCCAAGGTATCCTACCCCCAAATTTAGGATGCTTCTAGACACAGCAAGTAATGGAAATTTCTTAGGCAAAGATGTAGAAGAGGGTCTATAACTTGTGGAGAACTTGGCACAAAGTGATGGCAACTATGGTGAAGACTATGATAGGTCATCAAGGAGCGATGGTACTTATGAAGACCAAAGGAGGAAAGAGATGAAATCTCTTAATGAGAAGATTGATAAGTTGCTACAAGCTCAACAAAAGCATGTTCACTTTGTGGGGGATTGTGTTGAGAGTCAAGGCCTCCAACAAGAGATGAATGAGGATTGCCAAGAAGAGGTCAACTATGTAGGTGGCCAAGGATATCAACAAGGCTATAACAACAACTATAGGAACAACAATATTTCCTATAGGAGTACAAATGTGGAGAATCCTCAAGATCAAGTCTACCCTCCACAAGGACAAGGAGGACAACAAAAGCCCTTTGTTCCCTACAAGCAACAACAAGGTTATGTTCCCAAGAACAACTACCAAGGGAACAACCAAGGTAACCAAGGGAATTTTCAGTCTAAGCAAGGTCCTCCACCGGGTTTTGCACAAGATTTGGATGTGAGGAATGTTCTACAACAAATCCTCCAAGGTCAAGCAAGTAGTGCCATGGATGTAAGCAAGAAGATTGCCGAAATCCACAACAAGGTGGATTGTTCTTACAATGACCTCAACTCCAAGTTTGACACTTTGAGCTCCAAGGTCAAGCAACTAGAGAACAACAAGGGCATTGCTTCATCCTCTACACGAGCACAACCATCTTTGCCCGGTAAACCCGAGACCAATCCCAAGGAATATTGCAATGCCATCTACTCTATTGATGAGGAAGAGTATGAGCGTGTAGTGGCTGAGTTTGAGCAACTCTTTGAGTGTCCTAATGATGAGGCTGTTTTCAATGAGGACATTGAAGTCCAAGTTGGGGAGGCGGTCATTGAAAATGACCATTCCTTTGATGACAAACCAATGAGGAAAGAGGAGTTCAAGGAGGATGTGATATCTACACAAGCAAGTCTTGTTGAAAAGGAAAGAGAAGTGGCTAAGAAGAGTGAAGTTGAGGCTTATGATCTCCTTGTCTACAAGCCACCACTCCCCTTTCCCGAGTTGGTATTGACTAAGGCACAAAAGAAGGTACTCTCAAGCTTTAGAGGGAGTATGGAAAAAATTGGTGCACCATTGCCCAAAGTGGAGAGTTTGTCTCAAGTCAAGGGTCAAATAAGGTTCATCAAGGAGATGCTTGCCAATATAGAGAAGGTCGAAGAGCTGATAGAGGGTCTAGATTCAACAAGCATGGCGAAGAATGAGTCCAAGGTTATCCCAAAACTGGGTAATCCGGGAAAATTTTTGATTTCTTGTTCTCTTGGAGACTTGAAGGTTGAAGAAGCTTTGTGTGATTCCGGCTCAAGTGTCAATGTGATGTCCCTTGAAATGTTCAAGAACCTTGGGATCACTACTATGAAGAAATATTCATCACACATCACCTTTGTTGATGCTTCCTCAAGGCAACCTCTAGGCCTTGTAGAAGATTATCCATTGAAAGTTGGGGAGTGTCTAGTCCCAACTGATTTCATTGTGATGGATATGGTTCAAGCAGCGAGGCTACCTCTTCTTCTAGGGACACCCTTTCTCAACACAGCTGGTGCAAGCCTTGACTTCATCAACAAGAGAGTGATCCTCAAGAATGTGAATGCAAAGGTCTTCTATCCTATGAAACCTTCTGTTTTGAGCCTTTGTGGGACAGTCACATGTGACACTAAGGAAGTTGAAGAAGAACCACCTAAGGAGCAGCTAATGGGTCTCACTAGTGTGATGAAGAGTGAGGATGAAACCCTTGATCACAATGAGTATGATGGGCCAAGCTTTGATGGTGAAAGTCTTCTAGCAATGTTTGATGGCATCAATGTTGTTGAACATGAAGCTAAGAAGAAAAGGAAGGTGATGCAAGCTGGAGCAAGCACCATGTACATCGAGAAAGGAGGAGGAAAGCCAATTCCACTTCTTGTTCACCCCCACGCCTAAAAGTTTGAAAAGTCAAGCTTAGTGACTTTAAACAAGCGCACTTGGGAGGAATTCCCATGTCTATCTTTGTATATATTTGCACCTTTTGATTTAGTAATATGTTTTCTAGTGTTTGTGAATGACAGGTTTGAATTGAGGAGATTGAGCCAAGGACAAAAGCTTGTCAAGGAATTTTCAAAACTGTATCGAGCTATGTATCGACCTACCAAGGTCGATACAACTCTTACAGGGATTCGGGCAGAGCCATATCGGGGTCTTGTATCGACCTACTAAGGTCGATACAGGAGAAGCCAGGGAGGGGGTGCTAGACCCCCCGTATCGGGCATCTGTATCGAGCTATCTAGCTCGATACAGTTTTAAAAGCCCCGTCTGAAAGTGTATCGAGCTACGTATCGGACTACTAACCTCGATACACCCCTTTTCCAGGTAAGTCAACGGGGTTTGACCGGTTTAATTCGAGTGAATTAAACCGGTTCTTCCCCAAACACGAAAATAGCCCCCATTCACACACACACTTGCGATTTTGGCTCTACCTCTCTAAATTCTCAAGCAATTCTCGTGATTCCAAGTGCATCTTGCTCGATTTCTTGTTCTCATATTGATTCTAAGTCAATTTCGTTCATCCCTACGCTTTTTAATTAGGTAAACAATTCAAAACCAAGTTTTTCATCTCTTGCTCTAATGGTGGAAAATTTGGGGATTCTTGTATTGAGGTGTTCGAATTGATTGTTTATGGCTTGGGCATTGCTTGATTATGGTTAGGGAGTAGGTGTCGAGTGCTACATTAGGATTTCCATGGTGAATGTTTGAAAATTTGACATAAAGGGTTCATGTTCTGAAAATTTGAATTCAACTCTTGAACCTTGTTAGATTTTGGGGTTTTAACTTGCATTAGCTTGCATTAGTCATGCTTATGGGTTCCCAATAAGTAGCACTCGAATTTTGATGATTTGAAAATTTTGAGAATTACCAATTTGCCAAAATTTGCTAAGTGTGAAACAAGGGAGAATTTTCGAATTTGTTTGGCTTCAACCTTATTTGTTGCTTGCTTGTTGCTTGCTAGTTGCTGTTATTTGTAGCTCAAGATGGGTTGCTTACTCTCTTTACAAGTTTTGTTCATCTTGTAGGAAAAATGGGAAGAACCACAGGAGATGCAACCAAACAAGCGGCAAGCTCTCAAACTAGGCCATCAAAGAGCCAAGAAAAGAGGCAAGTGGTCGAGAACCGAGAAGTCAGTAGTGGTGAGGAGCAGTTGACACTTGGGACAAGGAAGGCGCCAGTCACAAGAGTTGCCAAGGGAAAAGCCAAGGTCACAAAAGAGAGGCCTAAAAAGAAGCTTACACCGGGGGAACTCCTCAAGGCATTCATGAGCATGCGGTTCATGGCAACAAAGTACCCGTATGAGCAGACGCTGCATGCCTTGGGAATCTATGAGGATTTCCAAACCCTCTTCAAGAACATGGGTTTGGCCAAGTTCATCATCATGGCTCGTCCCGCTCACAAGGTCGCAACATGCGAGTTCTTGTCTTCCCTCACCGCACACTTCTACTATGATGGTGAAGATTCGCCACCGCTCCATGGTCACGGGTACATCAACTTCAAAATCCAAAGGACCATGTACTCTATGACCTTCAAGCAACTCAATGAGGTCTTTGGATTCCAAGAAGGAGAAAGGCGAACGAAGATGCTCACTATTGATGAGTGCGAGCTGAAGGGAGTGTGGGAAACAATCGCGGTTGGCAAGTTCAAACCGGGAGGAAGCACAGGGACTTCGATAAGGCATCCGGTCTTAAGGTATTGATAGGGCTCAGGTTTTACCCAAATAAAACTACTGCAAGTGCACAGCAAATGCAATCGTAGTATAAGGGTTATCGAAATCCCAAGGGAAGTAGATGCTACACTAAGGTTTCTAAATTCAGATTATGCTAGGTCGAATTATATGAAATTAAAACTAAGCAGTTAAACGAGTAAGTAAATTGGGTTTAGATGGATTAAAGTTCAGGAGACTAAGGCGCTAGGCAAGGGTAATTATCAGGTTGAATCCAAGAATGCAGAATCTATGTTTATTAGGGATTTATTAAGAATCGTCTAGAACTCAAAACTCTAAGTTAAAACCAATCAACTCTCGTTGCATAAGTTATCTATGCCTAAATCCCTAAATCTCAAATCTCTTTGCGAATTTAAACAATTAAGGCAAGAAATAAGAACAAGTTCGATTTGTTCACAAAATACCTAAACCAAATCTCTTTGGGAATAGATATTTTGCTCACCTAAGATTAGATCAAGTTACTAATAATGCTCTCGCATCTATTAAATAACCTAAGGTTTGATTTCTAAGTGATCAATTCAGAATATCTAGTTAAGCACAAATCAAGGTGAAGATCCAATTCATTTTCCTAAAAGTTCTAATGATTCTACAAACTCTTCATCAACCCTAAATCACCCTAACCTAACTAGCAAACTACTCAGACATAATTATGCAAACACAAATCATGGCTGAAATAAATTGCATAAGAGAATAGAGAATGATACAGGGGTTCGAAATCTAGCTCAGGTTGTCTCCCCAAAAGCTCAGGATCAATCTCTCTCTAAGTCTGAAAAACAGAAAATAATGATAAGGTGAATGGCTAAACAATGCCTGAAAACTATTTATAGAAGAGGATTTTCGTCAGGGGCAGATTTGTAATTTCTTGAAACTTGAGATGATTTCCTTTTTCTGATGGAAGTCCGAACAATGCGTCGGTCCTCATTGGTGTCGATCGACACAGAGGGTGTCGATCGACACCTAGCGTGTAAATCCACTCTCCAAACTTCATCACTTCGGCTGCTTCCCCAAAATGCTCCAAAAGGTTCCAGATTCTTCCTTTTAGCTCCAAATGCTCTCCATCCTGTAAAGACTCTAATAGGACTCTAAAACTAACAAAAGACTCTATAAAAACACTTATATCATAGTCCAAAAACGGGTAAAAACAATGATATATCAACTTTCCCAGACTTAGCTTTTGCTTGCCCTCAAACAAAACATAAACTAGAATGAAGTAGAAGTTTGAAAACAGAAACTTTCGAGTACCTCTTCAGAACGTCACATTGATTATCACTTCTTGAATCCACATGCTATAGAGCCAACCTTAGGTAATATTTCAGCATACTTACCACAAGCTTAGCAATCTTCCAGTTCTAATCCAGATCCTTTCCTTGGTAAAATTTCGAACTCTAACAGTGGTATTGCCACAGAACTTTACAGACTCCTTGCCCTTCCTTAGTGCTTGAAAAAGACATTCTTCATACAGCTCTCCTATTTTCTCTTACCTTAGTCAACTGCTGCCCATTTTCAGGGTGTTCTAAGATCTTTTCATTGACTCTTATTATTCTTTTGAAGTCTTGAGAAATAGTGCTACTCTCTACTTGTGTTCCTTGTTAGGAGACAGGTTCAAGAGCACTCACTAATATTGTTCCTTGTGAGGAGACAAGCTCATGAGGTTCTTTGCACTATTCCCAGACTTAGACTATTTTTCTTTCTTTTCTTTTCTCAAGGGAAGATCAAGGAGAGACTGCAATTACCTATCTTGTTCAGACTGAAAGAGGAATCAAGTTCTGCGCATACCTAGTTCTTATAAGGGGATCTGAACTCGCCATGTTAGACTGATTGCACTTGCAGCTTTCTTCTTAGTAAGACCTGCAGTCGACAGCCGACTACTATAGCAATAGTTCTTTCAAGTGTCAACTTCCTGTGGTTAGTTCCTAGTAAAACTGAAAGTTCCAACTAATTTTCACTCAATTAAAACAAAATTTTTCAAAATTTTTTGACTCTCAAAACAAAACACAATGTTAGCAACCACCTCCCCCAGACTTGAATAACACTGTCCCCAGTGTTACTAAGAATGAGATTGGATAGAAAAAATTTGTGCTAAACTGTTACATAACAAAGAGAAAATCGGATTACATGACTTTGCGTGCAGCGTCGATCGACACAGATGGTGTCGATCGTTGCTGTGTAAGATGATGGTGTCGATCAACACAGATGGTGTCGATCGACACTCTGTATGTAAACAGAGTTCAGCCACTCGAACATGAATGTTGTTAAGTCAGATTGTTGTTAGAGTCATCCAAGCTGTTAGAAAACTTAAACAAAAGGGTTAAAAGCACAAGATAATCCAATAAACTCAATAAGTGCAACAAGTTGAAAACAAAGTACTGAAGCAAATGAAGCAAAATGCAGACTCAAGAGAAAAAGAAAAACTGACTCAAAGTACTAAAAAGGAATGGAGGAGTCACTCGTCATCATCAGCACGTGGTGGTGAAGCTGGTCGGACGCAGCCACAGTTGGAAACAACTGTGATGGGGTTCCAAATGGCCTGAAAGCTCTGCACCACGTATCTCTGAAATGCAGCTTGCTCCATAGGAATCTCGGGAGCGTCTGGAAGGTGATGAGGACCAATAGGCTCCAAGGTGGTAGGTGCTCTGCGTCTAGAACTTGAAAGGCGTGTCGGATCCTCAGCTGGTCGGGAGGAGGCGCCTCTGCGTCTGGTAACGGGGGCGGTCCGGAGCTTGCTCGGACTGGGGTGAAACGCGAGGCGGCCTGGATCAGTGGTAATGTGAGTGAGGTCTCTATCAGGTAATTGCACCAAACGCTGCACTCTCCGCTTGTCGCTGAAGGCCCACATCCTCTCTGGCGTCACCCAATGAGTCCTCCGCAAATACTCCATATCTACCAGAACACGCGATGTATCAATGGTGCAGCTGGACGTGTTGATCCCGAAGTGCAGGAAGATAGGAGTAAGAAGACTTCTTATAGTCTCGGGCTTGGTCTTCGTCCCAATGAAAGGCTTCGTCTTCAAGGAAGCCAAATGATGTGCAAACACAGCGCCAAGGTTCGCGCTATCTGGCGCGTCAGACTCCTCATAGATCTCAGCCCAAAGACCGCGATATAGCAGCACCAACTCAGACGCGCATCTTCCCTGTCTCGTGCTTACACAGAAGTGTAGTAGCAAACAGTCGAACGAGGTAGCAAAGGGTAGGATGGTGAATGTCTGTGTGAGTGGAGGTCTTAGAGTCATACCTCCCATTCCCGAAGTGAGACCAGAAATCCTTGTTATCTGGAAGCTGCTGCTGAAGAGAGACTCCTGTGGCATGCTCATCCGCGAACCCATAGATCCCGCAAAGGTCTGGAAGTGAAATGCGGTAGCGGATCCCGCGGATTAGAAAGGTCAGTGTCCCTTCCACAGCATTGCAAACTATCTCGTTCCTGTAGTAGACGCGAGCTGTAGCAATGAACTGACTGACTAGATCGGGATACAAATTGTATTGCTGCGTCGCAATAGTGCCCATCCCAATTCTGTTCATCAGCTGCAGGATGTCATCTTTTATGCCAAGCTCCGTCATCGTCTTCTCACACGCAAAACGAGTCGGAGCGATTTATACTCTCAGCCATGCATTGTAGAACAAGGTGTCATACTCGTCCCACGTCTCGTTGACACCTCTGTAAAGATACTCGTCTTTTGCAACCTCCTTAGCCAGTGGATCTTCCCAACGCCGTGTAATCCGAATCTTTGGCTTTTCAGGTTTAGGCCAAGGAGGAAGAGAGGGAATCACTGCATCACTAGCAGTCCCTGAAACTGAGGCGTCACCATCTCTTGTTCTCTTAGGCATCTGCAAGAGAAAGAAAGCCAAAATCAAATACAAATCCCATTTAAAAAAAAACACAAAATGACGTTACTGGTTCGGTGTCGATCGACACTTAACGCGATTTTGAAACTGCGACCCTAATTCATGTCCTTAGTCCTAATTGTGCAGCAATCAATAGTTCACACAATTTCACTGCCATTAATCGACTAAGTTTGAACCATATAACCCAACAAAAACTCCAAAATTGCAATATTCATCATGAACTCGCAAAACTTTAAAAATTTCAATTCTATGCAATTTTAAAGATGAAAATCAATTGGGTAATGATTCGAATCATAGTAGACAACCTAAATAAGCATCTATCAACCAAGAAATCAAGCCAAAAGGATGAAATTCGAAATTTTCACCTTATGGTCGAAAATAAAATTGGGAGATTTGAAGAAAATACCTTTGTAGATCAAACAAATGGATAATGGATAATGAAAGAGGATGAAAATCCGCACGGATTAGAACTTTAAATCACTCAATTTGGTTAAGAAATGAAGATTTGGTGATTGGGGAAAAATATTCTCAAACGGTTCGCGAGTTTTGAGTTTGAGGAAAAAAAAAAGACTAAGTGTCGGATTTTAAAGACTTACCTGTTCCCCGCGTGGTGTCGATCGACACAATGGGTGTCGATCGACACTGCATGTGACCGTGCCTCCTCTTTTTTTTTTTCTTTTTTTTGGCTGAAAACCAAAAACAAAATAAATAAATAAATACTTACTAGTGGGTTGCCTCCCACTAAGCGCTCGTTTAACGTCAATAGCTTGACTGTTCATGCATTTAGGCAGTTGGTGCATCATCCAGAGATACAATGTGTCCTTCCGAAATCTCGGCTTGTGCCCAATAATGTTTTACTCTCTTCCCATTCACGGTAAACTCCTCTCCTTTGGAGTTTGTCAAGACAATTGCTCCATATGGTCTAACCTCTTTGATGGTGAAAGGACCTGACCAACGAACGCAATTTACCAGGAAACAATCGCAAACGAGAGTTGTATAGAAGTACCTGGTCATTTGGCTCGAATTGTCTGGAGACGATCTTCTTATCATGATATGCTTTAGTTCTCTCTTTGTAGAGCTTTGAGTTCTCATAAGCATGATAACGAAGTTCGTCTAGTTCGTGGAGCTGCATTAGGCGCCTTTCTACAGCAGGTTTCAAGTCGAAGTTCATCTTCTTGATAGCCCAATGCGCCTTGTGTTCCAATTCCACTGGAAGATGGCAGGCTTTGCCATAGAGTAACTGGAAAGGTGTAGTCCCAAGTGGCGTTTTGTAGGCAGTCCTTTAGGCCCAAAGTGCATCATCCAATTTCGCAGCCCAATCTTTCTTTGTCTTGCCCACTATCTTCTCCAGAATTTGCTTGATTTGTCTGTTGGAAACTTCCACTTGTCCACTCGTTTGGGGATGATAAGGAGTCGCCACGCGATGTTGAACTCCATGCTTCTTCAGTAGCTTGTTGAAGACCTTGTTGATAAAGTGAGAACCACCATCACTTATGACAATCCGAGGCACTCCGAATCTTGGGAAGATGATGGTTCGAAACAACTTAAGAACCACAACAGCATCATTGGTCTTAGAAGATATTGCTACCACCAACTTAGAGACATAGTCCACAGCCACCAAGATGTACTTGTTCCCAAAAGAAGAAGGGAAAGGGCCCATGAAGTCAATACCCCAACAATCAAAAATATCCACTTCAAGGATGAAGTTCTGTGGCATCTCATGTCNTAGCTTGTTGAAGACCTTGTTAATAAAGTGAGAACCACCATCACTTATAACAATCCGAGGCACTCCGAATCTTGGAAAGATGATGGTTCGAAACAAGATAAGAACCACAGCAGCATCATTGGTCTTAGAAGCAATTGCTTCTACCCACTTAGAGACGTAATCCACAGCTGCCAAGATGTATTTGTTTCCAAAAGATGTAGGAAAGGGGCCCATGAAGTCAATACCCCAGCAATCAAAGATCTCCACTTCAAGGATGAAGTTTTGTGGCATTTCAGGTCTCTTGCTGATCTTCCCTCTACTTTGACAAACATCACATTGCGTGATGAGCAGCTGAGCATCCTTGAACATAGTAGGCCACCAAAAGCCTGCTTGAAGAACCTTGGAAATTGTCTTGAAAGTAGCAAAGTGTCCAGCATACTCAGAACCATGACAATGGAACAGTACGTCACGAACCTCACTCTTTTGCAATGCATCTTCTGTAAACATTGTCTGAACAATGCTTGTACAAGTGAGGTTCATCCCAATAATACCTTCTATGTTCCCTCATGAACTTCTTCTTCTCATAGTCCTTGAGATGTGTAGGCTCAATGTCAGTAGCAAGAAAGTTCACAATGTCAGCATACCATGGTCGATTCGCATCATTAATGGCAAATATTGGCTGTCGAAATACTTCGTCCAAGATCCTGCGAACTGATGATGGTCCCTGGTGTCGATCAACATTCGTGAAGTTGGCAAACTTCGAAGTGTTGAATCGTGACTTGTTCTCAGATTTTCGGACGGAGTGTCGATCGACAATCCCCTAGTGTCGATCGACACTTGGCGTATCTGCTCCGAAATCATGCTTTGTAGACAAAGTAGACATTCTCCTCAGGTAGAAAATCATCAATTGGCACGTCATCTTCAATCCTAATCCTTGAGAGATGATCATTTAGTCTATTTTCAACTCCTTTCTTGTCTTTGACTTCTATGTCAAACTCTTGAAGAAGCAGAATCCATCTCAACAACCTTGGCTTTGCATCCTTCTTCTGCATCAAGTACTTCAGTGCAGAATGATCAGTGTGAACAATCACCTTCGAGCCGACAAGGTACTGACGAAATTTCTCAAAGGCGAAGACCACAACTAGCAATTCCTTCTCCGTTGTTGCATAATTCTTCTGCGCATCATCCAATGTTCTGCTGGCATAGTAAATGGCATGAAGCTTCTTGTCCTTCTTCTGTCCCAAAACCGCGCCTACAGCGAAGTCACTGGCGTCACACATCACCTCGAAAGGCAAATCCCAGTCCAGAGGTTGCACAATTGGAGCACTCACCAAGGCTTACTTGATCTGTTCAAAGGCTGAATGGCATTTTGCAGTGAACTCGAATTTCACGTATTTGCACAGAAGAGCAGTGAGTGGTCTTGCAATCTTGCTGAAATCCTTGATGAATCTTCTATAGAACCCAGCATGACCCATAAAACTTCTCACTGATTTCACAGAATCAGGTGCTTGCAAAGTCGTCATCACTTCAATCTTGGCGCGATCCACTGCAATTCCTTCTGCTGAAACCTTGTGTCCAAGTACAATCCCATCTGTGACCATGAAATGACACTTTTCCCAGTTCAGGACCAAGTGCTTCTCTTCACACCGCTGCAACACCGTGCACAAGTTGTCCAAGCAGTCTTTGAAAGACGACCCATAAACAGAAAAGTCATCCATAAAGACCTCCATAAACCTCTCAATCTTATCTGTGAAGATGGACATCATGCATCGCTGGAAGGTCGCAGGAGCATTACAAAGTCCGAATGGCATTCAGCGATATGCAAATGTACCATAAGGACATGTAAATGTGGTCTTCTCTTTATCATCTGGATGCATTGGAATCAGAAAGAATCCCGAATAGCATCAAGGAAACAGTAGTAGGGATGATTTGCCAATCTCTCCAGCATTTGATCGATGAAAGGCAAAGGAAAGTGATCCTTTCTCGTCGCGGCATTCAGCTTCCTGTAGTCTATGCACATCATGTGTCCAGTCACATTCCTTGTAGGAATCAGCTCATTCTTCTCGTTCTTCACTACTGTGACTCCTCCTTTCTTAGGAACCACATAAACTGGACTGACCCAAGCACTGTCTGAAATGGGATAGATGATCCCAGCTTCTAAGAGCTTCATGATCTCCTTCTTGACTACCTCCTTTAGGTTCGAATTCAGCCTCCTTTGATGTTCAATTGATGACTTCGTCTCATTCTCTAGGAGAATCCGATGCATGCACAAGTCTGGTGAGATACCTGAAATGTCATCAAGAGAATAGCCAAGAGCTTTGCGATATTTGCGCAACTTGCTTAGCAATAAAGTGAGCTCTGCATTGTTTAAAAAAGCATTCACAATTACAGGATAAGTTGAATTAGGACCAAGAAATGCGTACCTTAGCTCGGCAGGGAGCTGTTTAAGCTCAACTTTGGGAGCCTTAGCCTCGCTCCAATCGCCAAGTTTGCCAGTTCTCGCAGGGTGTCGATCGACACTACATGGTCTCGATCGACACAAAGGCGTATCGAGCTCCTCTTGTGCGATGAGCTGCAAGACTTGCTCACTAGCATCCATCATCTTCCTGTAACCAGCTGCTGCATCGTCCAAGTGCTCAATGTCCTTTGTTGAAGTCGTCAAGGCTCGTTCCAAAGGGTCTGTAGGATGGTCCTCTTGGAAAATTTCTTCAGCAAGGTTGGTGAGTGAATCGACATAGAAGGTCTGTCCATCAATCGTGGGTCTCTTCATCAGCTTCTCCATGTCGAAATTCATCTCCAAGTCACCAATGTTCGGCGCGATCCTTCCCTTTCTTACATCAATGATGGCTCTAGCTGTAGCCAAAAATGGTCTACCAAGTATGAGAGGGTCTTTGGGTTCCTCATCATATGCTAATACCACAAACTCTGTGGGAATTAAACAATCTCCCACTTTGATATGAACATCTTTCAAGACACCTTCAGGGATTCGTACAAAACTCTTGTTCACTCCGGGCTTGTAAGTGCCCACCCCAATGTGCCCCCACAATGCCTCCAGCTCCTCCCTTTCGATGTTGAGGGTCATCTCTCGCATATCGCCTTGGCTGAATCCGAATATCGACTCGAGATCCCGAAATGACATTCAGTGTGTCTCGCTTCCATATTTGAAACGGATGTAGCCGTCTCCATCTTCCTCTGGAGTCTCCTCTCCAAAGGCATAGAAGGCCACTTCCAGTGTTGCCAGGAACTGGAAGGTTGCCTCGTCGTGAGACGCATAGGCGTTCTCCATGCATTGAAAAGGATCTGGCAGTCTTCATAGATGCCCAGCTCGGCCATTGTTTCTTCATGGAGGTAGCGTGTGGCTTTGAACTCCATTCGCCTGAATGATGCACGCATATCGGCCAGTGTGGGTCGGGATCCAGCATTTCTTCTTCCCGATGCGCGTGTGGGTGAGCGAATTGTGACAGCTCTGTTGGAACTCCCCACTGGTCTCTTTCCGTCTCTCTTCTCAGTTTGGTAATCCCTTGATCTTCCAAGAACAGCTCTGCTTCTTGTTGCTCCCACCATTGTACCTATCAAACAAACACTCGCAAGCGTGTAAGTACAAGGAAAAACATCAAGAGCAAAAGCTATCTTGCATGCATGTTTAAACTTTAAGGCAACTCTAATCATGACTAAAGAGACCCAAGCAAACATATTCGAATTATTACTAGATCGGGACAAATCCTAAATCGTGAAGGATAAAAAATGTTACTTATAAGTTGTTCCTCACAGATTCAGATTTTAGACAAGCATGCGATAAACAAAAGGTGGGAAAGGGGATCTCCAGAGTCTCAACATTTCAAAAGAGTTTAGCCGTGAAGCTTATCCTCTCAAATAGATATGCCGAAATTACAGAAAATCCTACAAAAAACCTAAGTGATTATGCAAAATTGTCTTCCAAACGTTCCTCCATCAACTCTCAAAACCCTAATGCAGCGAATCTAAACAATCCTAAGCAATACTCAATCATATCGTTCTATAGCAGATATTTACCTCAGCACGATATTTGAAAAAAAATCTTAGAAGGATGCACAGACTCGAGTTGCGAAATTAAAAACTAAAGACATATTTATGGGGTTGAGAGTGATGGGGAATGAAAACGAGAGAGGTGATAGCTTTTATAAAGAGGAGATATGGGGAAGAAAAGGGTTTGACTAGGGTTTCTTGGATTGGGGAATAGTTGTCGGTTAATCCCAACCAAGTATTCTTGCCTTATCCGGAAAAGTGGGCCATAAATTTGAGCGCTTTTCTCGGATTGGCTAAGTCTAAATACCCTGTTACCTGGACGGTCATATCGGGTTGACTCCGATATGGTATGATTGACGTTTCAGATATCGGCAGGTTCCCGATATGTTACCCCAGTGAAGGTTGCCTAGCTTGGGCTTAGTTCTATATCAGCTACACAACGTTGTGCCTGCTCGACAAGAATGCCCAGGGATAATATCGTGGTGTTAACCCGATATTACATCTCGTCGCTGTGCTAGACAACTTCTCATAGGTTTTATCTCCTCTTATGTGCAAGTGACCCCACCCTATCTTTCATGAGATCATGAAATCATTAAACTAAACTAGAAAAAACATTAATATGTACATGGATAAGTTTGGGGTGCCTCCCAAGAGCACTTTGTTTTGAGTCACTTACCTTGACTTTCCTTGATTCTTTTTCAGTGTGAAAGGGGGAAATGAGCACCCCTCGATCCTGTGGGAGGATCCTTACTTTCTTTGATCATCGAGATGAAATCAGCCAGAGATACATTGGAGGTTCCCTCTTTGCTTGCCTTAGAACCCTTTTGAACGGTCAAATCGGTGTTTTTTATCACTTTAAGGTAAGAAAAGGATCTAACCTTTCCCTTGCATTTCAGCTTGTATCTCATCTCACCACCGGCAGAGAGAACAGGTTTGAGAGTCATACCTTTCAAAAGATCACCGAGGGTTGGTCCTTGCACATAGGATTTCTTGTAAATTATCACTTCTTTTGGTTCTTCTCGGGCTTCTTCTGGTTGTCCCTCGAATATTGCATTGAGACAAACCCCATCAACGCTAGCTCCATCGTAGCATATTTCCAAGGATGGGTCTTCGGTCTTCTCAATTGTCCTTTTGAGCACGAGAGAGTATGCATGTTCCTTCTCAATGACCTTTTTCCCTTTGGTTTCAAAGTGCATTACCAAGCTTCCGGTTAGTCTCAGCTCTACCTTGCCGCTTAATTTTGCAATCAAACATGCAACCGACAGAGGCTAGGAATGGTCTTCCCAATAGGAGGGTTTCCTTGACATCTTGATCCATTTCTATCACCAGGAAGTCGCTTGGCAGTAGCACGTTCCCAATCATGAGAGGTAGGTCCAGCAGCTTCCCAAAAGTCTTTCTTTCACTCCCATCGGCCAGTGATAACGGCTTCTTGCAGTCGGTATAAGTGTAGTAGCCGAGACACTTAGCCGTGGCTAGACTCATCACATTGATGCTTGCCCCGAGATCACACAGACAGTTATCAAAGGTGATTCCTCCGAGCGTGCATGGCAGAGTGAATGACCCTGGATCTTCGAGCTTCTTCACTACTAAGGCTTCTTCCTTAGGTTTCTCTTCACGAGCTGCTGCATTTCTTCCAATGGTTGCCATTGCATCGGCATAGAGCTTGTCCTTCAAAGCTACTAGGAAATCTGGAATAGGTTTTGTCTCGTCGGCATTGTTGAATAAATCTTCAACTTTCTTCAATGTTTCGATCAATTCGGCCTCTTGTTCCTCTATGAGACGCTTCTTATGCCTCTGGGGGTATGGCATTGGCGGTTTGTAGACTCGCAGGAATGGTGCTTTCTCTTCAGGGATTGCCAAATTTTTAGAACTCCCTCCCCTTCTTAGGATGTCGATGTCTTCATCAACTTGAGCCCGTTTTGGAGAAGTGATTTCGGGTAGATCCCATTTTTCCTCGTCGAAAGTGGTGATCATTTGGCAATACTCCTTTGGATTCATGACGGGTTTTCCCGGAAGGTTGCTTGTTTGGCTTGTAGATGCAATGCCTTTGTTTTTTTCAAGTGTCTTGACACGAGCGGCCAAAGCTTCAATCTTCCCGGATTGTTCGTGTTGACACCATCAATATTGTTATGCACTTCAGCAAAACGTTTGTGTATATCCGCCTGGATATGTGTTTGACCTTGGAGAAGTTGCTTTAGAGTGCCTTCCAAGTCAAAACCAGCTTGAGCAGGTGGGTTTCCTTGTTGTTGTTGGAAGCCAGGAGGTGCACCGGCTTGTTGTCGTGGTGGGTAGCTGTTTTGATTATGGAACCGTGGTACAAAGCCTTGTTGGTTCGTGTAGGTCACAAATTGTTTTGATCCCCCTGCCTGCTGCTAAGGGTAGGTCTGGTCCTGTGGGTTTGCGACGTTCGTGCTTCGGTAAGACATGTTATTGTTTGGTCTCCAAGTGTTGTGCCCTCCTTGAGCGTTGATGTAGTTAACATCTTTATACTGACCGTCCTCCCCTTCTTAGACTTGAGTGAGTTCTTCCACGAAATGGACTTCTTTTTGAGTTTGGACAAGTAGTAACTTGTCAAGCTTCTCATTGAGCTCTTTGATCACCTTCCGACTTCCATCCACTTCTTCTTTGGAACCATGGTTGGATCTGTCATAGTCTTCGTAGTAAGAGGAGTCACTCTGAGCTAAGTTTTCAACTAACTCGAGACCGTCTTCAACGTCTTTTGCTAGGAAATTTCCATTGCTCGACGTATCGAGCAGCATCCGAATCTTGGGAATGACACCTCGGTATAGTGTACTGATGAGTGATTCTTGGCTGAATCCATGGTGAGGGCACTGAGTGGTGTAACCCTTGAATCGCTCCCAGGCTTCACCAAAAGTCTCGTTGGATTTCTGAGTGAAACCACTGATTTCGTTTCTCAATCGGGCTGTCCTCGAAGTGGAGAAGAACTTCGTCAGGAAAGCCTTCTTACAATCTGACCACGAGGTAATGAATCCATGGCGCAGTGTCTTCTCCCATGCGTGTGCTTTGTCCCCTAGTGAGAAGGTAAACAAACGCTGCTTGAATCCATCTTCGCTTACTCCGTTGATCTTGGTCAGGGCGCAGACACGGTCGAACTGGTCGAGATGGTCAAGTGGGTCTTCCAAGGGTAGACTGAAGAATCGGTTGTTCTGCACCATGGAGATGAGACCACTTTTGGTCTCAAAGTTGTTGTTCTGCACTAGTGGTGGCTGGATACCGTGTCGGTTTGCAGTCGATATCGGTGCATCTCTCGCACTGATTTGCCTCACAACTCTTGGAGCAGCTGCAACACCAGGCTGTCCTTGAATGCCTTGTACACCTTGTGGACCTTGTGGTCCCTGGTGGGCTTGTGCACCAGCTGCGCCCGCAGCTCCTTGAGCACCTTGTTGGTTTTCCATCGTCACACGGTCTACTGTTTCGGCTTGTTCACGATTTCATCTAGCTGATCTTTCGAGCAGGTGAATATCGTCTATTGGGGGAACAAGGTTTGTTGTACCGTGTGAACGTAGGTTCATGTACCTGTTTCAACACAGAGATATACGAGTAAAAGTGTTAAATGACTGGAAAAATTGATACTTGTCCTTATAACGGCCTAGTATCGAAATGACTAAACTTTCTCCCAAACGGCAACAGCGCCAATTGATAAATAGGTTTTCCCTTCTTACATGACCTTTTTATCAATGTCTCAACACTGTCAACCGAAAGCAGTATAGTGTATTGGGTATCAAACCATTTTGGGAGCGTTAGTAAACAGATCGGTCATATCGGTGTCATAAGTCAAGTTCGAAATAGATAAAGGTTGATACTTTACTACTAAAAATGACTAAAGGATAGATCTTGTGTCACTCAAGACCATAAATAAGAGAACTTTAAGGATGTTAAGCAGGAAATAGATATTTAAACGGTAAAAAGATAAGCTTTCAAGGTAAAAGAAGGATCAAGACGGGTTTTATGAACTAGGTGACTCTCGGTTTTTCTTTATCAAGCTAGAGCTTTTGGATCACATCAAGACTTGGTCTTTTGATGGTGATTCTTAGGTAAAAGGATCCTCAAATCGTTTGGCCCATAGCGTTTGGGTCCAAACTCTTTGAATCTCTATCACCATAGACTAGCTCGCGCATAGCGGTACAATAGAAGAAACAAGCATCTACAACGTCGTTATTGAACCGTAAGACTCTTAGACAGATGGTTAGTCTTAGCCTAAGAAATCAAACTCTTGTTCATGGATCGAGCTAAGCAAGCACGTGGCGTTCGTGTCAAGCCGCCTGAGGACTTTAGGCTAGATGGCCAGACTAGACTAAGCTCTGGGAATGATGAACAAGAAAGAATCTAACTTTATGTTTTAGCTAAGCAAGAAATATAAACCCGAGAGTCCCTTGGTTCTTTCAACCCATCAAAATCCTAAAGAGACTAATCACGCGCCATTTGAGAAACCTCGAGATCCATAAGGATAAGAAGGTCACTCATGGTTTGCAAGATAGTCGAAAATAAGAAAAGGAAGAAGCTTTCTTGAAATGCACTAAGTGATAATACTTAAAACTTCAAGATTGCATAAAAAATCAAAGCTTTGAAACAAGCTTCAATGGTGAAAATACAAAATAGTTCTCGGTTATTGAAAGAGAAGAAGACAGAAATTAAAACTAGAAAGCGTGATAAAAAGATAAGAGTGGAGGACAAGTATTTATAAATAAAAGAGGAAAAACCTAAAACGTTGGGACCACTTTCTCGAAATGGTACTATTTTGGACTTTAGCGTTTCGGGCTCAAGTCGTGGTGAGCAAGCCGATATGCTAACTCTTTTGATTCTTCGGGCAGTCTCCATGTCGAGCAAGGGTTTCTGGATCATGTCGTGAAGGCTCGCCTTCCTTGTTACTCGAATCAGGTACTTCACGTTGCCTTGCTCCGATATTCGTCTTCAGGGAATCCTCTTGTGGGATCTTCGCTCTGAGGTGTTCCTTTCGGGATTAAGTCGCTGCTACTCGTAGAGGTTCATCGTGCGCTTGTCTATATCGGCTACGGGGTCGTGATCCATGCTCGATATCACCTGCTCATCCTCCATTTGTGATCTCCCTTCTTGGTTTCTTCTTCAAACCATCCCATGCACCTGAGAAAACATTCCAAACATGCAAGACTATGCAGAAACCTAACCTAATGCATCTAATCTTATCATGGGTGAAGATGTGATGAAAATTAAGATGAAAGTGCAACAATGAAGTCCTAACTAGCATGAAATATGTGTTAAAAACATGTAATTTACAGAGATATCAGTTAACACTAGCACCAGAATCGCAGATAGATTGTTGAAACTCAACACCTCCAATGGAGCATTGAACTACAAACATCCCTGGATCTTTAATCTTCAGCAGCTGTTTCATTGGCGGTGGTGTACCCCTTGCTTGGTTGAAGAGTTCTTCAATTTCTTCAAGACTCTCTCTGCAATCCTTAAAGAAAATGCACAAAGGATAATCCTCCAAAGCTTCAGCAAATGAGATTGCAGTTGAGATCCTTCTAACCTTCTTGTTGAAACCAGCCAGCTCTTTCTCACTAATGGGCGGCCTTAGGTGTTTGGGGAATAGGAGGATATGGAACCTTGGTCTTGTACACTCTTTCCTCTGCAGTTTGTGAAGCTTTAGGCGTGTCTGTCCAAGTCTGGGAAGGGTGTCGATCGACACCCAGCTGGTGTCGATCGACACTAGACTTTTGTGTCGACTGACTCGTGCTGGTCGAGTTCGATTTAGGTCCGTCAGAGCTCAAAAAATCGTGTTTTTCTACTGGTGTCGATCGACACCTTTTCTGCAACTCGAGTTTCTTCCTCTTCAGCCGCAAACTCCACGATTTCTTCAGCATTTAGACCCCTTTTCAGCACTGGTAGAAAGGCTTCTGGTAAGAAGAGCCATAGCCTTGCTGATTGCTAAACCTTTGACCTTGAAAACTAGCTCCATTAATGTAGTTAACTTCTTTTTGCTCTGGCTCAAAGGTCTCTACTTCTGCAGCAAACTGAACTTGCCTCTTTCCCAACAAAATTTTGTGTACGCTGTCTAGCTTCCTGTTAACCTCATCTATTTGGCTTCCTCCATTCACTCCAACGTGTTGTCTCCTTTCAAAGTCTGCATTCTTGGTGCTGTTACAAGAGGCCAAACTCTCTATAAGCACCATCGCATCGTCTGGATATATGGTGTTGAAGTTACCATTGCTCGCAACATCCAAAGCCATCTGGTACCTCCAGTCGATCCCTCGGTAAAAGATTCCAAGAAGCTGCGGTTCGCGGAAACCGTGATGTGGGCAGTCCCTCTGGTACGATCTGAATCTTACCCAAGAAGCTTTGAATGTTTCAGTGGGTCCTTGAGAAAATGCAGTAATCTTTGTCCTCAGCTCCTCGGATCTTGCATCATCAAAGAAGTTGCATAAGAATGCATTCTTTGTGTCTTCCCAAGTAGTCAGGGATCCTGGATCCAACTGCTTCAGCCAGTATGACGCATCTCCAGCAAGCGAGTAAGGGAAAATCTTGCAGAAGAGATAATCATAGGACACTCCATTAGCCTTGATGCTTGATGCCAAGTCCTCAAATCTCTCAATGTGGTCCATTGGATGCTCATTAAGAAGACCATGGAAAGGATGCTGCCCCACCAGTGTGAAATAGGCAGGCTTCAGCTCGAAGTCATTCCTTTGAAATGCAGGAGGACGGATCGTAGCTCTATTGGCATAGAACTGGTCTGGGCGGTTGTACTCGCCAAGTGTTCTTCCACGTCCATCTTCTGCAGCTTGTATTGCTGGATCGACGATGACGGCGCCAGCCTCATCAAGTCTCTTTCCTCTGGGATTCCTTATGTTGCCTTTTGCGTTGAACAAATTGCCTTCAGCGTCGCGAATCAAAACCATAGGCTCAGCCATTGTCGTTTGTGATGGGTGTCGATCGATGCTAATTGTGTCGATCGACGCTCGTGCAGATCGACGGTTCGTATGTTCCAAACGACCGAGCTCCTGGTTCAATGCGACTAGTTCCTTTTCCTTGTTGCTTCTGGTACTGGGCATGCACCTGAAATCAAAGATAAGAAACTAAATTAGTAACAAAAATAAAAACAAAACCTATTCAAAATCCTAAAACTAGATTTCGTAGGCAGCTGTTACTTCCCCGGCAATGGCGCCAAAAACTTGATAGGGCTCAGGTTTTACCCTAATAAAACTACTGCAAGTGCACAGCAAATGCAATCGTAGTATAAGGGGTATCAAAATCCCAAGGGAAGTAGATGCTACACTAAGGCTTCTAAGTTCAGATTATGCTAGATCAAATCGAATGAAAATAAAACAAATCAAGAAATAAACGAGCAATCACGAATTAGGGTTCTTAGAATCAGGAGACTAAGGCGCTAGGTTCATGGGAATTCTCAGGTGATATAAATTGCAGGTCTAGACAGAATGTTAGGAAATTATTAAGATCCGTTCTTGAACTCGAAATACAACAATAAAATCAACCAACTCTCGCTGCGAAGACTTTCTATGTCTAAACCCTAGAATTCCAAATCTTTTTGCAAATCCTATCAATTCAGACAAGCATTAAAGTTCAGGTTCTACTGTTCACAAAAATCCCTAAACCAAATCTCTTTGCCGATAGGTATTTTGCTCATCTAACATTAGTTCAGGCAATCAATAATACTCTCGCATCTATTAATTAACGTAAGATCAGATTCTAGGTCGCGAAGCTAGAATAAGCATTAAACAAAAATCCAAGATGAAGAACTCTAATGATTTATCCTAACAATTTAATTCGACCTAACAATTCATCAATCACTTTTGAAAAACCCTAAACCTAACAAGCAAACTACTCAGACATGGTGAATGAAGAAAACATCATGAATAAATAAGATTGGATAAAAGAAATCAATAGATATAAAGGAGTTCCAAATTTGCTCTGAAGGAGCCTAATTCTTCTCTCCAAAATCTCTCTAAAAATCTCTCTCTAAGTCTCAAAACAGAAAATAAGAATAATAGTTGGTGGCTAAACAATGCCTTGAAAATCTATATTTATAGGCAAACTCGCGTCAGTGGCAAACTTGTAAATAATGGAAACTTCAGCTGATTTCCTTTTTCTGATGGAAGTCCGATTTCTTCGGCGGTCTTCATTGGTGTCGATCGACACTCTTGACTACATCACTTCGCAGCTTCTTTCACAATGCTCCAAAAAGTTTCAGAATCTCTAATTATGCTCCAAACGTAGTTCAACCTGCAAAAACTCTAATAGGACTCTATAAATACCAAAAGACTCTATAAAAAGACTTATATCATGGTCCAAAAACCGGTAAAAACCATGATATATCAAAAGACTCTAATAGGACTCTAAAACTAACAAAAGACTCTATAAACACACTTATATCATGGTCCAAAAACGGGTAAAAACCATGATATATCAGGTATGCACACAAAGCTCTTGCTCACACCTTCTATGCACGAAAGGAAGCCGGGAAAGTCACCAAGCAGGATCTCGAGCTATTGGATATCGGTCTTGTGAAGTTCATCGGGTTTCACACGAGAGGAGGCAGGAGAGTCCGAGGGGATAGGACGGGAACCGGCATGGTTAGCCTTTTGGTTAGGCAGCTGCTCTCTTACCAAGATTGGGTTGTCACCATGAAGCATAAGGACCCAGAGCTCAGCATTGGAGGGATAATCACCCCGATTCTTGAAGCTTGTGGGCATCGGCTAGGGACGGATGGTCTAGAGCCCGAGTGGATGGAAATCTTCTACCTTGGGAGGACCATGTTTCTCTCGGGAAGATTAGGCAGCCGGTTTGCCTACAAGTTTGTCGTGGACACAAAAACCGAAGCAAAGATTCTTCTCCCGAACTTGCAAGCCACCTCATTCCAAGACATTGCCCACATTGACTTTGCTCCCCAATATGAGGACCTCTACAATCCGGCCGTTAGTCCCCCTCTCCATTCCATTGCCAAGAGAGGGACATTTGACTTGGATCAAAGCCAAGCTCTTGAAGAAGAAGAAGACATGGAGGTTGAGGATCAAGCTCCGAGCCCAGTTTATGGTAGCGAGAGGTACTACTTTGCCTCTTGCATAGACCCAATGCCAAGCCCGTCATTGAGAGAGGCCCACACACACATTGGCCTTCTCAAGAGATGGAGCAAGCATCAAGACCGGGCTATAAAGAAGCTCGGCGAGACTGTGAAGGGTTTGAAGAAAACGGTAAAGGGGCTAAAGGCCATCATAAGAGGGAAGTCCTCAACAAGGGGTAGACAAGAGGGGACTAGCGAGGCAGCAGAAGAAGTGGATGAAGAAGAGAGTGAAACGGACCTTGATAGGCGCCATTCATTCGAGATGCGCCCAAGGAAACCGGTCCAAGAAGACCCACCTCGCTCTTCTTCCTACGAAGCACGACCAAGGAAGAGAAAGCCAAGCCGATCTCCCTCCTCGAGCAACCAATCGCTCTCCTTAGGATCATCCTCCTCTTCACAGTTTTGAGGTACATCTACCTCCCTTGTAAATATTTATCTTATTTTCTCATTTTGTTTTTATGTCATGTTGATTGAGGTCTCCTCTAGACTTCTATTACACAAGGGACTGTGTAATTTAAGTTTGGGGGAGAGGTTGAGAGATTTGACATTGTGTTTTGTGAGTCTTATTTTCCTTTTATGCATTTTTGAGTCTCATGCATTCATTTATGGCATAGAAAACCCAAAAAATTTGAAAAATTTGAAAATTTCCAAAAAAGAAAGTCATCTAGATGTTGCATTTGCATTTTAGGATTGAGTCTAGTTGCATTGCATGTAAGAATTGCATTCATATGCATTGGGAGCAATGATGAGCTAATCCTTGAAAAATGCCAACTCATGGAATCAATTCAATGCCCTAGTTAGTAGTTCTTTGTTGCATTTGAGCTAATCTTGAAAGTAAGGAAGAATCATGCTTGGACCACTTCACTAGCCACTAGATTTTGGTCGAAATAGGGCCTTGAATTTGATAACCAACTCTACTCACTTGAACCTAAATTTGACATTTAAATATCATGCCTTGCATTGAAAGTGAATTCATGGATTATATACATACTTGAGCTTTCTTACTCACTTTACCACTCTCTTGCTAGCTCAAGTAGTACCCCCACCTTACCTTACCTCCTTAAAAGCCAATTGTTCTAGTGATAATGATTGTGAGGCCTATTTTTGATTAAACTTAGCATAAAGTGTTTGGTTTGAGACGACAAGTTTAGGCTCTTATGTAGATTCTAGCTCTCACATATCGAGACTAGTAATAGGCTTAGGATTTGGGGCATGGGTTGCGGTATTGCTTGGTGTTGTGGAATGGTTTATATGCTTGCATCTTAGCATGATTGTGTTGGGAAAGGGAGTAGAGAAGAGAAGGGTGATAAGAGGCTTGGAAGGAAATAAGGGAAGCATAGTTTGAAATGGTGGATCTTGTGTGATTAAATGTATAGCTCTAAGTTTGAAAAGTTATAGGTCGCCTTAAGAAAAGAAAAAGGAAAATCAAAAGAGCCAAAAGGCCAAAGAAAATAAAAGGCTACCTAGGAATAGAAAGAAGAGCTAAGTATGTAAAAGATCACACCATTAGCTATGAGATAAAAGTTGAAGAAGATTCTCCTTAGAGCTTTAAAAGAAAAGGATTTCATGGGTTTTGCAAGGCACAAAAAGCCTTGGGAGAAAATGGTAGCTTTAGAGGGTTGAGTGAGCCTAAAAAGAAATAATGAGAGGGGTTTAGGGCCATTGATAGCATTATGGGTAGATGAGAGTCTAGTCTTGTATGCATCACTTGTCTTTTACTTTTAGCATTATGCATAAAGTTTAATCCTTTTTGAGTGATACCCTTATGCGAATTGGAAACCCCATGAATTGAGATCATTTTTTATCTCGAAGCCTAGTCCCTTAGCCAAATGAATTCGTTTGCATTGCATTGTCATGATCCATGGTTTGCACTTAATGAATGTTAAAGAGTTGGTTTGATAGGGAGGCTTATCTAGATCGAATTCAAATGCACCTTAGAATTAAGAACTAGGACATTGAGTTGATTGTGTTTATTGGCATTTTTGGATAATGAGCTCCCACCTTCAAACCTCTCTCTCGGATTTGTCATGTTGTTTGCTTGAGGTCAAGCAAAAGGCAAGTTTGAGGGAGTTGATATACTCATAAATTAGCATGTTTTAGCTCCCATTTTAGATAGCTTTTCATTCATTCATGCATCCATTTAGCTACATTTGGTCCGAATTGCATCCATATTAGAATTTAGCAAGTTTTAGCTTAGGATGTTGCATATTAGGCATTTTGAGTCTTAATTAGGTACATTGGAGGCTTGGAGGACCTCTTTGGAGAGTAGGGTGACATGGAGGAAGAAAAGAAGGGAGCCAAACTTGAAGCAGACGAATTTTAGAAGTGTATCGACCTTGGTGTCGACCTACCAAGGTCGATACAGTCCAGTAGGAAGACGGAGTGCGCGTATCGGACGATTTTATCGAGCTTAGCAGCTCGATACACGGACCATTCGGAGTTCTGAAGACAGCGTATCGGGCATTCGTATCGGACAGCAAGCTCGATACGCTGCCCGATTTTCAGACTTAAACCTGGTCAATACCCGGTTTGTTCCGGGTTGACCCGGTTCGTCCACTGTTCACTATAAATAGGAAATAACCTAATTTTTCGTAAGCATCTTTTAATCTCTTGTTCTTGCTTAGAAAATTCTCCCTTTTGATTCCTAAGTGATTTTGTAAGACATTTCTTTAAGTTTATGCAATCTAGTACTTATTTCTTTTAATCTCTCATCTTCTATCTCTTTAATCATGTTTATCTCTATCTCTTTCATATGATTGGAGGGATTAGTGAGTAGTTTCATTAGGATCTAAAGATGGGTTAGATTTAGGGTGTTTTAAGGGTAAATCTTGATGTCTAGGGTTTGATTCTTTCATTTCCCTCCTTGTTTAGTGTTCTAAATGCTAGTTTAGCCTTGATCATACTAAAACTAGTCCTTAGGGAATTTCACACCCACAAGGTGTTTGATGAAATTCCCAAACCAACTAAACAAGGGATATACATTCCTAGCTCATGGAAATGATTGTCTAGGGTGTTTATTGGCAATTTAGAATTGTTTCATAATGCTTGTTAGCTTCCTTTTCACTAATGAAAGTTAGATCTTGATTAAGATGATTAATGAAAAGATTAGTGCCAGGAAAGTGGATTAGTCTAGCTATTGAGTTCTAAGCCTAGGGATTAGCTTATGTTGTGATTGTTTGGCATCAAAGATTGATTCTTGGAACACCTCAGATTTATAACCCCATCCTTGGATTCGCTTTAGTATTTTGATAATCTTGCTTAGTAGTAAATTAGCTTGCTTTGATTTGTTTGATCACTTAGGTTGTAAGTTAAACTTCAGACCTTTATGATTAAGAAGTTGTATTAATTCCTAGTGTCTTAACTATATCCATATGGATTGATCCTCAAGTACCTACAATGACATGAGTGGGTTTGAGTAATTGTTAAGTAGCACAAAGAAACCGCTTATCAAGAAGGTTTACTAGCCCTGTTCAGCTGCAAAGAAGAAGAAGGTCCCACGGAGATAGCACCAAGGGAAAGAAACAAGAAGGAGAACACTCATAAGGGTCTCTATGGAAACGATAAGAAGATGCCTAGCAACGGTCGACCCCAACCTAAGAGCATCCCGAGCTTACACCCATTGGATCTCAAGAATGGCTCCTTACTTTTCAAAGTCAAGTGCAAAGGGGGTTCGAAGCCAATTGCAAAGGCACGGTTTCTACTTCCACCGGGATTGATTGAAAAAGACTAGGATAGGGTAATGGAAATGATGAACAAGGTTTACACCATGGAGATCCATCAAGGGACAAGTTCCACCGAGTTTCCTGCGACTCCATTCGTCTCGGCTCCACGCTAAAGGGAGTAAGAAAAGTCGAGCTAAACGACGTTAAACAAAAGCGCACTTGGGAGGCAATCCCATGTCTATCCTTGTATATATTTTTGTTCTATTTTATGATTTTTGTGTTTATGTTTATAGGCAAAAGGAAATGAGGACCCGAAAGAACGTTCTTGGAAGTGTATGGAGCCTTTAAAAGAGGAAAGTGGGCAAGAGATCGAGCCTTGAATTGACCAGCCATGACTTGATCTTTACTAGATCGAGCACCTGAATCGATTGGCTCTGGTCGATTCTATTTTTAATCGACCGACTGATCGAGTGAACAGCTCGATTTCGAGAGGATGACCCACCCCTGGTTTCAAAACGAGTATTCAAATAGGGTGTGGATCGAGCGAGTTCACTCGATCTAGAAAAGGCAATCATCTGGATCGATCATTCTACTCAATCTCTACCAAAATGTTCGCAAGATCGACCTTGGAGCTCGATCTGGGAAACTTAGCCTTGGTCTTGAGGGACCACGAAACGAGGATTTAAATTGATCTTAAGATCGATTCAAATGAAATCGAGACAATGATCGATCTGAACGATCGATTTCAGGCACGATAGGCATGAGATCGAGGTCGAGATCGACCAGTTTGACTCGATCTCATGCCAAGGTGAGTTTTCGAATTTCCCTCTCTTTCTCCTTCTCGCTCATTTTAAATTTTAAATTTTGGTCAAGGATGGCATCTTTGACCATGAGAACCATGCCTTGACCACAATTCCCCAACCCACTTGCATTTGTCCAAATTTGTTCTCTTTAAAATCCTTGCCATCTCTCTCTCCCCTCTCATTTGTGTTTTCAAACATGGGTTTTCTAAGAAAAAGAGAGAGAGAGAGTTTGAGTTTCGGGTTTGACAAGAGAAAGAAGATCTCTTTTTCACTCTTTGCATCCACGTTTGAAAGGTACAATGGCACCACAAAAGAGGAACAGAGACACGGAGTAGCAAATCGTCGAACACCAAGTCGTGGAAGAAAAGGTCAAATGGAGTAAGGAGGAAAGAAAGACAAGGAAGAGGCTAGAGAGGTTGCGTTTTGAACCTACCCGATTTGCAAGTAGGGATTTCTTGCAAAAGCTTGGCTTGTTGGAAGGCTTTGATGATCTCCTAAAGAACATTGGGCTGGCTTGTCTAGCACGCATGGACTGCCCCACATACCCCGGAGCTACTCTCCACTTCCTATCTGATATGTCTATATTTTGCATCATTTTAGCATCCATTTAGTATAAGTTTCTCATCATTTAAGAGTCTAATATAGCATCATTGTATTGCATTTTGATCATTTAGAGTTCTAGGGTGTNCTGATATGTCTATATTTTGCATCATTTTAGCATCCATTTAGTATAAGTTTCTCATCATTTAAGAGTCTAATATAGCATCATTGTATTGCATTTTGATCATTTAGAGTTCTAGGGTGTATTTGTATAGTCTTTGCCTATTTTGGTGCATTTGGAGTCTTGATCATGTGATAAGGATGCTATGGAGACATGAATGGAGTTGCAGAAGGATGGCATAGCAAAGGAAGGGCAAGAAATCATCAAGAGGAGGATTAGAAGCAGCCAAATTAGAAGCNGTTCACACTCATTCACATCTCCAGCCACCCACTTCACCCTTAAGCCAGCCTAAAAAGAAGAGTAAGGAAAGTCAAGCTAAGAGACTTTAAACAAAGCGCACTTGGGAGGCAATCCCATGTCTATCCTTGTGTATATGGTTCGTATTTTTTGTTCTAGATTATCCTTTTAAGTGTGTGTGGGCAGGAACAATGGAGTTGGAGATCCAAAACCGAGTTCTTGGGGATTTAAAAGGCAAGGAAAGTGAAGCTGTCCCGGTAGATCGATGCTTAGATCGACCCGTAATGGTCGATTCAAGCAAGGATCGAGGGCTGAATCGAGGACGTGGACTCGATCTCCTGGATGAATGATGGGTAGATCTACCATAAGCCTTGATCTACTGCCAAGAATGACCCAATGATCGACCCAGCTGCTCGATCTCAGCCTAACCACAACTAGCTCCAAGATACACCATCCACAAACCTTGTAAATACCATGCATTTTTGGATTTTATTTTTTATTTTTGTTGCTTGGTCTCTCTTAAGCTTTGGTTACACAAAAGACTATGTAATTTAAGTTTGGAGGAGAGGTTGAGAGATTTAATTTTGTGTTTTGTGTTCTTATTTTCCCTTTAGAATATTTGAGTCTTCATGCATCCATATATTTGCATAGAAAAACACAAAAAAATCAGAAAATTTTCAAAAAATTTCAAATTTTTAAAAAAAATTCATATAGCTGCATTTGCATTTTTAGGATTGAGTCTAGATTTTTTTTATATATTATATAGGTTGCATCATTCATTTGCATAGGGGGTAATGATACAAAAATTCCTTGTAAAGTGTTTAAAGCTCATGAATTGGTTCAAGGCCCTAGTTAGTAGTCCTTTGATGCTTTGTGCAAACTATGAAATTAAGTTCTAACCATACTTGGATCATTTGTCTTGATTTTCTTGGCTTAAGTTGAAGCAAGCATCAATTGAATCCTTTCCTATCAAGTGGAACCTTAACATGAACTTCTAATTGACATACTTGTGCATTTGAGAAAGGATACATGGATTACATATGCATATTTAGGCTTTCTTATTCCTCTCACCACTCTCTTGTAAGCCTAAATAGAATTCCACACCTTAACCCCTACCTCATTTCAAGCCAAAAATTCGTGTGTGATTTGTGAGGCCTTATTTTTTATTGAACTTGGCATAAAGTGTTAGGTATAGGGCGACATGTTTAGGCTCTCATATGATTCTAGCTTTGCATTATGAAGCTAGTTTTAGGCTTGATTTGGGTGGGATTCATGGGTGTTGTGATTGAAAATGCTTACTTTGATTTTAGGTTTGAAAGAAGATGGTGTAAGAAGTTTGAGTAAAAGGGACTTGTAGTTTGAAGTGGTTGGTCTTGAAATGTTTTGTATGAAAGCTCAAGTTCTAAAAAAAGGAAAAGTAAAAGAGCCAAAAGGCCAAATGCATATAAAAAAAAAAGTAATAAGTAAAGAGAGAGAGCTATCCCAAGAAAATATAAAGAGCTAATCTATGTATGACCATACCACTCACTATGAGAAAGGTTGAGGAAGTTTTTCTAGGATGAATTTGATTGATGGAGTTTTTGTGGGTTTGTACTTGGCGTGTTGCTTTGCTTGATTTGGGTATTTCTAGAGGGTGAGTGAACTTGAAAAGAAAATGAATGAGAGGGGAATTAGGTTCATTGTTAGTATATTGGGTAGATGAGAGTCTAGGCATGTATGCATCAATTGCCTTTTACCTTTAGCATTATGCATGAGTTCAATCTTTCTTGAGAGAAACCATTGCTTGGAGTACCCACTTGAATGAGATCATTTTTATCTCATAACCTTGTCCCTAGCCAAATGTATTCGGTTTTGATTGCATTAATATGATTCACGGTTTGAGCCTTAATGAAAGTTAAAGGTTAGGATTCTTGGATTGCGAGTGTAGACATGACTTGATTTGAAACTCAATATGTGATGAATATGGCTAAGTTCTTTGTAGTAGAGTTTGTGTGATGCATCTTAGGATTGATAACAAGGACCATTGATTTGATTCATTTTAAAAACACTTTTGGATTTGAGCCCCCACTTTCAAACTTCTTCTCCTAGTTTGTCTTCGATTTGCTTGAGGGCAAGCAAAAGGCAAGTTTGGGGGAGTTGATATACTTAGATATTTCATGCATTCACCACACATTTAGGACATATTTGCATTCATATTGCATTCATGCTTAGAATAATTGTAGTTTTTGTCTCATTTTAGGTTTTAAGACATGATTGCATTAGCATCTACATATTTCTTGCATATATGCATCATTTTCAGGTTATATGGTGTACATGGAGCTATCTTGGATGTTGAGCTAGTACAAGAAGGTTAAAGAAGAGCTTAGGAGTTGCTTGTAGTCAAGAAGAAACTCGCACAAAGGAAAACTAGTTGCGATCGAGCAGGAAGATTGACCAAGCCCAGTCGATTCAACTTGGATCGACCCAAAAGATCGAGCTGCCTCGTCCGTTCCAGCCCAAGATCGAGCAGAAGATCGACCCAACCGCTCGATTCAACCTTGAATCGACCCTTAGATCGACCAATGTGGGTCGATCTTGGGTTCAAATTCCCCCTTCCTTCCTTGGCCAGCTCACATTTTGTCATCTAGTGAGGGGACCATTCTTGTGGTCCTATATAAACATTTTTAACTAATTTTTTGTGGTCATCCACGAATTTTAGACTTTGTCCCTCCCATTTTTAGGTTTGGCCACCATTGAAACACTTTAGCCGTTTTAAAGCTTTTCATTTTGTAAAACCTTGATTTTTAATTTAAGTACTTGTCTTTATAGCTTTAATCTTTCTTCTTTGTTTAAGCTAAGCATGTTCAACATCTCTAATCCAATGTTTAAGAGAGGTTCGAACATGATTAGTGAGTAAATTTTAAGGTTTAAGGTTGGGGTGATTAGGGAAGTTCTTAAGGGTTTAACTTGTGTTTTTTTGCTTTTAATCTTAATCTCTTCTTGGATTTGGGGGTTTTAAGGCCTAGAGATTCTTGATGGAGATCTCTTTGATTCTAGGGATTTTCTTATCTCAAAAAGATTTAGGAGATCCCATAAACCCAAATCCAAGAGGCTAGCTCATCCTTTCTCACACGCCATGGATATTTAGGGAGCTAGTTAGGTCATGTTAAGATCTTTGCTTTATGTTCTTTAATCTATCTTTCCACCATACACCATGGGTTAGGATGAAAGGTTGAAGAAAGGATTTTTATCATACACCATGGAAAAATCTAGCTTTTGTTTCTTAGACTTAGAGATTGCTCAATAGAAATGTGTAGATCTATGTTTTGAAACCCAAGTTCGAATCTTGAATCTCCCTAAGCATGAACCTCAACCTTGAATCTGCTTTTAGCATTTAAGTTTTTTTAAGTCATCACCTTTTAGATTTGAAGTTTTTTTAAGTCATCACCTTAGGTTGCTAGAAATTGCTCATTTGGTCTGTTTTTAGCATTTGAATTTTTAGAATCAGTATTTCGGTCATTTAAATTCTTAGAGGTCGTCTAGTAGTATTTAAACCCATCATTAGAATTGTTAAAATTGTTTTCATGGTCGTTTAGTTCCCGCAAGTGGTTTTTAGGATTTGTTCCCCTCATTTAACTCGAATTTGGCCTAGCTTTAGTTGAGTTCTTGCATTCCTAGTATCTTTTGACACCCAATTTGGTTTGACACCTGAAGTATTACAATGAAAAATGAAGCTTTAGGATTGATAAACCACTGAAAAATCTTAGTTATCAGTTGGATAACTTGCTCAAGGCACAAGAGAAGTCGGTTGTTGCTATATCAAATATCGGGGAGACACCAAAAGAGTTTAGCCGTTATGAAGAAGTCCACTCGATTCATGAACACTATCAACACGGGAACTTCACCAATACAACTACAGACCCCCGCGGAGCTCAACAAGGCCACCACAACTCCTACAACCAGCACAGCTACCCTCCACCCCATCAATACTACCAACAGCATCAGTCGTATCCTTCACCGTATTCTCCATCACCTTGTGGACCTTATGGTTACTACCCACCACCACCTCACGATTCGGACATCAAGAGCTTGCTTACACAGCTTGTCCAAGGCCTGTGTACCACAACCCAAAAGATTGACACAATAAATACACGGCTAAACAAGCATGAAAGCGATATCCATTTGGCTCAACAACCAATGCAATGTGCAACATCTACAAGCCCGCCACCTACTCTACAACCAGCTTATGTACAAGCAGTCACCTTGCGAAGTGGGAAAGTCAGGGGAGCCCGTTTCCAAACTCTCCGAGGACGTTGAGAAGCAAGTTGGGGGAGGCGGTTTTGAAAAATCAGATGATGAAGACGTGGTGGAGGAAATTCAAGAAAGTGTAGAAGATCAGCTGTACACTAAGTTACAAGAGAAGAATATCGGGGAGAAACCGAAAGAGGCTGCCCGATATGAGAGAAGTATGGAACCACGGTTTGTTCCTCCTCCATACAAGCCTCCTTACCCCTTCCCGAGTAGATTCAAGAAGCATCCTGGAGAAGTATAAAGATAAATTTGATGAGCATTTGAGAAAAGTGGAACTCACCATGCCTCGTATGGATGCTTTAGCTTTGGTACCACATTATCAAAAGCTCCTAAAGGAAGCTATTCTTGCAAGAACAAAGGAGCTCCAGGGCATGGTGCTTTTGACACACGAGTGTAGCGCCATCATTCAGAAGAAAGTTGTCCCAAACAAGCTAGAAGATCCGGGAAGTTTTACTCTCCCATGTTCAATTGGACCTCTAACGTTCAACAACTGTATTTGTGACTTGGGAGCAAGTGTGAGCATCATGCCACTCTCCATAGCCAAAAGACTTGATTTCATGAGCTACAAACCGAGCCGGATCTCATTGATATTGGATGACCATTCAGTAAGGCTTCCCAAGGGACTACTTGAAGATGTCCCCATTCGGATTGGAGATATCGACGTACCAACAGATTTCGTGATCCTAGAAATGGACGTAGAGCCGAGGGATCCCCTAATCCTCGGTAGACCTTTTCAAGACACGGCCGAGGCAGTGATCGATGTCAAGAAGGGAAGATTGAGCTGAACTTGGAAAAAGATATCATCATTAAGTTTGACATAAAAGACGTGATGAAGAAGCCTACTATAGAGGGAAAGGTCTTTTGGGTAGACAAATTAGATAAGCTCAATGATGAACTCTTTGAAGAGTTGTCATTGATATATCATGGTTTTTACCGGTTTTTGACCATGTCTTTTTAAAGTCCTATTAGAGTCTTTGCAGGTTGAACTATGTTTGGAGCATTCTGGAGCATTGTGGAAGAAGCTGCGAAGTGATGAAGTCAAGAGCAAAATTTTACAAGTGGTGTCGATCGACACCATGGATTCACAAAGCCGCCTGATTGTACAAGTCTTTAAGGAAAAGGAAATTGCCCAAAAGTTTTTCTTATTTGCAAAAGTGCCCCCACTCGTGTTTCAACCCTTATATATAGTTTTTAAAGCCATTGTTTAGACATTATCTCATATTTTAAGAATCTTAGAAGTTTAGGTTTTTGGAGAGAAAAATCAGACTTCTTTAGAGCAGATTGTGAACTCCTTTGTTTTCTTCAATTGGTTTCTTTTATGCTTTCTATTCAAATAATGATTTCTGTTTCATTGATCATGTCTGAGTAGTTTGCTTGTTAGGTTTAAGGTTTTTCAAAGGTGATTGATGAATTGTTAGGATAAAATCATTAGAGTTCTTCATCTGGATTTATGATTAATGCTTATTCTAGCTTCGCAAGCTTGAATCTGATCTTAGGTTAATTAATAGATGCGAGAGTATTATTGATTGTCTGAACTAATGTTAGATGAGCAAGATTCCTATCTGCAAAGAGATTTGGTTTAGGATCTTGTGAACAATTGAACCTGAACTTTTAATGCTTGTTTGAATTGTTAGAATTTGCAAAGAGATTTGGAATTCTAGGGTTTAGACATAGATAATCTCTGCAACGAGAGTTGATTGATTTTACATTAGTGTTTCAAGTTCAAGAACATATCTTAATAACTTCTTAACATTCTGTCTAGATCTGCAATTCGGATTCACCTGAGAATTTCCCTGAACCTAGCGTCTCGTCTCCTGAATTTACTAAGTTTTTAATTACTTAATGTCTTTTAGTTTAATCTTTACTCTTAGCATAATTCGAAATTAAAATTCTGCTCTGTCACTATCTCATTCCTTGTGAATTCGATCCCTAAATACTACAGTGATCTCTTAATTTGAGAGAGTAGCTCTAGGGTAAATTTGAGAGCATATCAAATTTTGGTGCCGTTGCCGGGGAAGGAGATTAGTTGCCTACAGATTTTTAGTATCAGAATTTTGTCTAGGTTTTTATTTTTGTTTTTGGTTACTAATTTTTAGTTTCTTATTCTTGGTTTCAGGTGTATGGAGAATCGCAATACCATGAGCAACAAGGAAAAGGAGCTAATCAAACTTGACCACCAGGAGCTCAGCCGTTTAGAAAGAACGAACAGGAAATCTGCACGTGCGTCGATCGACACCACTGCTAGCATCGATCGACACCCGTCACATACAGAGATGGCTGATCCTGTTATTTTAATCCGAGACCAAGCTGGTCACTTGGTTAATGCAGAAGGGCACAGAAAGAACGCCCAAGGACAAAGACTCGACGAGAATGGGGCTATTGTCGCCGAGCAAGCAGTGCAAGTAGTACCACCAGGGAATGCAGGACGTGGAAGAACACTTGGGGATTACAACAGGCATGATCAGTTCTATGCCAATAGAGCTGCGAGCTGAAGCCTGCTTACTACACACTTGTGGCTCATCATCCTTTCCATGGTCTTCATCATGAGCACCCCATGGACCACGTTGAGAGGTTTGAAGACTTAGCATCAAGCATTAAGGCTAATGGGGTGTCTAATGATTATCTCTTCTGCAAGATTTTTCCTTACTCACTTGCTGGCTGAAGCAGTTGAATCCAGGATCATTGACTACTTAGGAAGACACAAAGAATGCATTCATGTGTAATTTCTTTGATGATGCAAGATCTGAGGAGCTGAGGATGAAATTTTTTACATTTTCTCAAGGACCAACTGAGGCATTTAAGGCTGCTTGGGTGAGATTCAGGGCATATCAGAGAGATTATCCACACCATGGTTTTACTGAGGTTCAAATGCTGTGAATCTTCTTCAGAGGTGTTGATTGGAGGTACCAGATGATGATGCAAGATCTGAGGAGGACAATCTCTCTGATGCATTCATTGACTACTTGGGAAGACACAAAGAATGCATTCATGTGTAATTTCTTTGATGATGCAAAATCTGAGGAGCAGAGGATGAAGGTTTCTACATTTTCTCAATGACCAACTGAGGCATTTAAGGCTGCTTGGGTGAGATTCAGGGCATATCAGAGAGATTGTCCACACCATGGTTTTACTGAGGTTCAACTGCTGGGAATCTTCTTCAGAGATATTGATTGGAGGTACCAGATGACTTTAGATGCTGCAAGTAATGGGAACTTCAACACCCAATATCCAGAGAATGCTACCATTCTTATTGAGAACTTGGCTTCTAGCAATAGTACCAAGAATGCAGATTTTGAGAGGAAGGAGAGAGCTGGAAATATGGATGGAAGTCAAATGCTGAAGTGAATGCTAAGCTAGACTCGATGCATAGCCTTCTTGTGAGAAAGAGGCAAGTCCAGTTTGCTGAAGAAGTTGATACTTTTGAACCAGAGCAAGAAGAAGTCAATTACATCGATGGTGCTGCTTTTCAAGGACAGAGATTCAGCAATCAGCAAAGCTATGGTTCCTCTTACCAGAAGCCTTTTCAAAACAACAACTTCCAAAGAACTTATGGTTCTTCTTCTTACCATAATCCTCCTGCACAAGATAATGAGGTGAAGTCTATGCTGGAACAGCTCTTGGAGGGTCAACAAAAGATGACTGTAGATTACAATGGGAAGATTGATGCTTTGTACACCGATCTGAATGGGAAAGTTGAGTCTCTAGGTACTCATGTCAAGCAATTGGATGCTCAAGTTGCTCAAACTGCTGGAGATTTGAAGAGACAAGATGGGTTTCTTCCTGGAAAGACTGATACAAATCCCAGACATCATGCCAATGCCATCATGGTAGGAAGTGCAGAAAATTTCGTGGAAGTTGAGAAGTTTGAGGAGCTTGAAAAAGAAGATGTAGCAGTTGCAGATCTGGTGTCGATCGACACCACTGCTGAGTGTCGATCGACACCACTAGAAAAGCCCGATGATTCAAGTTCTGGCGGACCAAAATTGACCAAAACGTCGATACCATATACTAGTGTCGATCGACGCTACATTGGTGTCGATCGACACCTTTCCCAGACTTCACTAAATCGACCTGAAGCTTCAACAACTGCAGATGAAAGAGTGTACAAGCCTAAAGTACCCTATCCCAAACTTCCTAGAAAGTCTAAACAGGAGATAGAAGAAGCCAGCTGCAAGGAAATGATGGATAATTAAGCTTATGGTTGAGCTACCCCTAGTTGATGCAGTCAAACTTTCACCTGCATTAAGAAGATATGTCAAGAGAATGGTTGTCAATGGCATAAATCCTCAGGAAGGAGCATTGCTTACTAGAGATATGAATAAAATTCTCTTGAATATAGTTCCAAGGACAAAGAAGAAGGTGTGGATTTCTGAACAAGTCAGTGCTGTGATTCAGAGGAGGATTCCAGAGAAGTTACCCGAGCCAGGGAACTTTGTGCTAGATTGCTCAATCTCAACAGGAAGGTTTACTCATTCTCTCTGTGATCTAGGTTCAAGTATCAACTTGATACCATACTCTGTTGCTGTTAGACTTGGAATGACTGATTTCAAGCCAACCTGAATCTCTCTTGTCCTAGCTGATCGATCAAAAAGAGTCCCAGAAGGTGTTCTAGAAGATGTTCCCTTGAACATTGAAGGTTGCATGATTCCTACAGACTTTGTGGTTTTGAAATATGATGAAGAACCTATGGATCCTCTTATTTTGTGAAGATCATTCTTGGCTTCAGCTGGTGCAATCATTGATGTGAGAAAAGGGAAAATAGAGCTTGATTTGGGTGATGTTGTCATGAATTTTGATATGGACAAGTTAATGGGACCATCCACCATCGGTGGCCAAGCTTTTTCTGTAGAAATTCCCATGGATAAAGATCCAATGAGGGAGCATTCAGACGATATTACTGCTGAGTATGCCAAGGAGCTGGATTCTAATGAGCAAGTGAACAAGAAGGCTGTTCAAGAGGCATTGGCTGGGAATGCTGAGAAAGTTGTTGAGCTAGAAGATTGGAGTGGAAACATAGTTGATGAACTATTAGCAAGGATGAGGTTCTAATCAATCACAAGTTGATGGAGGAAGACATTTTTGTGATGGAAGCAACGATTGCAGAGCTGAATTGCAGAAAGAAAGCCGAAATCCGAGCTGTAGAGTTGGTGTCGATCGACACTACTCCTAGTGTCAATCGACACCACTCCTAGTGTCAATCGACACCCTTCGCAGAACAGTCCACAAGTCACCTCCAATGCTGCAAGTCCATCACCTGTTGTCAAACAGACGAATCCACATCCTACAGCCCAAAAACCTCGAAGAAAGCAAAGGTATGCACTTCCTGAAATCAATTCCAAACCTCCTGATCATCTTAATACGAATTTAAAAGGTTCAAAAGCTACTCCACACTTATGCAAGCAACGAGATTCTCGTAGAGGGGTTGGTATTACTTTTGATGATTATGCAGGAAAAAGTGTCCCACCCAAACTCCAATCCCTCCCTCCTGTTGTTCCTAAACTCCTTGTTCAATCTCATGCACCTACTGCCTATACACCACCATGGATGAGGAGACATTCTTTTGGGAAGCATTTGATGCCACCCTCTTCTCTACCAGACGTCTGATCCCCGACACAGTCAAGCTAATGACTAAAAACAAGCGCTGAGTGAGAGGCAACCCACTTTTAGGTAGGATTTTTCTTTAAATTTCGTTTAGTTTTTACTAACTTTGGTTTTCTGGTTCTTGATTTCAAAAAAAAAAAAAAAAAATCGGCCGGACGGACGGATGTCGATCGTGGTCGACACTGGGTTCGACATGAACAGTGTCGATCGACACTATTCTTTGGTGTCGATCGACACTACGCGCAATCGAAGGTAAGTCTACTCAACTTGTTTTCTTCATATCTCTCTCAATTCTTAACGGATTTGAGTGATTTAAAAGCATAAGTTGTGTAGATTTTCGTCCTCTATCCATCCTGTCCATTATCTTTTCTATTTGGTTTGTTTCTGACCATAAGATTTAATCACACTGAGGACAGTGTTGGTTAAGTCTGGGGGAGGAAAATCATAATGTATTTTGCTTTGTCTTTTTTTTTTGAGCCAGTTGTGTAAGTCAAAAATGTTTTTATTGAGTCAAAATCAGTTAAAATTTTCAGTTTTTCTTGGAACTAAACCACAACACATTGACACTTGAAGAACCATTTCCATAGCTGTTGATTGCAGGTTTTACTAGGTAGAAAGCTGCAAGTGGATCAATCTAACAAGGAGAGTTCATATTTCTGGAGAGTTTAGAAACTTCGGTGTTAACTCCGGCTTAATGAACTTCAACTTCTCATCTTGGGGCTTGGTATGCATTGAACCTGTTTCCTCTTCCAGCATTTTTAAGATAAGTTTGTCATGATCTCTCTTTGATCTTCCCTAGTGTGAATAAGTCTAAGTTTAAGAACGGGAGCCTGAGTTCCGTGAAAAGGACTAGGAAGGTGAGCCTACACTCATGAAAGCGTCTCCTCACAAGGATCACGAAAGTGAGTGGCACCGTTCTTGAGCTATAAAAAGAAAAAAGTCGATAGAAAAAAATAAAATGATACCCTAGAAAAGTAGGGAGAAATCGACTTAGGGAAGAGAAAATAAGAGAGATTGTGCAAAGACTGTCTGTGTGTCTATGAGTTTGGAAGGAAAAGAATCTATAAGTTCTTTGATCGATACTCCCTTGATGAGACCTCACCTAATTAAATGAAAGGAGTTAGCAGTGGAGAATTTGGATTTCTCTAAGGGGTTTGGACATGATTTGGGAGATTGCTAAGCTTGTGGTAAGTACACTGAAATAATTCCTTACTTTGGCTCTATGGTATGTGGATTCAAGAATGTTAGTTCAATGTGGCATTCTGAAGGTTAGCTGATTGTTTCTGTTTTCAAACCTCGACTCTATACTTGGTTTCTGTTTTGCTTGAGGGCAACCAAAAGCTAAGTTTGGGGGAGTTGATATAGCATGGTTTTTACCGGTTTTTGACCATGATATAAGTTCATTTATAGAGTATTTTCGTTTTTTTAGAGTCATATTAGAGTCTTTGCAGGTTGAACTACGTTTGGAGCATAATCGGAGATTTTGGAACATTCTGGAGCATTGTGGAAGAAGCTGCGAAGTGATGAAGTCAAGAGCCAGATTTTACAAGGGGTGTCGATCGACACCACCCTTGGTGTCGGTCGACACCAATCGTGGATTCACAAAGCCGCCTGATTTTACAAGTTGAAGGAAAAGAAAATTGCCCAGAAGTTTTCCTTATTTGCAAAAGTGCCCCCACTCGTGTTTCAACCCTTATATATAGTGTTTAAAGCCATTGTTTAGGCATTATCTCATATTTTAAGAATCTTAGAAGTTTAGATTTTTGGAGAGAAAAATCAGACTCCTTTAGAGCAGATTGGGAATTCTTTTATTTTCTTCTATTGATTTTTTTTATACTTTCTATTCAAATAATGATTTATGTTTCAATCATCATGTCTGAGTAGTTTGCTTGTTAGGTTTAAGGTTTTTCAAAGGTGATTGATGAATTGTTAGGTTGAATTGAATTGTTAGGATAAAATCATTAGATTTCTTCATCTGGATTTATGATTAATGCTTATTCTAACTTCGCAACCTAGAATCTGATCTTAGGTTAATTAATAGATGCGAGAGTATTATTGATTGTCTGAACTAATGTTAGATGAGCAAGATTCCTATCTGCGAAGAGATTTTGTTTAGGATCTTGTGAACAATTGAACCTGAACTTTTAATGCTTGTTTGAATTGTTAGAATTTGCAAAGAGATTTGGAAATATAGGGTTTAGACATAGATAATCTCTGCAACGAGAGTTGATTGATTTTACATTAGTGTTTTAAGTTCAAGAACAGTTCTTAATAATTTCATAACATTCTGTCTAGATCTGCAATTCGGATTCACCTGAGAATTTCCCTGAACCTAGCGTCTCGTCTCCTGAATTTACTAAGTTTTTAATTACCTGCTGTATTTTAGTTTAATCTTTACTCTTAGCATAATTCAAAATTAAAAGTCTGTTGTGTCACTATCTCATTCCCTGTGGATTCGATCCCTAAATACTACAGTGATCTCTTAATTTGAGAGAGTAGTTCTAGGGTAAATTTGAGAGCATATCAGTCATCAAAGGACCCTCTTCTAGTATCTTTAACAAAGGAGAAAGGGGGGCATGGACACCTAGATCATTCAAGACGACGAGTTCCCCGTAGACCTAGAGCATGGGAGGCATAGATTGACTTTGATCAAAGGAGTGAAAGCCGTGGACGCCAATGGAGAAGCCGAAGGTACAAAAAGCACGGGTGAACAATTCGTACATGGAGATTGGAGCAAACTCAATGCTCCAAAGCTAGAGCGCAAACCACTTCCAGCGGGGCTAAGGTACGCTTTCCTAGGATCCAACTCCACATATCCTATAATTGTCAATGAAAACTTGACCTAAGATGAATTAACCTCCCTTCTTAAAGAACTAAAAAAATTTAGGAGAGCCATTGGATATTCGCTAGACGATATCAAAGGCATTTCTCCTACACTTTGCACACATAGAATTCATCTTGAAGACAAGTCAATGGCCTCTATTGAGCATCAAAGACGGCTAAACCCCAACCTCAAGGATGTTGTTAAAAAGGAAATTTTAAAACTGCTTGATGCCGGTGTGATCTACCCGATATCGGACAACCGATGGGTTTCACCCGTGCACGTTGTGCCCAAGAATGGAGGTATAACCGTGGTTAAAAGCGACAATGATGAATTGATCCCCACTCGAACCATAACCAGACACCGCATGTGTATAGACTATAGAAAGTTAAATGCAGCCTCTAGGAAAGACCATTTTCCCTTACCTTTCATTTACCAAATGTTAGAATGGCTTGCAAATCACCATTTTTATTGCTTTCTAGATGGCTATAGTGGTTTCTTTCAAATCTCCATACACCCTAATAACCAAGAGAAAATGACATTTACATGTCCCTATGGCACTTTTGCATATAAAAGAATGTCGTTTGGACTTTGTAACGCACCAGCCACATTCCAACGGTGTATGATGTCGATATTCCAGATCTAATTGAAGAAGTGGTAGAAGTCTTTATGGATGATTTCTCGGTATATGGGTCTTCCTTTGATGTTTGTTTGTCTAATATTTTCAAGGTACTCAAGCGGTGTGAGGAGACAAACTTGGTTTTGAATTGGGAAAACTGCCACTTCATGGTCCGAGAAAGAATAGTGCTCGGTCACAAGATATCCGAGAAAGGCATTGAGGTTGACAAGGCAAAGATCAAAGTGGTGATGCACTTGAAGCCACCTACCACGGTGAAAGAGATACGAAGCTTCCTAGGTCATGCCGGTTTCTATAGGAGATTCATCCCAGACTTCTCCAAGATAGCTAGGCCACTCTTTAGGCTTCTGTGAAATAAAACTGAGTTTATCTTTGATGAGGAGTGTCTCCAAGCCTTCACAACCATCAAGGAAGCCCTTGTAAATTCTCATATAGTCCAAGCCCCGAAATGGGATCTACCATTCGAGATTATATGCGATGCAAGTGACTACGCCGTTGGGGATGTCTTGGGACAAAGAGTAGACAAACGTCTACATGTGATCTACTATGGAAGCCGAACATTGGATGACACTCAAGTGAGATATGCTACAACTGAGAAGGAGTTGTTAGCAGTTGTGTTGGCATTTGAGAAGTTCTGAAGCTACTTGGTGGGATCAAAAGTGATTGTCTACACGGATCATGCAACATTGAGATACATATATGCCAAGAAGGACACCAAACCACGGTTTTTGAGATGGATCCTCTTACTCCGAGAGTTTGATATGGAGATCGTGGATAAGAAAGGGGTGGAAAATGGGGTAGCCGGCCATTTGTCTCGGGTGAGAATAGAAGACTAAGTTCGTATCAATGATTCTTTACCAGAGGAAAAACTCATGATGGTAGGGACTCTAGACGTCATGTACCACATGAGCAAAGACATGGAAACCGTTGAAAGCATAGAAGATAAAACCATTCATTGGTATGCGGATTATGTTAACTACTTGGTGAGTGAAGACATTCCAAATGATCTTGATGCTTACTGAAAGAAAAAGTTCTTCAAGGACATAAACCACTTCTACTATGATGAACCCTAACTCTTCAAAAGGGGTTCAGATGGCATCTATAGAAGATGTGTGGCAGAAGAAGAAGTCAAGGGGATTTTGTTTCATTGTCATGGATCATCCTACGGCGGTCACCTTTCTACATTCAAGACCGCGACCAAGATTCTACAAGCTGAATTTTGGTGGCCAAACCTGTTCATGGATACGCACGAATACGTTTCCTCTTGTGAGGCATGCCAATGAAAAGGGAATATCAGCAAGCGAGAAGAGATGCCACAAAACCTGATATTGGAAGTTGATGTCTTCGAGGTGTGGGCCATGGACTTCATGGGACCATTTCTCTCTTCTTACGGGAACAAATACATTCTTGTGGCTGTAGACTACGTGTCAAAGTGGGTAGAAGCCGTGGCGAGTCGCACTAGTGATGCAAAGGTGGTACTTAAGCTTTTCAAGTCCACCATCTTCTCGAGGTTCGGAATTCCAAGAGTAGTGATTAGTGATGGTGGCAGCTACTTTAACAAGAAAGTTTTTGAAAACCTCCTCAAGAAGCACGGAGTTAAACACAAACAAGCGGGCAAGTAGAGCTTTCAAACCATGAGATCAAGGCGATATTGGAGAAAACGGTTGGTTCAACGAGGAAAGACTGGTCGGCAAAGCTAGATGATGCTTTATGGGCTTACCGTACTGCGTTCAAGACTCCCATTGGAAGATCTCCTTTTGCCCTCCTCTATGGCAAGGCGTGCCACCTGCCCGTGGAACTAGCGTACAAGGCTCTATGGGCCATCAAGCTCCTAAACTTCGACATCAAAACAACTCAAGAAAAGAGGCTGACAAACCTCCACGAGTTGGAAGAGACCCGGTTGGAAGCTTTTGAGACCTCTCGGATCTACAAAGAGAAGACTAAAGCCTTCCACGACAAGAAGCTCAAGCCAAAGAACTTCACACTAGGGGACCAGGTGCTATTGTACAACTCGCGGCTAAAGCTCTTCTCGAGAAAACTGAAGTCTAGATGGTCCGGTCCATTCACAATCAAGAAAGTTCTACCTTATGGGGCCGTGACGCTTATCACTAAGGAAGGGGGAGACTACACGGTCAATGGCCACAGACTCAAGCCATACTTGGCGAGTGAGAAGTACCAATTGGGAGAGAAGACTTCTGTCCTTCTCCAAGTCCCCATCCACGCGTAAAAAGCCAAGAAAAGTCAAGCTATGTGACTCAAAACAAGCGCTCTTAGGAGGCACCCCAAGCTTATCTTTTTTATATTGTTTTCTAGCTTTTTTCCTTTTAGTGTAATGCGATTAAGAGTTTTGTAGGTGAACCTGTTAGCCAAAGGTGATGAATGCTCAAGGAAAAGGGATTCAAAGGTGCATACGCCTGGTTTCGGGTTGCCTTAACGGCTAGAAGATGTGATATAGGTGATCACCACGGGGTTCCAAAACGGTCATAGACCTGTATTTCCGATTGTCAAACTATATATCGGGCAGACCCCACAGTTTTAAGACATGGCAGTAAAGCATGCAGGGTTGTGTAACTGTGGCGATGGACCTCGGCAGAAGCACAACCAACCAGCCTGAGCCATTTCACATTGGCACAACAAAATCGGTTCACACAATGGTCACAGACCGATGTGACCATAGGTACTTTCTTTCCACCCTCATAAACCAAACTCCTCTTGCATTCCTGATATTCTGGTGGCCTCCTCTTGGACTTTTGTTACAAAGGAACTGTGTAATTTAAGTTTGGGGAGGGTTGTGTTTTATATAACAAGTGTTTTATTTTCTTATTTTCTATCTTGAGTCACATGCATAAAAACCAAAATATTTAAATTTTTTGCAAGCATAATTAGATGATTTTCATTCTAGGATCGAGTCTAGATGCATTCATATAGGATTCATATCATTCACATAGGATGTAAATTGTAGATTATCCTTGTAAATAGCCATTTTTGAGTCATGAATTCAATGTCTTGGTTCTTGTTTGTCTGATGCATTCTGAGTTAAACTGAATTGAAGGCAGCACCACATTTGGAATTCACATTTTAAAACTCGGTTTTAGCTAATGCACAGTGATTTGAACCTTTTCCCTATTGAACTTAAACCGTAAATATTGAAAATTAATTATCATGTTTGTGCTCAGTCTTCATCTCATGGATTTTCTCTTGGACTTTTTTTTTTCTTTTTACCACTCTTTGCCAGTCCAAGTACTCTACCACACCTAAACCAAACCTTTGTTTTTAAACCATAAACACTTTTATGAGTGATCTGTGAGGCCTTATGCATGATTTTTGAATCTTCTTAGGGAAAAGTGTTGGGTTTAGGCTGACAAGGTTAGGTTCTTATGTGAACGTTGGCTCACAATTCGAGTCAACATAGGTTAGGTGTTTCACGGGGACAAAAACGGCTTGTTACCGATATTCTAAGCCGTTGTCCGAGGTAGACTTGGAAGAGTTGTGCTAAAGTGATTTTATTGGGAAGAAGGAATGAAAAGGAGGTTATATGGAGTCAAAAGGGGGACAACAAAACAGTGAGATGGCGGCTACAAGAGAAGCTCAAAACAAACCAAGAAAAAGGCGATTCCAAAGAAGGAAATAAAGGCCAAAACAACAAGGTTAAAACCGGCCAAGCAACACCAAAGGTGAAAGACAAAGGAGCACCACCGAATGAGCAAAATAGAATGCTGAAACCAATCTCAAAAGAGAAAGAAGAAATAAGAAGTCCCCCAAGACGACCAAAGAATATGAAAGGCGAAGTGAAAAGAAGTACACGGGCAAAATGCCTTGGGAAAGGGTAGCTTAGGAAGTGAAACACAAGGTTTAGACTAAGGAACAAATTGATTAGGTTCTTGGGTAGATGAGAATTTATCCTTGTATGTATCAGTTAGTTTTTATCCTTAGCATTTTGCATTAAGAAGATTCTTTTCATTGAGTGACCCTTGCTAAACACTTAACCTTTTCACTACGAGTTCATCTTTAGCTCGTGACCTTACCCTTAGCCAAATGAGTTGATTATTGAGCATGAGCATGATTCACACTTTGATTTTTAAAATAAACGTTAAAGGGAAATGAGAATTTGAATGTGCATATAAATTGAGACCGATTGTACCTTGTGTTGTGATGAATGTGGCTAAGGCTTTTTGAGTAAGTAGAATTCGGTTTGCATCCTAAAAACATGAACTTAGACATTGACTTGATCTTTTTCAAATGGCATTCTGGATCCGGATTTACACCCTCCTTTTCAAAAAACCTCACCCCTCCGGTTGACTTATGTTTGCTTGAGGGCAAGTAAAAAGGAAAGTTTGGGGGTGTTCATACCTCTGCATATTACAAGATTTCATGCATATATTCATGATAGTTTAGGATCCATTTGTGCATATTTTCCTCCCTTACAACTATGTTTTCCTTCATCTTAGGTTTAGCTTGCATTAGAATAGATTCATGGTCATTCATGTGCATTTAGAGTCCTTATCAGGTGGTTGATCAAAAAAAAAAGAGTCCTTATCAAGTGTTTCTGGAATCGAGGTTACACGGACGGTACTGAGAAGTGACCCACGAATCATTCGGCCAAAAGAAAAAGGAGTTTCCTCTCGCGCAATCGGGCATCCATAACGGCTTACAACCCGATATAGACGACACAAGGAGTGAACCTCGGCTAAGACCAACGGGATGACACCGATGAGGATAGGCTGAAGCCAAGTCCCACAAAATGTTTCCATTGATCAACACTGGGTGCTCCCAACGGGATGAACCTGACACGAAGAAGACTGCAAGGTACTTTATCACGGGATGAACCCAATGCTTGAAACCGACATGAAGTCATCAAGGAAACCAAGAGTTCATCACACCGGTTTGCCCCAACGGCTTCATTCCGATACGCGGCCAACAAAAAGATACCAAGACAATATCGAGCATCCACAACGGCACGAAACCGTGGTGCAGAAGATGACAACAAACTTTGCTTTTTGCCTTGCATCCACTTTTTGCCAACGGATGAGCTTTCCACCTAGGTTTTGGGAGACCACCTATAAAACATCTCTTTGCATGCTTTTGGTAAATGATCGACAGCCACAATCTTTAAAATTATTTTTGTTTCTCCATTTCGGTCATCTTCTCCAAGAGAGAAAGAACCCATTTTTTAGTTTTCTTTTTACGTTTTACAGCTTGTAATTTGCTTTAATCTTTGATTCCTTCTTGACTAATCATGTTTATCATTCTTCCTTTCATGGGACTAGTGATTTGCAACATGGTTAGCGAGTAGTTATTCCCGGTTTTAGGGATGAGGTTAGAACAAAAGTGTTAAAGGTTTGATCTTTGATGTTTATTCATGCTTAATCATCTTAGTCCTTTCTTATTTGATGCTCTTATAGCCTAATCATCTTCGCTATTTGATTCATGCCTTCAAACTTTCCCAAAAAAATACCATGTTTGGTGAAACGCAAGAATCAATCTCATAAGAGATTAGCTCTTCCTAGCCAAAGACATTATTTATCTAGGCAGCATTTTGGCATTAATAGAGTTGTTTATTCATGCTTGCTATTCATATGGATCACTATGCGAGAGCTAGGTTAGATTATATGTACCACGAGAGTGGATTTATCTTGCTTAGAACTCTATGTTAAAGGATTAGGCTTAAAGGTAGTTAATTTATGCGTCAAGGATCAATCTTTACTCACTTTGTCTCTAAATACCTCATCTCTTGGACCGATCTCTAGTATTTATTGCATCTTTCATTAGTTCTTGTCTTTGTTATTCCACCTTTTGATAGATCTTGTGATGCTTTTGTTTTATTTCCTTTTGTGATACTTAGGTTGATAGATTCACATATCAAAACCCTATATCATTCCTTGCTTGTTCAAGAATCCCTTAAGACTCATTATCTCGAATCTCGACCCATCGGATTGATAAGACCCATAACCTATACTACATTCGGTTATAAGTAGTGGGTCATTGATGCATAGTAGTCCCAAAATACTACTTATCATTAGGCATGTCTACAATTGCACCCACTGTGGCCATGAATGGCCTCCCTAGAATCAAACGCATGTCAGAATCTTTGCTCATCTCCACAACCTGAAAATCAGTAGGTACTAGACAATTTCCCACTTTAACAAGTAAGTCTGGAACGGTACCATATGGAGTTGTGGTGGAAGAGTTGGCCAATGTGAGAGTCATCTGACGAGTTTTCATATCAGCAGTTCCTAACTTATCTGCAATATCTTTAGCAATGGAGCGTTTTGAAGAGACATGAGATTCACGCTAGAACCAGAATCACAAAGAGATTGTTCAAACTCAACTCCTCCAATGGAGCATGGAACAACAAAATTTCCAATGTCTTCAACCTTGAGCAATTGCTACATCAGGGGGTCGTGTACTCCTTGCTTTGTTAAAGAGTTCCTCAATCTCTTCAAAACTCTCTCTATAGAAATTAAAAAAATCACCCAAGGGATATCTCTCCCAAACTTCAGCAAATGAGATTTTATTGGAGATCTTTCTCACCATCTTGGTGTCGAATGACACCCTCCTTGGCGTCGAACAACACCAGCGAGTATTTCTGGTTTAAATCTGAAGCGTTTTTAGGGGGGTCGATCGACACTCCCCCTTGGTGTCGATCAACACCTTCTCTGGAAGGTCAAAATCTTCATCTTCCTCAATGTTTTCAAGCGCAACAAAATCCTCTTCATTCACGCCTTTTCCAAACACTTATTTCACCTCTGTTCCACTCCTCGAAATGATCAAATAGACGTGTTATATTGAGTTTGTTGATATCCCTGCAATTTACACCTTTTTCACATGCATTTCATACTAGTTAGGATCTCATTCATGCACTTTTATCTTAGTTTTTGTATCATTTCCATTCATGTTAGGTCTAGGATGCATTAGGTTATGTCTTTGCATATTCTTGCATGTTTGGAGTGTTTTTCTCAGGTACTAAGGGTGTATGGAGGATGGTCCGAGGAAGAAGGTCCAAGGAGAGATCAAGAAGGAGGAAACAGACGATATCGGGCACGGATCACAGCTACTTACCTGATACGGTCAAGCGCATGGGTGAACCTCGATGAGTAGCAGTGACTTGATCCCGACGAAGGCATCCCGGAGTGAAAATCCCACAAGGTGTTCCTCGAGAACGGATATCGGAGAAAGGCATCGGCATTAGCCCGATGTGAGCAGCAAGCAACGGACTTCACAACGGCATGATCCCGAAATCAGTCCCCGATATTGAGGTTACTCGAAGAACACACAGACTTAACATTTCGGCTTGCTTCCACGACATGAAGCCGATACGCTACAGTCCAAATTAGTACCCATTTCGGGCAAGTAGTCCCAACGTTTAGGGTTATTTCTCTTTGGTGTATAAATACACATTGTCCCCCACGCTTATCTCTCTCTCTCTCGTTCCACTTTTACATTTCCTGTCTTTTGTAACCGAAACTCTTAGTTTTTCTTTCACCATTAAAGCTTTGTTCAAAGCTTGGACCTTTTATGTTATTTTGAAGTTATCAAGTCTTGTTTCATAGCATTTCTTGTTATACCTTCTTTCTTTTCTTGTTTTTGACTATCTTGCGAGCTATGAGTCACCTTCTTATCCTTATGGATCTTGAGGTCTCTCTAATGGCGCGTGAGTAGTCGGTTCAAGGGTTTTGATGGATTAAAAGAACCAAGGAACTCTCGGATTTACATTTCTTACTTAGCTAGAACATAAAGTTTGATTCTTTCTTGTTTATTGTTCTCAATGCTTAGTCTAGTCTGATCATCTAGTCTAAATACTATAGGCAGCTTGACATGAACACCACGTGCTAGCTTAGCCAAACCCATAAACAAGAGTTTGATATTTCCTAGCCTAAGACATTAGCTGTCTAGGAGATCTTACGGTTCAATAGGGACGATTTAGCATGCTTGTTTCTTCTATTGTACCGCTATGCGAGAGCTAGTCTATGGTGATAGAGATTCAAAGAGGTTAGACCCAAACACCATGGGCTAAACGTCTTATGGATCCCTTTCCCTAAGAATCACCATCTTAAGACCAAGTCTTGATGTGATCCAAAAGCTTAAGCTTGTTAAACAATCCGAGAGTCACCTAGTTCATAAAACCCATCTCGATCCTTCTTTTATTTATAAAGTCTATCTCTTTCAACGTTTAAATCATTACTTCTTACTCAAGTAGTCTAAAGTTCTCATTTTATGGTCTTGAGTGACACAAGATCTAGTCTTTAGTCATTTTCAGTAGTAAATTCATAACCTTTAATCATTTGAACTTGACTTTTAACACCGATATAACTGATTTGTCAACTAAACAACCTCAAATGGATTGAGACCCCATACACTATACTACAACGGTCTAGTGGTGGGTCATTGAACTCCATAACAGCTTAAAAACATGTTATCATTTGTGTCGGTCTTGCTCAGAATAAAACCTTCTTGTCTCTTCACTAATTCAGCGGTCTAAGCAATCTGGGTATCCAGCTTCTTCACATGTCTATTGAGAGTCTCAATTTTTCATTCAGATAGGTGTACATGGCATCCATCTTACCATTGAAATCAACCGTCATCTTCTACTGACCACCCTCAAGAAGCCTCTCAAACATAGACTCAACCTTGCTTAGTTCTGGTGACTTTGGTGGTGGTGCTTGATAAGTTGAACTTCCATAAGTCATGGTGTAGGCACCTTCATCATTCTTGCAACCTCCTCTCTGAGCATTGGTAGTGAAGTTGTTGTTATGACCATACTGAAACCTCTGACCCTGATATCCTCCACCAATGTAGTTGACATCTTCAACTTCATCTTCTTCAATAGTCTCAACTTCAGCAGCGAAGTGAATAACTTTCTTATTCTTACCCAGCAAGAGACTATGCATTGAATCCAACTTAGCCTGGACCTCTACAATCTGACTACTCTCTAGACTTCCAGTTTGCTTCTGCCTTTCATAATCTGACATCTTCGTGCTATTGCTCGAAGCCAAGTTCTTGATAAGAATAAAAGCATTGTGTGGGCTTCTCGTCATGAAATTCCCATTACTTGCAGAATCTAGTGACATCTGATATCTCCAATCAATGCCTCTGAAAAAGGTGCTAAGTAGCTGAGCTTCACTAAACCCATGGTGTGGACAGTCTCTCTGATATGACTGGAAACAAATCCAAGCCGCCTTGAAAGACTCCATATGACCTTGAGAAAATGTAGAGATTCTGGTTCTCACCTCTTCAGACCTCGCATCATCGTATGAGAAAAGCTTATAGAACATGTAGTCATTGCTGACTCCATTCGCCTTGATGCCACCAACCAGATCCTCAACCTTCTCGATATGATCCATGGGATGTTCATTAGAGAGTCCATGAAACTGGTGTTGTCCCACAAGAGTGTAGCATTGGGGGCAGAATCTGAAATCGTGCCTCTCCAAGGCAGGAGGTCTGATAGCAGATCTGTTGGCATAAAATTGATCAGGCGTGTTGTAGTCAGCAAGTGTTCTAATCACTTCATTCCCCTCAGGCTGATGCTGCTTGTGAATGTTGAGCTCAAGCTGACGCACGGGTTGTTCTACAATCACATTCCCATCAGCATCAAGCTTTTGACCATGCGCATTGCGTCTGTTCCCCTCTTTATAAAACAATTGACCAGCTTCATTCCGAACAAGCACTATCGTATTAACCATCTTGGCTGATTTTTTAACTTTCCCGTTGGTACGCACTTAATGTTCTAGTTCTTGATTATTGAGTTTGACTAGCTCATGATCCTTGTTGCTTATGGTTCTGCGATTAGCCATACACCTGAAATACACAATAGTAAGAGATAGAGCGCGTGAGTAACAAAAACAAAATTAAAAAATTAGACGAAATTCTAGTACTAAAAATCAGTAGGCAATAATTAAGTCCCCGACAACGGCGCCAAAAACTTGATAGGTGTAGTTTTACCCTAGAAATATCCTTGCAAGTGCACAAAATCATAGTTATAGTATAAAGGCTTATCGTATCCCTAGAGACTTAATGTTGCACAGCAAATTCTCAATATCAAATTAAGCTAAGTAAGTAATAAAGTGTAAAACGAAAATACTAAGAGAATTAGTTGGAAACTTGTTGAAAACGGGTTTTAAATCAATGAGACAAATGTTAGGCCTTGGGAAATTCTCAGGTAAATCTGAATTGTAGATTAAAAACCGTTAGGATATTATGAAGATATGTTCTCGAACTCGAAACAGAACAATAAAATCAGCCAACTTCCGCAGCGAAAATTGTCTATGTCTAATTCTAGAATCCCACATTCCTTTGCGAATTCAAACAATTTAGACATCCATTAATGTTCAGGTTCGATTGTTCACAAAATCTCTAAGCCAAATTCCTTTGCGAATAGGCTTAAGATCTAAGCGATTGCGGTTAACAGCATTACTAAGCGGTTTGTACAACTGGCATAGCGGTTGAAAACGGGTGCGTTTGCGGGATACCTACGACTGGTTAACTAGCTAACTAGCTAACTAGCGGTTAAACAATAAATTAACAATATAAACATATTTGATAACTATAAAAACCATTAAAAACCATATTATTATAAAATCTATAAAATTATTAATTAAACATAATTAATTATAAAAATATAAAATAGTATGTGTCGACTAATACTTATGTTTATTTTTTATTTTATTTTTGTTTGGATAAAAGTTATGATTTCAATAGAGAAATTTTTTTTTTGTATGGAGATATTAGATGAATAGAATTTTAGTTGTTAGATATATATACACATTAGTGATGGAAAGAAAATTTATTAAAATAATTAAAGTTTATATATCTTATACATATAAAATTATGAAAGATTGTTAATAAATATTAGTTAAAAAAGTGTCAAATTCATTTATTTATTTTTAATTATAATATTCAATTTTTTTAAAAATATTATATGCAACTTGATTTTAATAAATTTTATGTTTTTTAATTTTTTTTTTAATTAACCACTCGCAATCGTCGGCAACCGCAAATGTTAGCTGGAATGAGCTTTTAATTTTGAGAGATAAAAAGCGACAAGAAGCGATAGAAAGCGTTTTGCGTGATTGTTGTCAAATGCCAACAACCGCTACAATCCGCAAAAGCTGAGTTTGCGGGTGTTAGCGGGAAAACCAAACAAGCTCTTAGCCTTTGATTGGTTCTTCCGCTAACACCAGCAAACGCAGCTTTTGCGGGTGGTAGCGGTTGCTGGCGTTTAGCAACAATCACGCAAAACGCTTTCTACCGCTTTCTACAGTTTTTTATCCCTCAAAATCAAAAGCTCCTTCTAGCTAGCGATTGCAGTTGCGGGCAATTGCGGGTGGATAATTAAAAATAAGATTTGAATATTATAATTACAAATAAATAAATAAATTTGACACTTTATTAACTAATATTCATTAACATTCTTTCATAATTTTATATGTATAAGATCTATAAACTCTAATTATTTTGTTAAAAAAAATTTCCATCACTAATATATCTAACAACTAAAATTCTTTTCATCTAATATCTCCATAAAAAAAAAAAACAATTTATCTATTAAAAACACAACTTTCATACAAACTAAAAAAAAATTAAAAAAAAATAAACATAGGTATTATACACATACTATTTTTATAATTTTTATAATTAATTATGTTTAATTAATAATTTTATAGTTTTTTTATAATAATATAGTTTTGATGTTTTTTATAGTTATAAAATATGCTTATATTGTTATTTTATTGTTTAACCGCCATTGTACCGCAAGTTAACCAGTCGTAAATATCCCGCAAACGCACTCATTTTCAACCGCTGTGCCAGTCGTACAAACTGCTTAATAACGCTTTTAACCGCAATCGCCTGCTTCCGCAAACTTCTGCAACCGTAACCGCAACCGCTGCGTTTAAACCAGTCAGTAACACTGTTAACCGCAATCGTCCACTTCCGCAAACTCCCGCAACTTCAATCGCAACTTCTGCGTTTAAACTAGTCAGGCCCTCAGTAGAAAGCGTTTTCCATGATTTATAAGCGGTTTGCGTTTTGCGTGATTTGAGGGCTTGATTAGTTCTCCCGCTAACACCCGTAAACGCAGCTTTTGCGGGTGGTAACGGTTGTTGGCGTTTGACAACCGCAAATGCTCTCTACCTCTTGAACCGCTTTAGATTCCTCAAAATCATAAGCTTCTTCCCACAAGCGTTTGCATTTGCAGGCAGTTGCAGTGAACAATTAAAAAATTAAAAAATTAAAAACTTAAAAAATAGAAAATTTATTTAAAATCAAGATATATATATATATATACGAAATCTTTAAAAAAAATTAAGACTTAAATATTCTAATCACAAAATATATAAACAATTTTGATACTTTCTAGTTAATATTCATTAAACCTATCATAATTTTATATTTATAAGATCTTTAAACCAAAATTCTATTGATAAATGTTCTCTCCATCACTAATACGTACATATCTAACAACTAAAATTGTCTTAATTTCCACAAGAAATTTTTTTTTTAATAAAAATCATAACTTTCATCCAAACTAATTTTTTTTTTAAATAGACGTAAGTATTTTACATATATTATTTTTATCGTTTTTATTATTAATTGTGTTAAACTAATAATTTTATATTTTTCACAATAATATGGTTTTGATGTCTTTTATAATTATATAATATATTTGTATTGTTAATTTATTGTTTAACCGTTACTGCATTGCACCCGTAAACGCACCCGTTTTCAATCGCTATGCCAGTCTTACAAACTACTTGCATATATATTTATGCAATCGCAATCGCCCACTTCTGCAAATTTCCACTCCCGCAACCACAACCGCAGCGTTTAAACCAGTCAGACTCTTACATATATGTTTTCTGCCTACGAATAGCCTTCTAAAAAAGAAAAAAAAAAAGAAAAGGTAAAATGTTGCAAAATTTATTGATTGGCAATTATAGGAACTAAATATATATACATATATATATATATATTGGATGAAATTTCAAATGTATATATATGTCCATTCTAATCTGCGTTCCAAAGTAAAAGCCTAACATGAAATATAAATATCTTAAATTTTAACCCTACTCTAAATAATTCATTCCTAATCTATCTGCCAATCCTAATCTAATTTATTGCCAAACCTAGTCTGCAAATTAAAAGCATAACATTAAATGTTAAAAAGAAAATTTCGTTGACCAAACTGCTTAATTCATTACGCTGTTTTTAATTAAATTGCTTAATGATGTAACTTAAGGTTCGTTTGGTTTTAACTTTTAACGCACCAAAAACGTGTTCATATGCAGAAGTTTACAAAATTCGACAGTTGTACAACTAAGGGTCTAAACGGTGACATGAGTTTTGAGGAATTGTGGAATAACATTAGCTGAAAATTCTAAAATACACCATTTGAGTTTGTGTAACTGAGTTTGTGGAATTGAGCTTGTGGAACACTATTCAATAAAGTAAGTATTTTATATTTTCAATATTTTGTTTTAATTTTAATAGTTAATATCTTATATAATAAAATAAGGTTTTTTTGAGAAGTGAGCTTTGTAAGGCTCACATGTGGTAGATGATGTGTCACCTACATTTAAAAAAAAAACATAAATACATTAACAAATTGAAATATGTAATTCATAATTGTAACATTTAATTCATCTTTTTATTTTGTTGTTCTTTAATAATAGGTGTACTTCATTTCTTATATAATAAAGTAAAGTTTTTTTGAAAAGTGAGCTTTGAAAGGCTGACATGTGGCAGATGATGTGTCATCTACATTTAAAAAAAAAACATAAATACATTAACAAATTGAAATGTGTAATTCATAATTGTAACATTTAATTCATCTTTTCATTTTAAGATAACCAGAAAAACTATAATTAACTACGTAATTATAAAAAAAACATATGTGATATCTTATAACATATAATAAAGTTTTTTCATCAGGAGCCCTGAAAATTTTGGGACGGGTTTTCCGTTCCCTCCTGTACTGTCCCGAATTTTTCGTCCCATTCCCTATCCCGTTTAAAATAATTATCCATTCGAAACCATTTATTTTATAAATACAGGTATGGGAAGGGAATGAGTATTAGATCGTGTACCCAAATTACCCGTTCAAAAATGAAAAACTTGAAAATTCTATAAATATTTTTTCAAATGATTCTGAAATTTCCTAGGACGTTCTATCATATTTTCTTTTGAGAATTATTTTCCAATTCACTAATTTTCTGTTTCCGTCTCATAGCCGTAGATTTTTGTCCTGAGTCCCAAAATTTTCAGGGCTCACATACCTTCATTCTACACATTTACATTTGAAGGAAAAACTTCTCAACAAAAAAATAAAAAATTCAACTACATTAAATAATTCAATACAATATACAAAAAAATAAAAACAAAAAACTGCAATAGAGATTCTACAACAATCTATAAATAGAAAGAACAAAACAACAATCTACAACACAACTCACTTTTATTACAACATAAATTTCCAATAGAATATATATATATATGCATTACACTATCATATAATTTCTTTCACACAGTCAACCGGAACAAACTGCGTCTCAAAATCACATGTCCACTCCGTCAAAAATAGAACATCAACTACACAATCCGTTTTAGCACCGATCAAATACTTCAAGTAAATAACACTATCTTCAAAAATATGATTAACTTCTACCTCACTTATCATGATATGGATGACACAACATCAAGTACATTAACCGAAAGTTTAATAAACTTTATTCGGAAATCTATGCTATCACGTCGACCACATAACACACAATGCCTCGAAGTCTCTTTTGAAATTGAAGATTTCAATCCAAATGCATCAAGAAAACTATATGTTGATTTTGTAATTGAAGACGTAGAGAGAACATAAATCCAAGCTACACAAGAAGAATATGACAATTGTGATATATGTTTTGATAATCTACAAGGACCAAAAAATATCTTAACATTTAATTTTACATTCACAAATTTCATCACAAATATATTTCAGATTGGTTATACTATAAAATAACATGTCCTTAATTATTGTCGAAAACAAATTCTCATTCACTATAGATATTATTATTCCACCAATTTTTCAATACAAAGTTATAAAACTACATGATATTTACAAAATAAAATTAATATTTATCCACAAATTTTTACTAATAAATTTTATAAAATAAATTTTAAAAATTAAACATTAAAATTATCACAAATCTGTGCAACGCACGGACCTTCTCCTAGTAATATATATTATAATGTTTAAATGAAATTCTCTTCAAATATTTTTTTAAAAATTATCGAACCAAAAATTACATAACTATTTCACTAATTAATCAGATTTTCATATTACTTTTAATTTTTCAATATATTAATTTTTAATTATTATATCAGATAGTTTTAATTTATCTCCAAACTAATTTTTCCATTGTTTTGCTAATTAAATAGTAAAAAAATCAAATTCAAAATACTAAGAACCATTAAAGATTATCCAAAAAATTAATAAAATAAGCAGTTGAAAGTAAATATATATGCGTGATATTTTTGACTAGTTGGCAAACAGATGCGATGGCTATTAAACAAACTAAAATAAACATAATATATAGTTATAAAAACATTAAATACCATAATATGTGATAAAATATATAATCAGTAGTATAACATGATTAATAATGAATTCCAATAAATAATGTATTAAATAATTATTCAAAAATAAATTCATAATTGTTTCTAATTTTATTTATTTATTAGTTAATGTAAGATTTTTTCAATTGTCATTTAATTATTCGCTATCGAAAATTTTAATTTTAAGTGGCATAAAACGATATGAAGCGGTAAAAAGTGGTAAAAACTAGAATCGATGATTGTTATCAAATGCCAACAACTGCAATCGCCTGCAAATGTAGCATCTTCAAATGTTAGATGGTGGTAACGGGTGAACCAATCAAACTGTTAACTAATTTTGTTTTAGCGCCATGACTTCCTTGTTTGATCATCATATAGTTTATCAAGTATAAATTGTGAGCCTTGCTAAATCAGAGGTTTATGGGTTAAATTTCTTGGAATAACCTACCATCTATTACTGAATATCCTGTTTATGGAAATTACTACTTTGTTACTTCTTCATGTGAGAAAATATGGTGAAGGTATTATACTTGACTTTGACCAAAAAGACACTTTTTCTTATTGAAAAACAAGTGTTGTTTCACAATCACCTGCAATACTGATAGCGAGATCTAAGGTTTTAAAACTCTGAAATATTTTTGCAAGTGTACAATGATATACTCATATATTTCGCATATTTAACATGCATTTAGAGTAGGTTTTCATGCATAATACATTCATAATAGTCTAGTTCGCATCATTTATCTCATTTTAGGTCCTAGAACACTTTACATTAGCATTTGCACAGTTTTTTGCATATTTGCATCATTATCAGGTTGTTTTGAGTACAATGGAGTTGTGGTGGATGTGTGGACATGCTGAAGTTCAGAGGGAAGCTTGTGGACACTTGGAGAGGTTCGGATAAGAAAACATGCACTGAGATCGAAGAGAAGATCGAGCAAGGCAGGTCGATCTAGACGAGATCGACCACAAGATCGAGGAGCTCAGGCCGTTTCAAGGAGAAGATCGAGGTTTAGATCGATCACGTCGGTCGAGCGACTGTACGGACCCAAAGACGCCACCTAGGAAGAACGTAGTGAAGATCGAGACTGAAGATCGATCTAAATCGAAACGACCCGACAATCGAGCAATGGGGTCGATCGTGGAACTAGAACGAACCGACGATCGAGCGAGTGAACCCGTTCCCAGTCCAAGATCGGGCAAGAGATCTACGACTCAGCTCGCTCTCTACTCTCCAGGCGTGCTTCCTTATTCGCCAGCTCACGTTTTGTCCTCTTGTGAGGGGACCATTCTTTCTTTACTATAAATAGCTAAAACCCTTATTTTTGGGGATATCTTATCTTGATACTTTTTGCCTTCTTCCTCTTTTGTTCTTGCCACCATTTTTAAGGTTTTAAGCTTTTGTAATCGCACTTTGATATTTTTCATAAACAAGAACTTATCTTTTTAATCTTAATCTTCTTTCTGTTTAACATTAATCATGTTTAACATTTTAAATCTTATGATTATGGAGTGTTTGATTATGATTAGCGAGAGTATCTTCAAGGTTTGAGGCCTAGGGGTTTAGGGAGGTTTAAGGGTTTAGATCTAGAGGTTTAGCATGTTCATAACCCTTAACTCTTCTTGGTTTGGAGGGATTAAAGCCAAAGACTCTCGATGGAGGTCTTTGAGTCAATAGAGATTTCCTTAGCTCATGAGGGCTTAGGAATTTCATAAACCCATCCAAGAAACTATCTCCTTTTAAGCCACAACGGTGGGGATTAGGGTTTAGTTAAGCCAAGATTAAGAAACGCTCTCTCTTGCTCATCAACCGATCCTTTCCACCAAACACCATGGGTTCGGATGGAGAGGTTTGATGAAGGTTCGGAACCACTAACCGTGGAATGATCTATAATCGTTTCTTAGGCTTAGAGTTAGCTCAATATTTTTGTAGATTTACTTTTGTCTAGACCCAAGATCCGACCTTGAATCTCCCATCATCTAAACCCTCGGCCTTGAATCTCTCTTTCATATTTGATAAATCAAGAACCAATCTCTAATTGCTTAAGTTACTAGAGATCTATTTATTTTTGCTCTTGTAGTTTTAAATCTTTAAGTTTTGATATTTTGTTACTCTATAGTTTTAAAAATTGCCTCAAGTATTGTTCTTTAGCTTAGTTATCTTTTAGGATTTATTTACTTTGGACAAGTAGTTTTTTTAATTCCATTTCACCCATCTAAATTCGCATATGGCTTAGATTAATCTTGTTCTTGTATTCCTAGTGTACTTTTCTTTCCAAGTTGGATTGATAACCTCACATACTACAATGACATGAGCAGTGTTGAGTATTGAAAAAGAGAAAAAAAACTCTACTTATCAATTGGCGCCGTTGCCGGGGATTGGAGGGAGATTAAAAGGCATCCCTTGTTGAGATACGTCCTCAAGCTCCTAGCCCACACATTCTCGGGAAGATCCACGACCCCAACAGTGACCAAGAACGAGTTGTGCTTCCTCTTCCAAGGATTGAAGAACGTTTTGTGCGATAGAGAGGAAGGAGACGAAGCCATTGAAGATGATCTAGAGGATGATGTGAATTACGGCTGCATCCTAGCCTCTTCGTTGGTGAAGTACAAGGCGTGGGCCATGAGATGTAAGGCATCCTCAGCGTTCATTGGTGGCTTCCTCACACCTTTGTTCATGCAAGCAGGAGTGATTCTTAGGGACTTTGAGGCTTGCACCGAACGTGCATACATGGACCAGACCTACATGAGTGTCATGGGCTCCCTAGGACCTTCTCCAGCTGCGGGCTTCTACGCATACTTATTCAAGGACGAGAAGAATGAGAAGAGGACGTGTATGCTCCCGAACCTCATAGAGACCGCGCTAGACAGCATTGGCAACATCGAGTTCTTGCTAACCGATGAGGAATCCTATGCACCAATTGGAGGGAAGGCAACACCACCACTTCCCACACGCTCCTCCTCAGACTCCCCTCCTACAGACGCCGAGATGCCAAGCAGCTTTGATCTCCCCAAGCTTGACTATGAGCCAAGGACCAAATATGAGAAGTTTCTTGCATCGGTGGTGGAGATACAACGGAAGGTCAACAAGTGGCAAGGGAAGATGATTAAGAAGCTGTTGAAGAAGGTCAAGGATCTACAAAATGACAGCACATCCGGGATGAGCCTAAGTGATGAAGTGGACCAAGTGGCTTCGACTCGGCCAAGACGCTCTACCGGAGGAATTGCGATCTGTGAGCAACAAGGCGAGCAAGAGAGACGTCCCTACCTCCAAGAACGTCCAACTCATAGCAAGGGAAAGGGTCTAGCACCAGCTAAGTCCTCACGCAAAAGCAGGAGAACCGGACCATCCTCTTCCTCCTCCACCTAGCCCGATGTACCACAATCTCAACCCTTGTAGTATATCATTGCATTTTTAATTTTTGCTTCTTGTATTTTGGTCTCCTCTTGGACTTGTTTGACACCGAGACGTTGTCATTCAAGTTTGGGAGAGAATGTGTGATCTAACTTTGTTTTATTTGAATCTTATTTTCCTTTTCATCCTTGAGTCTTGCATACATCCTTATTGCATAGAAAAAAAAAATATATATCATAAAATTTTTTAAAAAATTACAAATAAAAAATCATGTAGTTGCATTTGCATACTTAGAATTTTTTAGGATTGAGTCTAGATTTTTATCATTTAGGATTGCATTCATATGCATTGGGAGCAATGATGAGCTTATCCTTGTAGATTGTTAATTCATGTGATCAATTCAATGCCCTAGTTAGTAATTATTTAATGCTTGTGAATAAATCTTGAAAGTAAGGAAGAACCATGCTTGGACCACCTCATTTGTCACTAGATTTTGGTCGAAATAGGGTCTTGAAATTGATAGCCAACTCTACTCACTTGAACCGAATCTTGACATTTAAATATCATGCTTTGCATTGAAAGTGAATCCATGGATTAAAATATTTGAGCTTTCTTTCTCACTTTGCCACTCTCTTGCTAGCTCAAGTAGTACTCCTACCTTA
>JAHZTW010000001.1:371186447-371227838 GCA_020283515.1 Alliaria petiolata
TCCCTTAGCCAAATGAATTCACTTGCTTGCATTGTCATGATTCACGGTTTGTACTTAATGAATGTTAAAGAGTTGGCTTGATAGGGAGACTTATCTAGATTGAAATCTTAGTGCATTTGATTGTTGAGATGAGCATGGCTAACTCTTTTGGAGTATAATGGATTCACATGCATTTTAGAATTAAGAACTAGGACATTGAGTTGATCATATTTGTTAGCAATCCTGGATATTGAGCTCCCACTTTTAAACCTTTCTCTCGGATTCGTCTTTGATTTGTTTGAGGCCAAGCAAAAGGCAAGTTTGGGGGAGTTGATATACTCATATATTTCGCATATTTAGCATGCAATTAGAGTAGCTTTTCATGCATAATACATTCATAATAGTCTAGCTTGCATCATTTATCTCATTTTAGGTCCTAGAACACTTTGCATTAGCATTTGCATAGTTCCTTATCCGCCAGCTCACATTTTGTCCTCTTGTGAGGGGACCATTCCTTCTTTACTATAAATAGCTAAAACCCTTATTTTTGGGGATATCTTATCTTGATGCTTTTTGCCTTCTTCCTTTTTTGTTCTTGCCACCATTGTTAAGGTTTTAAGCTTTTGTAATCGCACTTTGATATTTTCATAAACAAGAACTTGTCTTTTTAATCTTAATTTTCTTTCTGTTTAACGTTAATCATGTTTAGCATTTCAAATCTTATGATTATGGAGTGTTTGATTATGATTAGCGAGTAGTATCTTTAAGGTTTGAGGCCGAGGGGTTTAGGGAGGTTTAAGGGCTTATATCTAGAGGTTTAGCATGTTCATAACCCTTAACTCTTCTTGGTTTGGAGGTATTAAAGCCAAGACTCTCGATGGAGGTCTTTGAGTCCATAGAGATTTCCTTACCTCATGAGGACTTAGGAATCTCATAAACCCATCCAAGAAACTATCTCCTTTTAAGCCACGACGGTGGAGATTAGGGTTTAGTTAAGCCAAGATTAAGAAAGGCTCTCTCTTGCTCATCAACCGATCCTTTCCACCAAACACCATGGGTTCGGAGGGAGAGGTTTGATGAAGGTTCGGAACCACTAACCGTGGAATGATCTATAATCGTTTCTTAGGCTTAGAGTTAGCTCAATATTTGTGTAGATTTATTTTTGTCTAGATCCAAGATCCGACCTTGAATCTCCCATCATCTAAACCCTCGGCCTTCGGCCTTGAATCTCTCTTTTATATTTGATAAATCAAGAACCAATCTCTAATTGCTTAAGTTGCTAGAGATCTCTTTATATTTGCTCTTGTAGTTTTAAATCTTTAAGCTTTGATATTTTATTGCTCTATAGTTTTAGAAATTCCCTCAAGTAGTTTTTATAATTCCATTTCACCCATCAAAATTCGCATATGGCTTAGATTAATCTTGTTCTTGCCAGAGCCGTGCCTATAGTGCAATAGAAAAGGCATTTGCCTCAGGTAATTTATTTATATAAAAACTTATAGCCTACAATCTGCAATAATATGTTGTATCAGAGTGGTTTTAAGGAGAAGATTAATGTTTGATGTCTTCTAACCCAAGTTCGTTCCACAGCAAATTCAAACTTTTTTAATCCCAAATCGAAAAGGCTTTGAAGCTGTATATAGAATTTACCAAAGAAAATATTTTAAGTTATAAAAAGAAAAATCTCAAATACAAGGATCTAACTTTTATATTCGCCTTAACCTTCTCTGACCCTTGGCACGGCACTGGTTCTTGCATTCCTAGTGTAATTTCCTTTCTAAGGTTGATTAATAAGAGAGAAAGAGAGAAAAACTCTACTTATCACACATACATATCGTGGTAATATTTAGGGGTTGAATCAACTGAGAATTGCCGAATGCTACGTTTAAATATATAAAATTTGAATTAAGGAACGACAAAAATAATATATGGTTTGTGAATCAGTGTATAGTTAACAAATCAAAGCAAAACGAAATTTAACAATAAAAAACAAGCGTTAAGCCATAGATAATTCACAAAGAGACAATGCATGAAAATCGATATTTAGGTTTTAATAAAATCTGTTATTGAACTCAAATCACGAAGGTCGTCTAATCATTCCACTATCGAAATTTGATGAAGTAATAATGGCAATAACCGGAAGAAAATATTATGAGTGTCTTGGAAAAAGCTGTGCAGAAATGAGGACTAGTGTCATGGTCTAATCTCAAAACTTCTCCCAAACCCTAAAGATCCATGACGTAACATGTCCAGAACCTAAACCTAATTTAAGGTGAACCCCTTCTCCATATCCCACGTCCAGCAGCTTATAGAGCAAAGAGAAGGCCACAATTAAGCTCTACCGTTTTTCTTCAGCCACCATGCAGCCAATCACAATTCTGTCTGCCACCTTGCGAACCCGTGTCCCATCGTTCTCGAGGGATCCATATCGAGATATTAGTACCTTTAGAAAGAGAATTATCCCAGCGTTTCAGAATATCTAGATTTGCTCAATTTGGACGTATATTCTGAGAGTTCTCATCATTTCAATCCGAGAAGGTCATTCTATGTACATAAACACAGAAACCTGATTTTTTTAGTTTGGCAGAGGAGTTTTTAGGGCCGAATTCCCGGCGTACCAGGAGAACCAAGTGGATATTTTTGATACCATTGGAAATAGGACGCTCCAATATTCCCAGAACATCTGAGATTGTGCAATTTGGAGTTGTATTCGATATAATATAGAGGTTTCTTTCCGAGTAAGCATATCTGTTTTAAACTGAAAATCTTAAACCCTAGTTAACAATTTGTGTTTTCAGATTTTAGCTGGAGTTTTAGTGTGATTTTCGAGCAAATCCGAGATATAAAAAATTAGACTCGTGGTATTTCTAGATAGAGGAAGTGTAACAGAAGTCTTTGGACCAATCGTAATTATCATGAGTGGTAAACCCTAACCATTACACTCCGCTTAATGCCCAAGATTAGACAGAACATGTTAAAAACAAAAACTCTAAACCTTCTTCAAAAATGCAAACATAGTTTCAAAACGTTTTTGTCATGAGCGTTTGGGGATTACCGCTTTTGACAATTCTGATTGGTCCGGCGGTTTTTCCGGCACTTCATATGTCTAGAAACACCACGGGTCTGACCTTTTTGTCTCATATCTGCTCGAAAATCACACACAAAACTCCAACTAGAATCTGGAAACACAAATCTATAACTAGGGTTTTAGATTCGCAGATTTACACAGATCTGCTTACTTGGAAAGAAAGCTTTACACAGAATTACTTTTCTGGATTGAAATGATGACAACTCTCAAAATATACCTCCAAATCGAGCTCGCAAGGTGACTGGTCGAAATTGCAATTGACGGCAGTGGCTAAAGAAAAACCGGCAGAAATGTGGCTTTCTCTCTGTTACATAAGCTTCTTGACATGGCATTTATATACGAGGTAAAGAAGAGGTTCACCTCAAATTAGGTTTAGGCTTTTGATGTGGACCTTACCTTTAAAAGCCTTTAGGGTTTGGGGGAATTTTTTAGGATTGGGCCATGATAATTAAGCTTTCATGATATCAATTGCTTCAACTAGGTCCTTCTCTGCAAACAAATGTGGCGGATTTGGCATCATCCTCAGTCCCTCTTTGCCCAGATTTTTGAGACACCGTTACTTCAATATTGCTTCCTTCTAAAAGTGTGGAGTTTGTACATGACTTTATATACTTAGAGAATAATCCACATGAGATGACTTATCAAAACAGGTATGTTGAAATCCATCGGGAGATGCCAGAGAGATGCAAGTATGGTCAGAGAACTGGATTCTAGACATCCTATGAACTTGCAGGCATCATATATTTTACGCTGAAAATTGTGAGATTTTATTAATATCCATCCACATTAAGAAATGGGATAAACCTCGAACTCGAAGGCTCTTTGTGGAGCGTGATGGTTATCTCATCCTCAAGACCAGAATCTCACCAGGCTTCAAGACACTCATATTTGGGGCTTCTATAAAAATTGTACATACATCTACCATAGTGGCTATCGTCTATTAAAGCCAGAATATTATTTCCAATGGAGAAGAACCTCTAGTCTAATCTCTGGAAAATCAAAACAATGCCGAAGATAAAACATTTTCTTTGGAGAGCACTTCCGGGTGAAATGGCAGTGGCAGAGACATGAGAGCTATCCTCGATCCCATACCTCCCTATGGGTTTTCTCATAATTTTTTTTTTGCTAAATTTGTATTACATTTTGCTCTGCAACAAGAACACTTTGATAGCGTCAAATGTCTATTGCATTCCCTTGGACTCTGTGACAAATTCCAAAAGATGCAATCGAGAATCCATGGGTAGTATTTGCCACTGGTTAACTTTTGTATAATTAAAAACAATTTGGCATGATGTAGGCCTAAAAAAAAGAATTAAAATAAAGAATTTGCAGGACACAACATCAGAATTTACAAGAGTAAAATCCAACTATGACGTTAAAGAGAAAAAGACACAGCGAATCAAAAAAGGGTGTGATTTTAGGTTACAAACCTTTAATTGCATGGAGAGTTGCGACGAATAAATCGTTCCAAGTGTCGGTGAGGCCCGGGAGGCACCAATGCATGCAGTCATCGTGATTCTTACCACCAGCTGCTGCCGGATGAGCGTCGGCTCTGTACTCGCTCATTCGAGTTATGTCCAAGACGTGAAAGGTGCTTCTACTCTTAAAGGAGTTATAGAGGTGTTGATTCACCAAACGAACTTCTACATTTGTTCCGTTGTTCCTCACCGAGAACCAGTCTTCAACCTACCATAAAATGTATGAAACAGGTTATAGGTAGCCCTGGGCAAACCGGAACCGAACTGAGAATCGAATGGGTAAATATAATCATATACCAAAAAAAATATTAGTTATATTTAGTCTTAATAACCAAATAACCAGAATAATAATTATAAACTCAAAGATATTAGTAATGTTTAAACTAAAATAACCAAAAATATCCTAAATAACCAAAATATTCTAATACATTTGTCAAAAAAGTAAACAAAATTTTGCAAAATTAAACAAAATTTTATCAAAAAATTATACTGAATTTTTATTTCCGGTACCCGGACCCGAGACCTACCCCCAACCAAAATTTGTTCGGTTCCTATATGGGTCATAAACCTCCCTATTTGAATTACCCAAAAGAATCCACCCGAACCAACCCGAGGACCCGAATGCCCATGCCTAGAACTTATATGTACATCTCCTAAAACTGATCCAATTTACCGACCTAAAGCTCAACTTGCAAATGATCCAGAACACTCAAATACCTAAGAGACTCGAGATACCGATAAAACTAGTTATTTGAAGTTGAAAACCCCATACGCTTGTCAAAGACAATGCGTTTATGCAAACTAGTTATTTGATGTGCATGTTGTTTATGGCATTACACATGATAACATCAACTAACAAATTAAATCAAAATTAAGTTGATTAAAAAAGACTTACTTCTCTAGGTAACAAAGGTTGTAGTCGTTGACAAGTACCGCCTTGGTCCCAGTCACCTCCTTCAAAATGCCTAGGTGATTGTGTCCGGAAGAATATAATCCCCCCGGGTCGCTTTGTCTTCTCCACAAAATTTACCTATCACAATGGCAAATCCTCGTATGAGGATCGCAATACTATACTAACACTAGTTTATCATATTGCACACTTTGGCGCTGGCTCAAAGACTGATACCTCAATACAAAAACGCTATAATGTAGTAGATTTGTCAATGGCAAAATAAAATATCGTAAGTTGCCTTGCAATAATAAATCAGGAAAACAGAGAAATCCAGAGAGCATACCATATTGCTCAGAACCCGATCAAGGCCAGCAGCGGAAGGTATAGGAGGAAGTATTGGCCGGCCGCCTTCAAAGAAAAGCATAGGAGATTTTAAAGGATCAAATTTTGATGGCGCCCACCACCTTGTAAAGAGAAACACAACAAAAGGTTGTCAACAACAAAAGGTTTCATTTAACTGATATATCAAGGCTATCTTTTCACCTATTCAATTGATTGCAAGTATCAAGCCTTTTTTTTATTTTTTTAATTGGCAACTTGAATGATTGTGACGATATTATGTAAGTATTGACATAGAGGATTAGTGGAGCGACTGAAACAGAAATGATCTCAAACTATAGGATTTCAAACTTCCCACAAAAATATTTGGAACTTAATATCTAAATGCAGAGAGAATGAACCAGAAGTAGACGAACTTAGTGACTAATGGTCATATGGCATCAGATCTAAAGACTAAAGTTGTGGTAAATCAGATGATGAAGCATTTAACAAATAACAAGTTAAAAGTAATGGTCGGATCTAAAGACTAAAGTTGAGGGTACTTACCAATGCCCAGTGTTAAAAATGAGAATGTCATGGAAGCTTGGAGCCTTGGCCCATGAGCTATCTGGAATATCCACATCAACTCTATAGCCCTCTTTAAACCCAAGAGCTTCTAACTCACCACCATTAGCATTAGCTGACCACCTGAATTCCATCAGCCAGAGGAAATATATCTGATCAGTATGAAAACCACATAAAACCATAGTATATTTACGCTACGCGTACACACAGTTGAGAGAAACACATATAAGCATGCAAAGAAGTGTTACACCAGGCACTCATGACTGATGGCAAGTACTGTTCAAACATAAAACAGGTAGTACAATCTAGAACATGATCCACTGAATGTGCTACTCTACAAATACAAGTCTTATGAGGAAGATGAACATAGCAAACTAAAAAAATAACCAGGATATAAGAACACCAAAGGAAACTTAGCTTACCTACCATAACGTGCAAAGAGATTTGTTCGATGATACGCGATGGTCAGATTATAGCGCGAAAACGTGAATCCACGATCCGCACCCGCTGGTCGCCACTTCTTCAAATCACCACTCACACTCTTTAACATGCAGAACAGAGACACAAACATGTTCCTATTCAAGGAATCACCCACAAATCCTGCACTGTTTGAAAAAAATCTTAAAGATTGTACAGAGCAGAACTCGGAGCTATCAGAAGAAAAGCATACTCCTTTCTCAACCAATAAGACTCTCATTTTTCATATTCAAGAGTAACAACTATATGAAACAGCCAAGAGAAATAAGTATTCAATTCGTGAAAGTGAAGCGATACAATTCAGATACAGGAATCAATAGAGTGCAAAATCTACCAATAACAATGTCATTTTCATATTCAAGAGTAACAACTATATGAACAGCCAAGAGAAATCAGATTTCAATTCAGATACAAGAATCAGTAGAGTGCAAAATCTACCAATACCAATGTCATTTTCATATTTAAGAGTAACAACTATATGAACAGCCAAGAGAAATAAGTATTCAATTCGTGAAAGTGAAGCGATACAATTCAGATACAGGAATCAATAGAGTGCAAAATCTACCTATAACAATGTCATTTTCATATTCAAGAGTAACAACTATATGAACAGCCAAGAGAAATCAGATTTCAATTCGTGAAATTGAACTACAATTTAGATACAGGAATCAATAGAGTGCAAAATCCACCAGGTTCGCTAGTAATTTCGAGTGCCCAGAAAAAAACAATTTAGCTTCTGATTCCTCAATTCCACATACAAAATCACAGTCCTGAAGAAGAAATCGTGTACCGATGTTGGTATTCCGGTGAGTCTCGAGAAACTTGAGTGGATCAAACGATTGAAGATCACAGTCCTTAGGCTTCCATCGCCACTTAGAGATCTCGAGGCCATTGGTTTTGTTGTTACGAACGCAGTTCCAACCTTTGAAGATCTCTTTACAGCTACTATCGTACCTGACGCATCTGGGATTGGGGTCGTAGATCCAGGATCCATCGGAGAAGTCGCAAACGGCGGAGATAGTGGTGCGGGAACCGTCGGGTTTCGGGGGGAAGACGGTGGCGGAGCGGTGGGTGTTGGGAGAGGAGAGAGAAGCGCGTTTTGATAGAGAGAGAAGGAAGAAAACGGAGATGAAACAGAGAAGAGAGAGTAGAGGGAAGAGAGAGAGTTTGCTTGGTGGAGTCGTAGCCATGGCGGATTTTGGGCTGTTTAGCGCGTCTCTCAGAACGTCTCAGCCATGGCGGAGATTGGGGGAATTAATTATTTTGAAAAACGCGCATAAGAGAACAACTTTGGAAGAATATGTTTTGTGTTTATGCTTTTGATATAATATTTTTTTAATTTGGACATAAGTTGCATTGTCTTCTTTTTTTGTTTTTCCATCGTAGGGTTAGAATGGTAATCGAAAAATCTTACCATAAAACTCTTAATAAGTTTTACCGTTTTAATATTTACTAATCACAAAAGCTGTATAAAAAGTGTTACCAACAATATTACACTCTGCTTTATTGTACAGTTTTTGTTTACAGTTCTTTTTTTACAGTTTTCAACTATTTTATAAGCATTTATCACTACAGCTTACCGCTAAAAGATTCAGTTTACCGCTAAAAAATTTTGGTTACCAATCAGACCCGTAATTTCATTACGATAACAAAGTGGACTACAGGATAGAATGCATGGTCGAATGCATGGTCAAACACAAAACAGACGATTTCACAAAAAAATAGAAATCACATAAGACTATAACGATCCGGGCCCGACCCATTTGAATAAGTTTAAATGAATTGATTTGGCTATCTATGTCATCGAAGTGCACTTACCTTTTCCGGCCACTTATGGGTGACCTTCCGGGAAGTCCTCTGCGGAACCGTGTGAGTGAGGCTAAAACACGGGAAAAGGTCACGTGGTGATTACAGGGACAAGTAAATCTGTCGGTCGGGTCACCGAAAAAAATAACGCACCGACCGTCGGACAAGGGCGGGGCCCATGAGCCCGACGGAGGGGTGGGTGACTGGCCGGTAGGGGCGGTCGGGGTGTTACAAGTGGTATCAGAGCCAAGGGAAGTCAAACTGGTTCTGTCCCAGGAGACTGTCTTGGGGTTTAGGGGTTAGGGTTCACACTGGCGGGATCAGAATTCAGGGACGAATTCCCGTTCAGTGGGGGAGAATTGTAACGACCCGGGTCCGACCCATTTGAATAAGTTTAAATGGATTGATTTGGCTACCTATGTCATCAAAGTGCACTTACCTTTTCTGGTCACTTACCCTAAGAGAACTCCAGAGTTAAGCGTGCTTATGCTGGAGTAGGACTAGGATGGGTGACCTTCTGGGAAGTCCTCTGCGAAACCGTGTGAGTGAGGCTAAAACACGGGAAAATGTCAGTTGGTGATTGCAGGGACAAGTAAATCAGTCGGTCGGGCCACCGAAAAAAATAACGCACCGACCGTCGGACAGGGGCGGGGCCCACGAGCCCGACGGAGGGATGGGTGACTCGCCGGTAGGGGCGGTCGGGGTGTTACAAGTGGTATCAGAGCCAAGGGAAGTCAAACTGGTTCTGTCCCAGGAGACTGTCTTGGGGTTTGGGGGTTAGGGTTCACACTAGCGGGATCAGAATTCGGGGACGAATTCCCGTTAAGTGGGGGAGAATTGTAACGACCCGGGCCCGGCCCATTTGAATAAGTTTAAATGGATTGATTTGGCTACCTATGTCATCAAAGTGCACTTACCTTTTCCGGTCACTTACCCTAAGAGAACTCCAGAGTTAAGCGTGCTTATGCTGGAGTAGCACTAGGATGGGTGACCTTCCGGGAAGTCCTCTGCGGAACCGTGTGAGTGAGGCCAAAACACGGGAAAAGGTCACGTGGTGATTGCAGGGACAAGTAAATCAGTCGGTCGGGCCACCGAAAAAAATAACGCACCGACCGTCGGACAGGGGCGGGGCCCACGAGCCCGACGGAGGGATGGGTGACTCGCCGGTAGGGGCGGTCGGGGTGTTACACTAATATGTTACACTAATACATAAAAAATAGGACTAAAATCAGCGAGAAGGATAAAGCAGATGAAACCAATAACTAGAACTGAATCTATGAAAACAAAGGTAAAACAGCAACCACCCTTAAAAACCTAGAAACGTCAAGGAGAAATGCCAAGAAACGATGAGCCACGAGATGGAAATACCACTCACCCGATGAGAAGACCAACAATCGCGCTCAAACCAGCAACAACTCTGACAGGGACAGAAGCAGATGCACAACAAGAACAAAGAACAGAAACAACCCAGCACCGCCACTTGAAGGAAACGGATACCTCGAGGAGAGAAAGGCTCACAGAGGAGAACCCATGTACACCGACTGGAAATAAACCAAAAAGGAACCACAACTCATGCACGCGGACACTCGCTCACTAGCCTCAGCGACCTACCAACCAAGAGCTAGTCACTTCCTCGCAAGAGAAGAGTTGTAGAACCAAACCACTGCAGCGCCAAGAACCAAACCGCAAAACAGAAGGCAAAGGGAAGAGCTTGTAGGTGCCCCTGCAACAGAAAAACATCCAAAAGATCAATCCCAAAAACGATACCTCACCCAACTCTAAACACCAAAACCTCAAGCAAAGAAACAGAGAAGAAGAAATTAGAGACAAAATTAAAAGCCAAGACCCGAAAGAAACCCCAAAAAAACACAGACCTAACCAGAAGAGGAAGCTTCCAAAGTAGATCTAGATCTAAAAATCCAAAGAAGAAATCCCTCACAAACCCATAAAGCCGACAAAGAGGAGAAATACAAACAAACACTAAAGAGCTTGCACAGCTCCGACGCTATCGGAGCTGCCGGAGCTGCAAAACGGCGAACAACTAAGGCCTAGAGAGAAGGCGGAGGATTTTAGAGAGAGAAGGCATTTTTGACCCTTATCTTTTATGACCAGCTGCATTGTCTTCAAAAACTGGTTTTTTATTTGTAATTATTATGCTAGCTTCTTCTATGTATTAAGTCATTGATCAGAGCCATATATATTTTCTGCATGACTTTTGAAGCGCAATAATCTCTGTATAATTTGAAAAATTAGCGACCAAAGTTTATTTTTAAGAATGCCATAAGATCGTCGTTCCACCAAATGTGAAAACGTATCTAGTTTACGATTGAGTTTTATACGAATTTGATAAGTACCATGCATCTATAAAATCAACTAGACCAAACTTGGGTTTCTAAATAATATAATCCAAAATCAATCAAACCTTGAAGATAACAGAATTGTATATGTTTTATTCCATTTCAATGTATGCACGTCGGTGATGAAATATAACTTGCAGATAAATTAGTAGCAAAAGTTATATATGTTCTAGTACAATTTGCAAGATATAAAAGTCTACCAATAGCGCTTTTATAAGATATTTCATGACCTAATATTTCTTTGTTACCTTCACGAGACCGAAATGAATCCTTGTCAACATCAAGTGATTTATTGACCATTGGAGTACTCAAAAGAGTCACTTTATCCATACTAAAGCGTTTTAACACATTTTTTGGTGTAATTTGATTGATGCACAAATATTTCATCTTTGAAATGCTCTATCTCGAGCCCTAGACAAAACTTTGTCTATCCAATATCTTTCATTTCGAACTCATCTCTCATATGAGCTCTTGCATCATCAATCTCCTTTTGAGTTCCAATTATATTCAGGTCATCAACATATACAACAATGATCACAAATTCTGATGCGGATTTTTTAATAAACACACAAGGGCATATCGCATTGTTGACGTAACATTTACTCAACAAGTACTCACTTAAGCGATTATATCACATGCGTCCGGATTGTTTTAATCCGTAAAATGATCACTGTATTTTGACCGAACATAATTCTTTAGATGCTTTAGGCATCTTTGATCAATCTGGGATCTTAAATCTTTCAGAGATTTTCATGTATATACCACTATCAAGTGAACCATACATGTATGCAGTCACAACATCCATAAGGTCTCTCTAAAATTTTAGAGGCCGTTAGGCTCATTAAGTACCTAAATATATTGCATCCATGACCTGAGAATATGTCTCTTCATAATCTAATCCCGGTCTTTGAGAAAAATATTGTGCCACAAGGCAGGCTTTATATCTTGTGACCTCATTTTCTTATTTTCTCATTTCTCTTTCTTACAAAGACTCATTTGTATCCGACCGGCATTACATCTTCAGGTGTAATGGTATCGATCCGAATATGGTCTGTTTATTAAGGGAAAATATTTCATTCATCATGGCCATTTGTCATTTATTCCAGTCAGGCATTCTCTGACACTCTGATACAAAACTTGGATCTAGATCATCATTTTCATGATCGATCTCTTTGGACATAGAAAAAGAGAACATTCTATCATCTTCTTCTATTTCACTTCTAACCCATAATTTTTCACTTTGGGCTTTGGGTGAAGGAGATGCAAATCTCATATTTTTATGTTCCATGTTCGTCTTCCGGACGAATTTCTTTAATCGGTTCATATGTCTTCCGGACATATATCTTTATTCGGTTCTTCACGAACCATTTCACAAATATCTTCAGGACATTTGACACAAATGTTTTTAGAACATTTGGCTTTGTTTGGTTCTTTAGAAACATTTACTCCCAATTTATTTCTCTTTCGAGAATTTTTATCTTTTGATCTTATTGGTCTTCCGCGCTTCAATTGAACCATCGGTTCATTTCCTCTACTTACATCTATATGTTCTTCATGAACATTTATTCTTGATGGAACATTAGTAGAGGGGATATAGGACTTCGTCACTCTTCTCGTATTTGTGAACCCATCAGTAACTGGTTTGCCAAACTTTGCAAGTGTACAATTTTATAGAATTCGATCTCACGTTTATTTGTAGGAGGATCAAGATAAGCCAAATACTATGTACACCAAGTGATATCTTTTGGTGATCTTCTAAATCCTCCCCCTAACGCGTGGAATTCACTTTCATCAAAATGGCAATCGACAAATCGTGCGGTGAACATATCACCAGTTACTGATTAAATATACCTAATTATACTCGGTGACGTATACCCTACATATATTCTCAATCTCCTTTATGGTCCCATTTTTGTTATTTGTGGTGGCACTATGGGAATATAGACCGCACACTCAAACACACAGAGATGGGATACATATGGCTTCTGACCAGATGTCAACTACTGGAGAATATTAATTATATGCACTTGGCCTAATTTGGATCAATACTCCGACATGCAATATAGCATGTCCCCATACAGTGATTGAGAGCTTTCTTCTCAAGATCAACGGTCTTGCTATCAATTGCAACCGTTTAATCAAAGACTCAGCCATGCCATTTTGTGTATGAACATGGGGAACCGGATGCTCAACATCAATCACCATTAACATACAATAGTCATTAAAGGCCGATGAAGTGAATTCACTAGCATTATCAAGTCAGACTTTCTTTATGACATAATCAGAGAATTGTGCTCTCAGCCTGATTATTTGGACAATGAATCATGCGAAAGCCATATTTCCTGTGGTTAAAAGACACACATGTGACCATCTGCTGGATGGTTCAATTAATACCATAAAATATCTAAATGGCCTGCACGGTGGGTGAATCGGCCCACATATATCACCATGTATTTTCTCTAGAAATACATGGGATTCATTCCCAACTTTGGCTGGCGAGAGCCTACTTATGAGTTTTTTTTAGAATATGCAATACATGAAAACTTCCCCGATTGAAAAACCTTCTGGTTTTTCAATGAGTGGCCACTCGAATTTTGCACAGTCCTTCCCATCATGACTGAACCAGAGCGGCCTAACCTTTCATGCCACACTCTAAAAATGCTAATAAACTTCTGGTTTACCGCAACATGTGATTCGACCATGATTATCTTTGTGCAATATAATCTGGAAGACATCATTGGTAATTATTCCAACTGATTTTTACTCTCCGTTGTAATGCAAAGGTATTCAATGTCATCTTTATTCATAGTCTCAAAATGATATCCATTTATGCGGATACCTCGAAAACTTAATAAGTTTCGTTGAGACTCGGGGGAGTAAAATGCATCTTGCACTACAAACTCTATCTCCCTTGGCATTGTCAAACTCGTTGTTCTGGAGCCTAGTATAATCTTTGCATTACCAATTATAGTACTTACACATCCGGCGGAGACTTTCATTTTGAGATAGAAGAAATATTTTTTATCTTTAAAGATTGTATGTGTCGTAGCTCTGTCTACTAGACATATATATATCAATCTTGAATCTCAAACTGTAACACCTTCTGGGTCACAATACTTATAAAAGATGCGATAATTAACCGAAAACATCAACTTATAAAAATATAATATATTACATCAAAAGCTTTATGATAAACAAAAGTATATCATACATACTAAAAGCCATATTAAGTGTTTGTTATTCTTGCCTACTTCAGGGAGGCACTATTATCGATTTGAGTTTCTTTGACTTTGTTGATGATTCATGATCAACAAAGAAATCAATGACATCAAGATAAATATTATCACTTAAGCCATCAAAGGAAGTTTCAGCTTCATCCGAGATGAAGTTGGTCTTTGCATCCTTTTCTTTGGTCTTTTATGATTATGCGTACAAATCGGCTAAATGTTTTTTGCGTACGCCACATGCATATCCAATGTTCTTTCATGCCGCATCTGAAGCAAGAACTTTCACTTTGTCTTTTAACATCCCGACCATCATCACTTTTCCTTCCTCGTCCACGCCCTCGACCCGAAGATCGCGAACGTTACAACTCTCCCCCACTCGGCTTAGACTCGTCCTCGAGTCTTCTTAGGACCACTTAAATCCGGATTTTCTTTAAGTTTATCGAACCACTTCGGATATGCTGCCTTCATCCTTGCTTCTGGTACCCAAGTCACTTCTTCTTCACCATCGCAATCCCAACGACCTGAATCATCTGAACTTTTTTTCGGCGTTCAGCCTTAACTTTCCTTCCCACAATCCGAACTGGTCTTCCCTCAATAGTCATGTTTTCCCTTAAGTCTGCAAGTGGTTCCGGAATAACATTGTCTCGGTCACTTATGCATTTTCTTAGCATAGAAACGTGGAACACCTTGTGGAACTGTTCCATGGACGGCGGTAATTCCAGTCGGTAAGTCACTGGACCGATCCTTTCCAGAATCTTATACGGTCCTATATACCTTGGACTTAACTTTCCATTCAGTGATGCCCGATCTTTACCCTTGTAGGTGATTGTCTTGAGATAAACCATATCGCCCACATCAAACTCTAACTCTTTCCACCGCTTATCGAGTCTGTTTTGAGCTTCTTTCATCTTGAGCTTCAAAACCCTTATTCTCTCGGTTGTTTTCTCAAAAAGTCATGGCCGAAAATGGTTCGCTCCCCCACTTGAGTCCAGCATAACTGTGTTCTGCATGGCCGTCCATACAATGCCTCATAAGGCGACATCCCGATGCTAGCTTGGTAGCTATTGTTGTAAGAGAACTCGGCTAGATGCAGATAGTGTTCCCATTTGCCACCTCAGTCCAAGACACAAGCTCGCAGCAAATCCTCAAGTGTCCGAATAGTCCTTTCCGACTGGCCATCAGTCTGAGGTGATAAGCCGTACTCATGTGCAATCTCATTCCCATTGACTTGTGCAAGGCTTTCCAGAAAGCTGAAGTAAACTTGGAGTCACGGTCAGACACTATACTTGCCGGCACTCCATGCAACCTGACGATTTCTTCAACATATCTCTTGGCCACGACCGTAACATTATCCATCTTGTTGATAGCCAGAAGTGTGCTGATTTAGTCAGTCTATCCACAATAACTCAGATCGCGTCTTTCTTATCCACTGAAGGCAGTCCAGTCATGAAGTCCATCGTGATCATATCTGTAACACCCCGACCGCCCTTACCGGCGAGTCACCCATCCCTCCGTCGGGCTAGTGGGCCCCGCCCTTGTCCGACGATCGGTGCGTTATTTTTCTCGGTGGCCCGACCGACTGATTTACTTGTCCCTGTAATCACCACGTGATCTTTTCCCGTGTTTTGACCTCACTCACACGGTTCCGCAGAGGACTTCCCGGAAGATCACCCATCCTAGTGCTACTCCAGCATAAGCACGCTTAACTCTGGAGTTCTCTTAGGGTAAGTGACCGGAAAAGGTAAGTGCACTTTGATGACATAGGTAGCCAAATCAATCCATTTAAACTTATTCAAATGGGCCGGGCCCGGGTCGTTACAATTCTCCCCCACTTAACGGGAATTCGTCCCCGAATTCTGATCCCGCCAGTGTGAACCCTAACCCCCAAACCCCAAGACAGTCTCCTGGGACAGAACCAGTTTGACTTCCCTTGGCTCTGATACCACTTGTAACACCCCGACCGCCCCTACCGGCGAGTCACCCATCCCTCCGTCGGGCTCGTGGGCCCCGCCCCTGTCCGACGGTCGGTGCGTTATTTTTCTCGGTGGCCCGACCGACTGATTTACTTGTCCCTGCAATCACCACGTGACCTTTTCCCGTGTTTTGGCCTCACTCACACGGTTCCGCAGAGGACTTCCCGGAAGGTCACCCATCCTAGTGCTACTCCAGCATAAGCACGCTTAACTCTGGAGTTCTCTTAGGGTAAGTGACCGGAAAAGGTAAGTGCACTTTGATGACATAGGTAGCCAAATCAATTCATTTAAACTTATTCAAATGGGCCGGGCCCGGGTCGTTACAATATCCCATTTCCACTCGGGAATCGGCAAGCTTTGCAGCAACCCACTCGGCACTTAATGCTCGGCCTTTACCATCTAACAAGTCGAACATCCGGCTATCCACTTAGCCACATCTCGCTTCATCCCAACCCAGTGGTAGTATTTCTTAAGGTCACGGTACATCTTAGCCGTCCCTTGGTGAATCGAAAATCTAGAGTGATGTGCTTCCTTGATAATTTCTTCCCGGAGTTTTTGATCATTCAGAACACACACTCGGCCATTCACCACTATAGTCCCATTGTTCGAAATCTGATACTCGGTCTGATCGTTCTTTGACACTTTAATCAAATTTTCATCCAACTCTTGAGCCAACTGAACCCTAGTCAGCAAATTCACTTGATCAGCCGCGCCAAGACCCAACGGTTCCACATCTTTAGTCAAGGCAGCCAATCTCAAAGTCCCAATCATGACGACCAGTTCTTGCATGTCTTTCTCCAAATCCACAACCACTCTCTTTCGGCTTAAGGCATCAGCGACCAAGTTAGCCTTACCCGGATGATAAGGTATATCCAAATCAAAGTCTGTGACTATTTCCATCCATCTCCTCTGTCTCATGTTCAACTCCGGCTGAGTGAAAATGTACTTCAAGCTCTTATGATCCGTGAAGACTTGCACTTTCTCCCAATAAAGGTAAGCTCGCCAAACCTTTAGAGTAAACACCAGAGGCGCCATCTCTAAGTCATGCGTTGGATAGTTTTGCTCATGCTTTCTCAATTGTCTTGAAGCATAGGCAATCACACTTCCTTGCGGCATCAAAACTCATCCCAGTCTAGTCTTTGATGTATCTGTATAAACCACGAAAGGCTCATTGGGTTTTGGTAGATCCAACACTGGAGTGCTCGTAAGCATGTTCTTAAGTTAAGAGAAACTCTTCTCACAGTTTGTTGTCCATTCGTACTGAATATCTTTCCCGGTCAGTCGAGTCATTGGCTGCGCCATGCTCGCAAATCCCTTAACGAATCTCTTGTAGTAACTAGCCAATCCCAAAAAGCTCCTTATCTCTGATGCGTTCCCTGGTCGAGGCCAATCCACAATAGCCTTGATCTTTTCTGGATCAACATACACTCCCTTATCTGAGACCACATGACCCAAGAAACCAATCTCCATTTGCCAGAAGCTATACTTACTAAGCTTAGCGAATAACTTATACTCCCTAAGCCTAGCCATAACCGTAGCCAAGTGTCTCATATGATCTTTCGAGTCTTTTGAGTAAACCAGGATATCGTCTATGAAGATGATCACAAACTCATCCATGCAGTCTCTAAACAAGCTTTTCATCAACTTCATGAACACAGCCAGTGAATTAGTCAAGCCGAAGGGCATGACCACGAACTCATAGTGCTCATACCTTGTCTGAAAGGCTGTCTTCCGAACATCTGACTCGACTATTGGAATCTGATGATAATCTGAAGCCAAATCAATCTTAGAGAACATAGTAGCACCTCGGAGTTGGTCCAACAACTCGTCTATCCTTGGAAGAGGGTACTTGTTCTTCACAGTAAATATGTTTAATCCACGATAGTCGATGCACAATCTGAAGCTACCATCTTTCTTCTTGACAAACAGAACTGGTGCACACCACAGTGAACTGCTTGGCCGCACAAACCCTTTCTCCATCAGCTCATGCAACTATTTCTTTAACTCGGTCATCTCTGCTGGAGCCATCCGATATAGTTCCTTAGATATTGGAGATGTCCCAGGCTCAAGCTCGATAGTAAATGGATCAGACCGAACTGGGGGCAATCCAGTTAGTGCCTGAAACACATCCTCAAACTCGCTTACAACCAGAATATCACTAAGCCGCGCATCCGGTCCAACTTCCACAGTGTAGATCGCAGCCATGTACGCTTCATAGCCCTTGTCGATCATCTTCCCTGCTTGAATCGCCGAGACAATCAAGTTCCCAGTCATCGGTCGGATCCCTTGATACCAACTTTCCTTTATCCGACTCAAACCGAACACGGCCACGATGACAGTCAAGAGGCACCTTGTATTTCCCAAGCCAATCCATACCAAGAATCTCTTCATAAGACTTCACCTGGCAAATCACCAAGTCAGCCGGCATGTTTACCTCTCCGATTATCATATAGACGTTTCAGACATTTTCCAAAGTAAACATCACTTGGCCGCCAGCTGCTTGAACCATTCCATAGTCATCATCGGGTTCCCTTAGGAACTCACCGGTTCCAACCATGTCCAGGTGAACAAAGCAATGCGATGCCCCGAAATCAAACAGAACATGGGTTGTCACACCACCCATGGTTAAGATCCCTACACATTTATCTGAATGCTAAGAACCTAGACTTCCACGCAACAAGCATTTTCACCGAGAAAATTCTAAGGTATGGGATAGGGCTTACCAGTGACCGGGGGAGATGTGCTTCCCTCAGCAATCTCCTCGCCAATGGTGTACACACGCGGCATCACAGCCTGCCTATTAGACTGCGGATACTGACCACCGCTTGCCCGTTTCCCAGTCTGTTGTGCCAGCTTCAGACACTGATCCTTGTAGTACCCAACATCACCATAGTTGAAGCAAGTCGCTTGAACAACTCCCTTTTCTGGATCCTTTCCCTTCAAATCCAGCTTAGGACAGTCACGGATCATGTGACCACTCTTACTGCAGCGAAGACAAACCCCAAGCGCCCTCCTGCATACACCAGGATGCATCCTTTCGCAAGTCGAACCCGCACTGTGTCTAGTAGATGGCTTGCCCGAAGGTGCATTCTTCACAAACTTCGTGTTCTTTTCAGCAACACTCCCAGTTTTAGCCTGCGAGACTTGACCTAGCAGTCTTGCTTCCTCAGCAATTCCTACCTCTTGTTCAGCAGCCTTTTCCACTAATTCGGCCACCGTCATAGTCACGGATTTTGCAGGGACTGCTGAGCTCAACTTGCAGACCGCACATGACCCTGCGGACCTGGTTTTCATCATCTTCCAGATCACGCCCACCATACCTATTAAGCATGTTAAACTCAACTTCATATTCCTTCACGGTCATTGCCCCTTGCTGAAGATCTATGAAAGCACTTTCCAGCCGAATAAAAGCTTCATGTGGGAAGTACTTCTTCTTGAACTCTGTACAGAAGGTTTCCCAACCATTAACCTGACCATGCCTACGAGTCATCACCTTCCAGGAAGTGGACCACAATATTTGTCTTATAGCCATCAGGACAACGGATTGAGTCGAAGTTCCTCTCAAGCCGGTTAACCCAGTCGTCTGCCTCTATAGGCTGTGTTCCACCAATGAAGAACCTAGTCCCCAAATTCTGCATCACCTTCAGGTAAGATGGAACTCTCGGCCCAGCCAGCACTAGTTCCACTTCCACGGTCGGCTCAACTTTCACCACCGGCGGTGGTTCCACTTGGACAGGTGCAGCAGCCTGCAGTCTCTGGAAAACCTGAGCCAACATGCCCAACACTGCCTCCAATCCGACTAGAGTTGGAGCAGCAGCCGCAACATTAGCCGCAAAGTTTCCAATCCCAGTATTGTTTCCAGCCGCATTCACTTCGGCATCCTCATGCTGATTCTCGGCAACATTCCCATCAGCTCTGTTAGTCGAATTTTCCCATGTTTCTCTCGCATTTCTCCTAGAAGCACGGTTACTTCTAGTCATCTGCAAGGTTCAGAACAGTTAACTAAGCTTGCCACAGTAACTTAGTTTTCACACAGACAGAAACACTTACCGCGAGACATCAGACTCAGAAGGATGGATTTAACCCACTAACCCGAATGCTAATAGACTGTCCTAGAACCGGCCACGCTCTAATACCAAATTGAAACACTCTGGCCCAATTTTCCTTACCGTAGTAAGGATTTATCTCGGCCACTTCTTGGCCAGACTTGGGTATTTTTAACTTTTTCCATACTTAGTCATTTTTCAGCGTTTTCGTTCGGTTATAGACAAGGCAATATTCATCAAGTAACATAAATGCATCTTAGATTAAAAACCGAGGTTCAAGTATACAATGAAGATTCGCTAATAAGCTATTACATTGCAATTACTCGGCTTAAGTCTACCCAAATCCACCATCCTTTATTTCCTGCATTAGTCCCGCGGCTCCAGATTAGTCCTCACGGACAAACTTAATACCTGCATCAATAAAAGGAGGCATAAGCAACAGAATTGCTTAGTGAGAGCGGTCATCCCATCCCACTTAGCCACAGTCAAGAAATCGCAATTAGACAGTAAATACATTCAATCAATAATTCTTAAAAATTCAAAAAACGGCTTCACTCGCCTTAACAAGTCGTCACTTGTTCTGTTTCACAGCTTCACTCGCCCAGAGACAGACAGTTCAAAATTCAGACAAGAAATCAATCAGAATTATCTAAGCAATCAAGGATTAAACCGATCTATGTAAGAATACAATCCTAGTCATGCAGCCACGGTCACGCACTCACCTTAAACAATCAGCAGTAGCAAGATCTTTGAATTAGCCGACGGTTTCTCGATGATCTCTCGATCCTGACACGCTTCTCTCGACGATATTCAGAATCTCTCCGCGCCAGTCGAAATCACTCGGCTATCTCTCGATCGGATCTTCGAATCTCTCGGCAATTCTCACTGTAAAACTCTTTCTCTCGAATAGAAATCGCTCTCTCGGACCTTCTCTTTTTTCTTTCGAGTCTTTCTTTTTCTCCCGGTGAAAAATTAATTCCTTCGACACTTAAGACGGATTTTGCAAAGGAGCTGCTCCAAAAACCGCTCAATAATCAATCTGCAACGTTTTGCCCAGCCAAATAACCATTTCCGCGCGGTTCCTCGGCTATTCTTTCATTAATCGAGCCAAGTAACCGTTCCCGCTCGTTTTAGCGGCACAGTTCCTCTTTAGTAAGGTGAATAACTGTTCCCGCCTATTTTAGCCGATCACATAAATATTTCCCTCGGCTATAACTGCTTCCTCTCGGCTGTTTTAATAACTTAGGCGATTATTTAATTTTCGTCCGGATTTTTCACGATAATTCACGGATATTTCACGGCCAGCTCCATTTCCTTTCGGTTTTTTTTGATTTTACACGGCTAACCTTCATTTATCTCGGCCAAAATGATTTAGCCATCTCTAACACTCGGATTCAACAGTTAACCTCCTAGATTTTCTTATTCCCGGTCTTAACATCCTGATTCCTCGACCGTACCACTCATACCAGCTAAATCCGAAGATCGCGGACGTTACGCATAGCCTACTATACAATTACGGATGAGTCTAATATATCTATTCCTTAAATAAATAAATTCACTCAATAATTACGAGCCTAAAACATTGCTTCCTGTGCAACTTATGGTTATGGTTTATATCGGAAAATAAAACAGGTCCTAATTTTGATTCGTGTGATGTCACACAAGCTCTACCTAAACCTATCTTAAACTTTCATCTGCTGCACTTGCTCTCGCACTCTTCCTCGTTCTTTTGAATTTGCCTAATTGGAGAGATATAGTGAGTGAAGCAGGAACTGGTTCTGGACTTTCAATGTTAGCTTTTAGTTTCTTTATAGTTTCTTTATAGTTTCATAACTTTAGAAGTTAACTCTTACAGGATGGTATAATCAAATCCATACTTTATTCAAATTTGATTGGCAACAAGTTCCAAATTTTCAAAACTAAAGATAAAGCAATCAAACTTAAAAGGGGATAAATCAACATCACTTTAGAATGAAGGGACCCTTTATCAACGACCTAACGTCCTTAGAATCTAAATCTTCTCCAAGTCCACATTTAAAGAATCCACTATGAATCTCCTTGAGGAATATTAGAAGATTCGCCAATGCTCCACTGTTTGTACTCTCGTCTCCTTTCCTCTCCGCGAACAATGATTTTGCACCTCTGTTTTTGCAATCGTGTTTGAAATAGGCGTATCTAGTGATCAGCAACAAGTTTCTCTTGTGTTCAGGCCAAACAACAAGCCTATCATCCACAATCAAGATTCCACGCTCATCAGCTAAGACAAGATCAAGTGTCTTGATCTTAGGGCTTTCTTGTTTAGTTATCACTCGATCCCCAAAATAGATTTTGTTTGGATCAATCATTCTCGCAACAGCTTGACCGTATCCAAAACTGCCTTTTGTGTAAACATACATGTTGAAAACCTTGTTGGCTTCTCTAAGAAACTCGTTAACAAAAGGTCGAAACTTTATTAACCTGTCATTGTATCTCCGTAGATTATTCCTGGAACCTGATTTCTCTTCTTCGATTAGATACTTCTCTGCTTTAGAAAGATTTGAAATCTTAACGGAGTGGATTAGCGTGTGGTCCAAGTCAAGGACCAAGCAAAGCTTCTTGTGTCTGTAAATTGAGATTAGGGTTGTGAAACGCTTTGTGAAAGATACAGCTTCGTGGCTCAGACGTAAACCGGGGAAAAGATAATCGAATCCTCGGCCTTCGACACTGCGCGGCCTCTTCTTACAGACGAGGCAGATTCTGTGACGAACGAAACAATGACCACAATCACCACGAGAAGAAGACATCATATCTCTGAATCGATCTTGTTTTGGTTTTAGAGAGTTTTTTTTCTAACGGCAGACGAAAAGCTTTTTCGATAGATTTGGTCAGAGTGATAGAAAGTAAAACTCAAATCTCGTAATAACTCAAAACCCTAGTGAATAATCAAACATGTTAAACCACTGAAATAAAAAAGTTGTGTATCGATCGGAAAAATAAAATCCCAATTTTCCACTTTTTATATTTTCTTTAAATAATCGTAGACGACAAGAAAAAATCGTTACATAAATAACTAATTAATTAACCAGATTGAAAAGGATAAATCCGAATCATCGGATGTTGATATTTTTTTGTTAAAAAGGAAATTTTATTTTAGTTTTAATAAATCTTCTTAAACCCTAAGTTTCCCCACAATCCTCCTCCAAGTCGATGGAGACTTCGATCGATCAGTTCGTACGCTCAAATCTTTCTACTAATATCATCTCCACGTAAAGTTTCCGACGTCACGTCGCCTTCACTGATTTGCTATTGAGCTGCTTCGCACGAGTCTCTTGATTGTATTGGTAACAACTTGGATCCGGCCCATTTTAATTAATTAACTTGATTAAAAAAGATAAATCCGACTCTATCCCTCGTTTCCAAGAGCTTTCGATCTCTCATTGCTTCACCGGAGCTTTACAAGACACGTTCACTCTTAGGTCGCGCTGATAGTTGTCTCTATGTATGCTTACGTAATCCTACTGACCATAATAAACTTTGTTTGTTCATTCTGATAACATGCATATTTTACTCGTTTTTACTATCATAAGTGAGTGCTTTAATAAGCATTTCACTAAGGTTTTAATGCATAAACACTAGATTTCGAGTATTTGGTTGTTCAAGACTCTTTTCATGTAATCTTAGCAAAAGACGCATTTTTTGGAGCAATATGGACATTTCCGGAAACAGTACTCGAGGACATTAGCTCAACATCAGACGAAGGTCTTCCCACCACAAGATCAAGCTCATATTTGGAGACAAGGTAGCCTTATCAGCTGTCTTTCACCTCGAAGTGGTTTGAGAACAATCCCACGGTTGGATCTCAAGATATGGAAGAAGCAAGAAGGTCTGTCAAGCACCCGGAAGGCCAAGCTGGCCGTGCCACGGCCCGACCAGACGACCAGTGGCCGCGCCACGGCCAGTCGCTCGGCCGGCCAGCCACTTAACGGTTTCCGAGCCCATTTAAAGCCCAACTTGAACCCGCAGCCGTCTTATGCAAGGCAAGACCTAATTGACGACCAAGGGGACTTGAAGACCTATATATACTCGATGTTTAGGGTTTCTTTTAGAGAGTTCGAAGTTTTCTTTTCACGTTTCAGTGTTTTGCTTCCGACGGCACGAATCTCGTTCTCTCTCGATCTCCATCCTTGTTCTTCGAGAGAGATCGATTTCTGCCGAAACCTTTGTTACTTTTCATTGATTTATACAAGCATGCATTCATCTATCACATTTTTTACTCCTTCTTTCATGTCTGAGTAGTTTATTTTCGTTGGGTGTTCTTTAAGGGGATCTATGGGGAATTTCATTAACTGTTTTTAAACCAATCGTTTAGGCTGTAGATTAGGGTTTTTCTTTCTTATCAAACTTGTTCTTATTGCATGGGTCTAGCGTCATGAACTAGATGTCTGATTTTGGGATCTTCGGAAGCCACAATCGTGCTGAATTTCAGATCCGAATCCAGTTTGGTGGAGCGCAACGCTTCTAGGATGACAACGCGTACCCCCAAAACCCCAGTTCCCTGCGTCTTTGGTTGCCATGATTCTCTGTTTTGCAGTTGACCTCCTCCCTGTGGATCGATATCCTAAGTACTACAACGCACGATGTGCACTTGTAGCTTAGCGTCCTACAAATTCAAAGCTCGACGAGTCCCCAAAGAAATCCTCCAATATCGGACGACTATTTAGACCCCATCAAGCTTTTTGCACCGTTGCTGGGAAGGTTGCGTTTCACTGTCCAAAGCAAAGGTCAGGATCACAACTCAAAGAAATTCTTGTTCTCTTACTTCTAGATTCCTTTCTATGACTTTCAGGAACTACCACACTATGGAGCACGCAAGGATCGACCCTTGTATCCCTCCAAACATACGCCCACCTGCAGAATCTCTGCACCATTCTCGGAGACTACCTCCGACGCTGCTGCCCAACGAGCGCTTCATGCCTCGACCTCAAGGAGGATTTCCGCCTCCCATTATCCATGGAAGCGAGAGTCTTCACTTCCAGACGACCCCCCCTGCCCAGAACGATCAGAGGATCACACCTGCTCCCTTATATCAGCAAGTGGAGAACCTTATTGAAGCGATAACAGTGATGACTGATTATCAAGCGAAGTTTGAGAGATCTTTACATGCCCGAATGGACTCTATCCAGGCTGAAGTCTTCCACAAGCTCCAGGAAGTTGCCAATAATGTGAAGGTGTTGGAGAACCGCACTTTTGGCAACATCAACAAACTATCCAGAACTTCCGAGGACTTGGCGGATCACAAAGGTGTTCTGAACCGCGGACTAGGAGATATTCGCGCCCTGAAGTACGAGTTTGAGGAAACTCGCGGAGCCACTTACAACAACATGGGCATAATGGAGAAAAACATCCAGGAGATGGAACACGCCCAACATAAGGCTGAATCACAAGTCGAGGACTTGAGAGACGAGATCCAGAACATGGCCAAGGCCCAGAAGAGGAACGAAACTTTGCTGACAAGGCTGTTCGAAGAGCAGAAAAGATTGGATGAGCTGGTCTGCGATCTCATCGAAAACAAAGAGAAGATGAAGGCTCGACCCAACGAAGGACACGCCCCCTGCCATTTCATTGAGCCACACTCTGCATTCGAACCTATCCCCTCGCCCAGGACATCTCGAGAATCGTCACCGGAGCTCCTGGGAATGTCCTTTACCACGGAAGGCAATCCATCAAAGCTGGTGAGACCTCTGACCACGCATATTTTAAGGGAGAGGTTGATAGAGTTTATCAGCAAGGTCAAGACCATTCCAAGTGATGTATCCTTTGAAAAAGCATGGGAGATTTACGACTTGGCCAAATTCTTCGGGGACAGTCTCGAAGGAAAAGAAGGAGCACGCATTTACTTTGACAAAGCATGCTGCACCGACATCGAGGAAGTGATGACGATGCCGCGAGCGAAAGTATATGACTGGTACTCGGCTCACATTGACTCTCAAGGCCTAGAGCAATTCAACGCTCTTGTTCTAGCCCTCCCACACGAAGTCACGTTCGAACATGCTTACACAGAACATCTAATCGGCCACTACTTTCCAGAGAGTTGAGAATCCTTGAGGTGGATCAAACACCATTTCAACCAAGCAAGAAGAGACGAGGAATCCGGGATCTCCACAAGATTCAGTGAGTGCTTTAATAAGCATTTCACTAAGGTTTAATAAGCATTTCACTAAGGTTTTAATGAATAAACACTAGATTTCGAGTATTTGGTTGTTCAAGACTCTTTTCAGGTAATCTTAGCAAAAGACGCATATTTTGGAGCAAAATGGACATTTCCGGAAACAGTGCCCGAGGAAATTAGTTCAACATCAGACAAAGGCCTTCCCACCACAAGATCAAGCTCATATTTGGAGACAAGGTAGCCTTATAAGCTGTCTTTCACCTCGAAGTGGTTTGAGAACAATCTCACGGTTGGATCTCAAGTTATGGAAGAAGCAAGAAGGTCTGTCAAGCACCCGGAAGGCCAAGCTGGCCGTGCCACGGCCCGACCAGACGACCAGTGACCGCGCCACGGCCAGTCGCTCGGCCGGCCAGCCGCTTAACGGTTCTCAGGCCCATTTGAAGCCCAACTTGAACCCGCAGCCGTCTTATGCAACCCAATACCTAATTGACGACCAAGGGGACTTGAAGACCTATATATACTCGATGTGTATGGTTTCTTTTAGGGAGTTCGAAATTTTCTTTTCACGTTTCATTGTTTTGGTTCCGACGGCCACGAATCTCGTTCTCTCTCGATCTCCATCCTTGTTCTTCGAGGGAGATCGATTTCTGCCAAAACCTTTGTTACTTTTCATTGATGTATAGAAGCATGAATTCATCTATCACGTTTTCTACTCCTTCTTTCATGTCTGAGTAGTTTATTTTTGTTGGGTGTTCTTTAAGGGGATCTATGAGAAATTTTATTAACTGTTTTTAAACCAATCGTTTAGGCTGTAGATTAGGGTTTTTCTTTCTTATCAAACTTGTTCTCCACGCTCCTATTATTTCGTCATGAACTAGATGTCTGATTTTAGGATCTTCGGAAGCCACAATCGTGATGAATTTCAGATCCGAACCTAGTTTGGTGGAGCGCAACGCTTCTAGGATGACAACGCGTGCCTAGAAGAAGTCGTGAACGTTTATTGTCCCGATCACTTACTGCGTGTTTGCCTAGGACACAGGATACGACAGTATACCTGTGAAGTTTGCATAACACAGATCGATCTTGCTAGTTAGAGTTATGTCGTTAAATCCAGTGATTCCATTTTAGGGAAAATCGCCTAGTCTCGTTTGCTTAACTTTTGTGAGTTTTATTTCTAGTTAGAACCTCATAGATTTTCCGAGAAGATCCCCAACGTGTTTCCCCTATCTGCTTTACAACTCGAGATTTGCGCACTTCAATATTTTCTTTTTCTGTCACTGCTCACCTGATTTCCTTTTTACAAGCTTTTAAGTAAATTTTCCTTTTCACGTTGGTTATAGGATTGATTGACAACCTCTTCTATATAAGACATGAACACGCTTTCTTTCTTTTCTGCAAAAACCGTGACACTTACCCCAAAACCCCAGTTCCCTGCGTCTTTGGTTGCTCTGATTCTCTGTTTTGCAGTTGACCTCCTCCCTGTGGATCGATACCCTAAGTACTACAACGCACGTTGTGCATTTGCAGCTTAGGGTCCTACAAATTCAAAGCTCGACGAGTCCCCAAAAAAATCCTCCAATCTCGGACGACTATTTAGACCCCATCAAGCTTTTGGCGCCGTTGCCGGGGAGGTTGTGTTTCGCTGTCCAAAGCAAAGGTCAGGATCACAACTCAAAGACATTCTTTTTCTCTAACTTCTAAATTATTTTCTATGAGTTTCAGGAACTACCACACTATGAAGCACGCAAGGATCGAGAGAGAACAAGATTAAGGTCCTACTGTATGCTTATGTAACCCTACTGACCATAATAAACTTCGTTTGTTCACTCTCTGCTTGAGACCTAATCAAACCCTAACCAATGACACTAAGAAGAAGAAGTCAAGTGGATATGTTTTGGCTCCAGTCACAATCCATGATTCTCCTTATGCGCATTGGTTGGGGCACGTGGCTATTGGTTATAATATCTATAACATTAGGGGATCCATGTTTAAATCGCCTTCGTCTAGCATATTGATCTTGGACTGCCGGTTTCACACGTGGCGCGAGGCTCCAAGCATGCGGGTTAAGCAGAGTAATGCAATGGTCAGTGTCCTTGATGAAAAGATGTATGTAAAAGGAGTAAGCAAATATTGCATTTTTTTCGATTCTACGGAAGTTTTCGATCCAAAAACCCAAAACTGGGAGCTTTGATCGAGCCGTGGCGAGAATATATATGGATTAAAAAGCGCAGGGATTGAAGAAAGGGTTTACATGTGTGGACAGAATAAGTGTTTGTTTTACGAACCGAAGGAAGGTAGATGGGAGATGTATACGGCGCTTCTTCCTCTTCTTTTTGCGTAATAGAGAATGTTTTGTACTCTAATTATTCAGGCGAAATCGGATACTTTGACTATAACTCTTGGACAAAGTTGAAAGGTTCGGTAGAACTACCTCAGTTTCCTAGACATGCCCATTGTAATTATGGTGGAAAGATGACGGTTTTATGGGAGGAGTATCTAGATTCCGGTGAATATAAGAACAAGATGATATGGTGCGCAGAGATTACACTTGAAAAGCACAACAATGGAGAGATTTGGGGGAAGGTTGAGTTGTGTGGCGCGGTGCTTACGGTCCCCAAGTCATATGATTTTGAGTACGCCCTTGGTGTCACTGTTTGATGAAATGACATATGAGTCAAACTTTAATGTGTTGAATCCTTTAGTTATTGTTGGCCTTTATTTTTGGTCAAGAAAAAAAAAAAAAAAAAAAAAAGGCCTAAAAAGATTCAACACATTAAAGTTATTGTTGGCCTTAATTATATCATTTTGTTGGGACAATCGTGTCTCGTGCTTTTAGCTGAATGATATAGACATCATTATTTCACTTTTTAATCTTTGACGGTTTGGTATCTTTGCGCTGCTAAATTCTTATAAAATGCTGTTTCTTTTTGTTGTATACAAAGGTTCTCTTTCTATTGACGGGAAGAACCAATACAACAATTTCACTTATGCGGGTATTTCTTTGGACTACATGTGTTATTTTGGTGTATGCTACATGTGTTCATATGATGTCACTTGTTGATTGTTAAGCTTAATTTGTGAACAAAACGTCTTTGAAGAACATTATGTAATGGACAAATGAATTCTCTTTACATTCGTGGAAAGAATACTCTTCGAAGAATATTTGATTTTCTGTAATTTTTAATGGTTAACTTTGCAGCAGAATGAGGTTTTGTTGTTAGTGGTAAAAAATCCTATGTTCTGTTCAAAAATCAGTTTTTGTTGGGCAAATGTTCCATTGTAGCTTGTGAGGGATTCTTTATTTGCTCCTTACCATGCCAACTGTAAAATAAGAGGAAATAAACATCTTTGTTAACAATTACATTCCGACAAATTTTCTACGAAAAAAAATAATTGTGATGAAATTTCCGATGAATTTCTGATGAAAATAATTCAATTTCGTCGCAAATTCGTCGAAAATATATAAAAAAAAAAAAACAAAATTTCGACGAGTTTTTGATAAAATTTTATTTCTTGAAAATTTCTTACCAAATTTCAATGAATTTTGTTTTAACGGACAATCGTCAGAGTTGCAATTTTCCATTGTCGGAAAATGACTTGGTTTCTTGTAATGGTTCTACTCTAACCTGATTATTGTTCCAATATATCATTCTTGTTACATTGTTTTCTGAAAAGAAATGTTTGTTAAAGCAGAAATTCTTATTACATTTTCTTTTTAGCGTTTTTAGTTTTTCTTAATTAATAATCATTATAAATTAATAAATATTGCCGGTTTCGAGTCGAGCTAATGTAAAAATTAGCAAAATTCGATAGAATAATAAAATAATAAGTTTTTTGAAACTCCTATTTAAATATATAGTCCCAATAATAAGATAAATTAATAATTATATATCTACTCTAATATGATAAGGTTTTTTTAGAGTGAGCTTTGAAATGCTGCCATGTAGCATCCTAAACATTGACATGTGTCACCTACATTTAAAGAACAAAAAAACATAAACACATAAAATTGATATGTGTCCTTCACAATTGTAACACTTAATTCTTTTATCTTTTTATTTTGTTGTTCTTAATTTAATGATAGGGTTATATGGATGAATAACCCCAAAAACTATAATTAACTACATAACTATAGAAAAAAACAGAGAGCCCTGAAAATTTAAGGACGAGTTTCCGTTTTCTCCTGTATCTGTCCCGAATTTTTCGTCCAATTCCCTATCCCGCTCAAAACAATTATCCATTCGAGACTATTTATTTTATTTAAACGGGTATGAGAAAGGTACGAGAAGAGAATGAGTATTAGATCGGGTAGCCGAATTACCCATTTAAATTAAAAACTTAAAAGTTCTCTATTTTTTTCAAATTATACTGAAATTTGTCGAGACGTTCTTATCAAATTTCTTTTTAGTAATTATTTTCCAATTCACAAATTTCATGTTCCTGTCCCATAGCCGTACATTCTCGTCCCAAATCCCAAAAGTGATCAACAAAAGAGAATTAAAAATTTAATTATACTAAATAATTAAATACAATCCACAAAAAAAAAACTGCAATAGAGATTCTACAACAATCTATAAATAGCAAGAATAATACAACAACCTACAAACACAACTCACTTTTATTACCACACAACTCACTTTTATTACCATACAAAATTTCAATAGAATATATACCCGTCCTGAGTCCCAAAATTTTCAGGGCTGACATACATTCATTCTACATATTTACATTGAAAGAAAAACTGATCAATAAAAGAGAATTAAAAATTCAACTACACTAAATAATTAAATACAATCCACAAAAAAAACAAAAACAAAAAAAACTGCAATAGAGATTCTACAACAATCTATAAATAGCAAGAACGAATACAACAACTTACAAACACAATTCACTTTTATTACGACACAAAATTCTAATAGAATATATACTATATGCATTACACTATCATATAATTTCTTTCACCCAATCAACTGGAAACAAACTCCGTCTCAAAATCACATGTCCACTACATCAAAAATACAACATCAACTCCACAATCTGTTTTAGTACCGATCATATACTACAAGCAAATAACTCTACCTTCAAATATGTGATTAACTTATACCTCACTTATCATGATATGTATGATACAACATCAAATAGGTTAACCGAAAGTTTAATAAACTTTATTTAGATATATATACTATCACGTCGACCACATAACACACAATGCCTCAAAGTTTCTTTTGAAATTGAAGATTTCAACTCAAATGCATAAAAAAAATTATATGTTGATTTTGTAATTTGAGACTTAGAGAGAACACAAATCCAAGCTACACAAGAAGAATATGACAATTGTGATATATGTCTTGATAATCTACAAGAACCAAAAATATCTTAACATTTTATTTTGCTGTCACAAATTTCATCACAAATGTATTTCAGATTAGTTATACTACAAAACAATATGTCCTTAATTATTATCAAAAATAAATAATTTGATATTTTATATGCTTACGATGGATAAAAAAAAATCTCATTCACTATAGATATTATTATTCCACCAATCTTTCAATATGAAATTATAAAACTACAAGATATTCACAAATTAGAAATTAATATTTATCCACAAATTTTTACTAACATATATTATAAAATAAATTATAGAATTGAAAAAATTAAATTATCACAAAATCCGTGCAACGCGCGGACCTTCTCCTAGTAGGCATATATAACTAAGATAATGTAGTATAATATGATTTTATTGTTGTTTCAAGTTCATAAATATTGTTTGACTTATCTTCCAAATTCATTGATATCACACTTTTTCAACTCATGTTGGAGTGCTGAAAACATTTTATTGTCTCTTGTTGAACATTGAAAGTACAAACTAAAAAATCTCTCTATAAATTAATAAATTATTAATTTATCGATAAATTACTACATATTATACACTTTATACTTGATGGCATGTAAATCCCGGCCTAGAAAGCAGAGCCCACTAAAGAGCAAAATGATGGCCCCGAGAAAAGTTGAAAACATCACCGAAGTGGAAGACACGAATCGAAGTCAAGCAACGAACTCGGATCAGCTTGAAGTGAACGACAAAGTCAAAGTTAAACGGTCAAACTCGAAGTCTCGTCTCTGGGATGGACTAAAAAATCATTCAAAAGAGCAAATCAATGCTTTGACGAGAAACAGTAAAATCCACGAGAATAATACAATTAATACCAAATCAAGCGTAGTAAGTGGAAACGTTAAACATACCTTCATGCTATAAAAACAAAAGGATGAGCACATGAAAAGGGATCCTGATTTCAATACACTACACTAAGCACTAGCTTTCTAATTACAATTTTCTGTTTTTATTCCTTTACAATGCATGTGAGGTGAAATACTAAAATTATTTACTTCTATTTTCATTCTCAATTTCTTACTAAATTCATCCATCTCTTTTTTCGTTAAATTCCCGCCTAAATTGCTCAAAAGCCATTTAATTCTTTGTTTTGCACAAGACAAACCCAATACCCTAAGTTATTCATTTTTATAAATATTAACAATTGTAATTTCCGTTACAACAATACTTTAACCAGGACAATTATATAGCTAGTCCATTTAGTTATAACTTTTTTTTTGGTTATTGTAACAATTTCCCTAAAATCAATTTGAATTTATCAAAAACATTTTTGTTTTCATCTCAAAAGCAAATTGAATTTATTTAAAAATTTACTCATAAATATACATACACATACTTCATAGCTCACATGCCTTAGTTATAAAAATATTCCTTAAATCACATCATAACCTTTCAACATTATATGATACTCGAATCCGTTATCAATCTCCACCTACTAAATCATTGATACATCGACTCAGCATCATGGAATCCGTCAAATGACCAAAACACCCTTCATCGAACAACACGCATACTGTCTAGCATCATGGGGGTACTATAGTCTTTTTCTACCCAAACATCACCGTTTCCAAGCCCGATAAAACAAAAAACCATCACCATCTCCAAAGTTTCTCTATTTAGTGTTCTTCTCAACTTTCCGTCTCCACTAATTACTCGGATCTCTCTCATAATCTCGCTTTTGCTCGTGTTTCTTGTCTCACAAATCACCAAAGCTTTTCAAAAAAACTTCTCTGCTCTCATCAGAAAAAAAGTTTCTGAGCTTCATCGTCTTCTTCGTCTGATTTCACTACCTTTTTAAGCTCCGAAACGGTTGATTTTGTCCGTACGCGATGGTTTCGAAGACGACGAAGCTCTGACGTAAGATTAAGGTTTCCGATTTTAGTTTCCCTAAAAGATGGCGGTGGAGTATGAATGCTGCGGGACCAACTTCTTCATACACATCGTCGTGATAGTGTTGCTCGTCTTGTTCGCTGGGCTAATGTCTGGTCTTACCTTGGGTCTTATGTCCATGAGTCTCGTTGATCTTGAGGTTCTCGCTAAATCCGGTACTCCCAGAGATCGCAAACATGCTGGTAATTTCGTAAAATCTGCTGATTTTGATGATTTTTCAGGAACCTGAGGATTTTTGATTTTGCTTAGAAAGTGGCTTTAGTTTTTAAATTCTGAAAGGGAATCCGAATCTCTCTCGCATGTATGTTGGTAGGTAGACGTCACGAGAATCTCTCTCTCTGATTTGATTCTCTAAGTACTTTGATTAATTATGTGTTAATTAAGTTCTTAGAATAAGGTCCAGATTTTTGATTTATGGGAATATTAAATTGTAGCGTGTGATTTTAGTACTGAAGATTAGCTTTTGTAAGCTTCTCTAAACAAAAACTTGGGATTTAATTAGGAGTTGCTTCATGATTGCATTGTAATTTAAATGTGTTTATGCATTTTCTGGGAATATTAAATTGTAGTGTGTGGATTTAGTACTAAAGATTAGCTTTGTAAAAGCTTCTCTAAACCAAAACTTGGGATTTAATTAGGACTTGCTTCATGATTGTATTGTAAATTTGAATGTATTGATGCATTTTCTGGGAATATTAAACTGTAGTGTGTGGATTTAGTACTGAAGATTAGCTTTGTAAGCTTCTCTAAACAAAAAAATTGGGATTTAATTAGGAGTTGCTTCATGATTGCATTGTAAATTTGAATGTATTGATGCATTTTCTGGGAGATTCTGAACCACTTCTCTTAGTGATCACAAGTGGTTTTTTTGCTTGTTGCAGCAAAGATATTACCAGTTGTGAAAAAACAGCATCTGTTGCTTTGCACTTTACTGATATGCAATGCAGCTGCTATGGAGGTAATACTAAGAGCTTGATCTTGGCCAAATGTTAATTATAAAGGTTCATGAATGTTGGTAATGAGACTTTGTTTTTTCAGACGCTTCCTATTTTCCTTGATGGTCTTGTGACGGCTTGGGGTGCAATTCTGATTTCAGTGACATTGATTCTTCTCTTTGGTGAGGTAAGATTTGGTTTTATATCATGCTATCTTTTGCCATAGTGTGATTTGATGCACTTTTAGTCAGGTTCATGTATCTGAAATGTAATTGTGTATGATGGGTTGAGTTAACTCTATCTGCAGATCATACCTCAGTCAGTTTGTTCCCGTCATGGTTTGGCGATTGGCGCTACAGTGGCGCCATTCGTCCGTGTTCTAGTCTGGATCTGCTTTCCAGTTGCGTGGCCGATCAGTAAGGTACTTAAACACACTACAAAATCTCTTGTATTGCGCGACTTTGGAATTTTGGAGGGTCCAAAGAGCAGAGTGTCTCGCACCTATTGAGTCTCTGTTCTGATAAAATGCTTTGCTGCATTTGTATATATTCCAGCTACTGGACTTTCTACTTGGTCATGGTCGTGTAGCACTTTTCCGTAGAGCCGAGCTGAAAACACTTGTGGATTTGCATGGAAACGAGGCATATCTTCGATTTCTCTGATGATAAAGTTTCTATTTATGCTTTTTACGTTCTGTTCTTTCGCCGAATAACTTAGGATTCCGTTTCTTTCAGGCTGGTAAAGGCGGAGAGTTGACACATGATGAGACAACAATCATCGCTGGAGCTCTTGAACTATCTGGAAAAATGGCTAAAGATGCAATGACACCAATCTCTGAGACTTTTGTGATTGATATCAACGCGAAACTAGACAGGTGTTGCCTTGTTTAACCCTCTCTGCGCGGATTCGTTTATTCTCTAAGCCATGCTTAAACTTGGTTTCTTTGTCCTTCACCAGGGATTTGATGAATCTGATTCTTGAGAAAGGTCATAGCAGAGTCCCAGTATACTACGAGCAACGTACCAACATAATTGGACTTGTTTTGGTAAATTTCTAGCTCCATTATACATTAAAATCATATTCCAAGCAGTTGAAGAATCTTAGTGATGGCTCATAACTTTATTATCTTCAGGTGAAGAACTTATTGACTATCAACCCAGATGAAGAAATACAGGTCAAGAATGTGACGATACGAAGGATCCCAAGGTATATACATTACCAATTCGAGTATGATTTGCAAATCTAAACAATGTGCTTCAATAGTTGATTACTTGCTCTTCTTTTTTCTGTTTAGAGTTCCAGAAACCTTACCGTTATATGATATACTGAACGAGTTCCAGAAAGGACACAGCCACATGGCTGTTGTTGTGAGACAATGCGACAAAATCCACCCGTTACCTAGTAATGATGCTGCTAATGGTAATTAGTCTTTTTCATTGTGGGAGTAAACATGAGATGGAGATTTCATACACAGACTATTAACTTCCTCTTCTCTGTTTTAATAGAGACTGTAATCGAAGTCAGATTGGATGTGGATAATGAGAGATCCCCTCAGGAAAAGAAGTTGAAGAGAAGGAGATCACTTCAGAAATGGAAAAGTTTCCCGAACAGAGCGAATTCGTTTAAAGGAGGGTCGAGGAGCAAGAGGTGGTCCAAGGATAACGATGCCGACATTCTGCGATTTACCGAGCATCCGCTGCCGAAGCTAGCCGAGGAAGAAGAAGCTGTTGGTATCATTACAATGGAAGATGTCATTGAAGAACTTCTCCAAGTAAGGAAACCAAACTTACCTTTTTACTCTTTTAATTCTCATAACTTTTTTTGTTGTTGTTGTTGTTCTTCTGTTTTGAATTCATTTGTCATTTTATTTTTTGTGAATTGTTTCTGTAGGAAGAGATATTCGATGAGACGGATCATCATTTTGAAGACTCGTGACGGTAAACAAATTCAATACATGGTGCCAGAGTTTAGAAGATCAGATATGTTGTTCGTACAAGTTTTGTTGTAAAAGATAAAAGTCAGGTCACATGTAATAACGCTGCTTCTTAAGTAGAGTTATTTCCTTAAATCTACAAGTTGTTGATTGTTCCGACAATAGGAACAAAGATTTTCCTTAGCATGAACTTGTTAATATACTATATGTTTATATCGTACGACATAGTTGTCAAGGCAGAGAATCTCCGCATCTAAGGACTAAAAACATTCTGTCGTGAGAATATATATAGGGTATCTTGGCAAAAAGGGTATTTTTTGACTTTTAATTTGCATATTGGGTACATTCAACTTTTAATTAGCAAAATGGGTGAGAGAGAAAGTGAGAGAGAGATTCTGGACAATTTACCCCTGAGTGTTGGAGTGAGATAGAGAAAAAGAGGCTTGGTCTTAGAGAGAGACAGAGAGAGGAAAGTGTGTGTATTTCAGTGGGGTCAGGCGGATGCACGAGTGTGTAATCGTTTTTCCAGTGTTCCGCGCGCATGGGTCACGGAAGATAGTGAGAGTATACTCGCTCGGATGAAGAAATTGAAGAAGTACCCTATCGACTGGGAGGTTATTGGGCCCAAAAGTACCCGGTTAGGAAATGATAAATCTCAAGATATGTAGGCCCAAAATCGTGAGAGAAATGAACTGAAAATTGGCAGGAAACAACTGCTAATTAATAGTAGATTAAGTAGTAAAATTAAAATATTAAATAGGACAATTACTCAGATATCAGCACCTGTCCGATAAAAACGAAAAAAAGTTTGTGTTCTCGTATGGAAACCCTTGTTGTTTTCTCGACGATTTGAGCTCGATGAATCCCGAGAAGAAAGGAAAAGGGAAGAAATCGGAGTTCGATGAAGAGGCCGAAGGTAAGCATTATCCATCAACTTGTACACCTGCTCTTCCTGGTAATGTTCACTAATTATTGAATCCGACAGGTGAAGTGGATGGGAATATTGTCGTGATGGCAGACCGTTGGATTATGTACTCTAATGGTGTTTGGGATTTCAAGAATGATAAGTCTAGGATGGGTAGGTCAATAGATTTGAGTAATATTGAAGGGATTGACTGGATAAGAGAAAAAATTGTGGGAGAGTATGGTTTAGATGCCTGCGTAGTGTCGGTGGAACTATGTTACTGGGTGGAGGATGCGCTAGCTAAGCTCTGTGGGAACAGGACATCACAAATGGAGATAGTTACGATTGCTGACTTGAGAAATTTCATATCGTTGCATAAAGGGGATAAATCTGTTAACATGTTCGTCACCTTCCGAGAGCTTGTCGGAGATGATCTAGTAATTTTGAATGCAAAGGAAGGGGTAGCTGCTGAAATAAGGAGGGGAACACCCAGTTCTGTTCTCATTGAAGAAAATGGAGGAGAGAAACAGAGTAGTGGGAGTGGATGTGAATCAGGCTGGGATATTGAAGATGAGGTATTAAGGAAGCACGTGGAGGAGTTCGAAGCGGGATTAGGAAGGGAAAAAGGTTCCGACAAAAGTAAAGATGGAGGTACAGATGATTCGAAAGCGGAGACTGGAGAAGATGACGAGGAAGACGACGATGATGATTCTGAATACGGAGGCGAGGATGGTAATGAAGACGAAGATGATGATGATTACGATTGGGATTTCTGGCATGAGCTAGTTTTAAATGACGGGTTATCAGAGGTGGATGGAGACGACGAAGAAGATGATTCGGCAGGTGGAGCTGGAGAAGTTTCCGAGACATCACAGAGAGAGGGGATTGAGAATTCAAATGTTCCAGTTTGCAAGAATATGTTGAATGGGTAGTCCCCTGTTTTTGGGGATGAAGATTTGGCTGAGGAACCACCCCATTCATCGTCAAAGTATAGAAATATAAGTAGGCAAACTGGCGCTGACCCTGAATTTTTTTTAGAAACTCCGCCTGAAAAGGAATCGACTCCTTCTATACAAAAGTCGGCAAAGAACCCACCTCCTATGCCAAAGATGCCTCTCAATGTGCCTTTCGGTGAAGAGGATTTGAAGGATCCACCTTTCGGGGTTGAGAATTCAAATGTTCCAGTTTGCAAGAATATGTTGAATGGACATTCCCCTGTGTTTGGAGATGATGATTTTGCTGAGGAACCACCACAGTCATCGTCGAGGTATAGAAATATGAGTGGTCAAACTGCCGGTGACCCTGAATTACAAACTCCTCGTCAAAAGGAATCGAGTCCACTTATACAAAAGTCGGGGTATATGCCACCTCGTATGCCAAAGATGCCTGTGAATTAGGCTTTTGGTGAAGAGGATTTGAAGGATCCACATTGTCTGGCAAGTTCAGGAAAAGGTTTAAGTCAACGTGAAAACGGATGGGAGTCGGCTAAGAAAGGCATGAGGTTGATAGATGTATATGAATATGAAGATCCGCCTCCTATTTTTAATGATATGGCATGTGTACCATATAACATCCACAATGTTGATTTGAGGTATGAGGATGATGAGTTATACATAGGGAGAATGTTCAAGAACAAAGAGCATTTCAAAATAACTTTGGCAATACATGCAATAAAGTTGGTCTGTAGGTTCAGATACCACCGCCATGCGAAGTTGTATGTGGATGCGAGATGTATTGATCCTATGTGTGATTGGAGGGTGAAGGGGCATAAAGTTGGAGGTTCAGAACTTTATGAGGTTAGGAAGGCAAATTTGACTCATGTGTGCGAATCGGATAGTAGAGGCCAGTTCTCGAAGCACGCGACAGCGAAAGTCATTGCCGCTTTGTTGAGGTCGAAGTATGATTCGACGTTAGAAGGACCACGGGCAAAAGATTTATCTCCGGCAATCCTAAGGGAGCATAGGGTAACAGCAACGTATTGGAAGTGTTGGAAAGCAAGAGAGTTGGCAATTTCAAGTGCCCATGGAACAGAGGAGGCTTCATTCAAGTTACTTCCGATGTACTTTTACGTACTGAAGTATGCTAATCCGGGAACAATTACACATTTGCATACACAAGTGGACGAAAAAGGAGATACACGGTTTAAGTTCGCATTCATGGCTTTGAAGGTTTGTATTGACGGGTGGAACCATTTGATTGTTGTGGTGGATGGGACGCACATGTCTAGAAAATACAAAGGGTGTCTACTAACAGCAAGTGGACAAGATGCGGACTTCCAGATATTCCCTATAGCTTTTGTCGTTGTGGACAGCGAGAATGAGGTGTCTTGGTCGTGGTTTTTCGAAAAGTTAATAGAGATTATTGGAGACAGTGAAGGGTTGACAATAATTTTGGATAGATGCAGCTCTATCTATACCGCAAAGGATGCCTGGTATCCATTCGCAAAACACGCTGCATGTCTTGTACACCTGCAGAGAAATGTGAAGAACAAATTTAAAAAGAAACGGCAAAAGGAGATGGTTGGTTTGGCAGGAGATGCATTCCGAGTTTCCGAGTTTAAAAATATTTATTCGACGTTGAAGGAAGTGGATATAGATTGTTGGGAGTACATGGAGAAGGTAGATAAAAAGCATTGGACAAGATTTTACTTCGAGGGGGAGATATATAACTTGATGTCTAGTAACATCGCGGAGTCACTAAACAATGCCTTACTTCTTGCCTGGGATTGTCCAATCGTGTCATTGTTTGAGTTTATCCGGCGGATGCTAAGCAGGTGGCATGAGAGTAGACGAAAGAAAATAATGAAAATGCAAGGTGTTATTCCACAAGAAGTTGAAAAAGAGCTGTTTAAGCAGTTGGATTTGTCCCGAGGACTTTCCGTCCTAGAACTGTCCGCGTGGGATTTCGAAGTAACAGCGGGGTCCGGTGTACAACACCATGTTTCCCTAAAAAAACGGACTTGTACTTGTCGGGAATTCCAGATGCTTTTATTACCCTGCCGACATGCAATTGCAGCAGCGACCATTTGGAAGCTGCCGTATAAGAGTTTAGTGGGTGATTTGCATCGGAAAAAAACGTGGGGGGATACATTAGCATGCATTATTCTGCCGGTTCCAGACCCAGAGGACGTCGATGTCCCGACTGAGGTGTCAGAGGGTGTAGAAATTATGCCTCCTAAGAGTAAGCATCTGCCAGGGAGGCCAGCAAAAAAAATAAAACTTTCAGCTGGGGAGATGCCGGTATACTATCAATGAACATAAATAATTTCCCTTCCAGTCGCAATGTTTAAAAATGATTACGACATTAATTGTCTCACTTTACTTCTGCAGGTCCTAACGAAAAAGGCGAGGATTCACAAATGCACCAGGTGTAAAGTTGCGTCTCTCCCTTGGGATAGAAGTTGTGTGTTTTTTGAGACCTCGGATGTTTTTTGGGAATATTCGGTTTTTTGTTGGCAATAGCGGAAAGCCTTGTGAAGGTGGTTGTTGGGTGGGATGCATTTTTATGTGAAACAAAAATGAACGCTGTACACCTTTATAAGTGACTACGTACACTAACGGATTGAATACACCAGAGATTGTGTACACCATCTGCTTATGTACACCAACTGTTTGTGTACACCATATCATGACGAAAACATACATAATCATATAGGAGAAAAGAACATAATTTATTGGAGAGTCTAAAATTTGTAAGTGAAAGATACATAAAACATACGATAGGAAAAGCTAAAGAGAAGGTTCGGACTAACCATTATAGCATGTTACATATACGCCTTGCGCACCAATATAAGTAGCAGTCGTTGCAAAATGTGTCAAAATTAGGATCATGGTCAAAAGCACAGTCGGGGAACTTGACTAGGTCGTTGTTAGGATAAGCGAATGATTCTAAGTACTTATTCATGAATGGAGGATAGAACCAAGATATCTGGTAGATGAGCTCCTCCCCAATATGTCTCAC
>JAHZTW010000001.1:371231140-371284288 GCA_020283515.1 Alliaria petiolata
TGTTGGGTGGGATGCATTTTTATGTGAAACAAAAATGAACGCTGTACACCTTTATAAGTGACTACGTACACTAACGGATTGAATACACCAGAGATTGTGTACACCATCTGCTTATGTACACCAACTGTTTGTGTACACCATATCATGACGAAAACATACATAATCATATAGGAGAAAAGAACATAATTTATTGGAGAGTCTAAAATTTGAAGTGAAAGATACATAAAACATACGATAGGAAAAGCTAAACAGAGGGCTCGGACTAACCATTATAGCATGTTACATATACGCCTTGCGCACCAATATAAGTAGCAGTCGTTGCAAAATGTGTCAAAATTAGGATCATGGTCAAAAGCACAGTCGGGGAACTTGACTAGGTCGTTGTTAGGATAAGCGAATGATTCTAAGTTCTTATTCATGAATGGAGGATAGAACCAAGATATCTGGTAGATGAGCTCCTCCCCAATATGTCTCACAATTTATGATGTTAGTGGTACGTGGTTCACCGCGAAGTCGTGGAAAAATCGGCTAGCTTTTTCAAAATCCCCACAACAAATTAATGGTGTACACATCTACCCTTATGCGGATGGTAGTTGTCGATGGTATATTAAAACACGTCATTTAACATTTAATTTAATGACCTTCATAAATTTCAGCCTATATTATAAGACATCCACAGTTAAGTGTTGTGGATGGTAGTTGTATAATATAAATTTCCAACCGACGTGACCCTTCGATATTAATTACTTGTAATTACGAACCGAGGTGTGGTTATTAAATACAGGAAGATCATGTTTAGTTCACCGAAACGACATGTCTTTAAAGATTGTATAAATACCTATACACAATCCTCTCCTACTCATCAAAAAAATATTCTGTTTTTTTTCTTTTACTTCATTATAAGCCATGTCTTCAAGCAGGCAGAGAGTAAACGGAACTCCGTTCTCTTTTCTTATGTCCCTTCCAGACGAATTATTAGAGAAAATACTTGCTTGTACCAGTCATTCGTTACAAGATATGATGACGCTCCGTGAGGTTTGCAAGCGCTTCAACAACTCTACAAAAACAAAAGCCTTCTACGGTGCTGTGAACCTCGTCGAGATGGAGATGCCGCTCGAGGGATTTTTCAATTTCATCGACTTGTTGAAACTTTTTTATGAAGCTGGGAATCGGGCATCTATATTCATGAAGGGTATGCAAGACTATTTCGTCCGTCACAACTCGTCCGGTATTGAACTAATCAAGAAATCAGCGGACGAAGGATATGATGTCGCTACATATGTGTACGAGATGTTTCTGAAAGCCGTCCGCGAAGAACATTCCGAGGGGGATGCATATCTCTCAAAAGTATCTCCCAGAGGACAATTATTCGGGAAATCGTCACTGCGGGTTGCCGAGGGTATGTTTTCCAAGAACCGGATGATTTCGGGACGAGGAAGTTCAAGACAAATAAACAATTTGTAACACCCTGGGATTGTGTGTGTGGTCAGCCAGATCCCTATCTACCGTGGGATTCAGATGGTTTTAAGGGTGCTAACATCTGTACGTCTTGTCGCTGGGCCCAAGATTGTGAAATGTTCTTCAGATACATCGTCTTTGCCGTCAGAACTGGACCGTCGATGGAGAATTGGTTAATGTAATTTAATTTTAAGATATTTTGCAATAGGGTACCTGATATACTCATGAATTAGCGTATTTTAGCATTCATTTTAGATAGCTTTGCATGTTCTTTTGCATTCATTTAGCCACTTTTATTCTCATTTGCATCCATATTAGAGTTTAGTGAGTTTTAGCTTATGTTGTTGCATATTTGTACATATTGAGTCCTTATTAAGTGTTTTGGAGGTTTGGAGGACTATATGGAGTTTCATGGATGATCAAGAGGAGAAAGAGAAGCAGCCAAATGAAAAGCATAAGTCTTTTAGAAGCATATCGAGCATTTGGAGGTGCGAAATGTATGGGTCCAGACGAAAGCCTTGCTCTTAGATTCAGACTCCGACGCCTTCTTCAAAGTTGTAGAGGATCCAGTAAGCTTTCTAATGCCATTAGAATAAAGTCATTACGATAAGTGGTTCAGGCGATACGGCAATTCTTGCAAGACAGTACGAAGCAAGCAAACCAGAGATCGCCTCGGACAAGAGTGCATCGAGCAACAAACCGATGCACAGCCACTCGAAACCTCAGTTTACATCCTGGCTTGCATCGGACAGAGAGCATCAGGCAACAGTCCGATGCGAAGCACCCTGAACTTCCCTTCGGACAGAAGGATATCGAGCAACAAACCGATGGGGCGCCAGACTGCCTGAAGTGACTGGTAGATCGGGTCAGATAAAGGCTTTCCATTCCGATTCAGCCTTTGAGCTCTTCATGAAAGTTGTAGGTAATTGAATCAGCTTTCATTTGGAGGTCGTTGCATATCATTACAAGCTTCGGTTAGTGAAATATGGCGATTTCGGCTAGACTGCTCCTCCGGGTCAAAACCCGGTTTGTTCCGGGTTGACCCGGTTTGACCTCTTTCCCTATAAATATTTAAAAACCTAATTTTTATGTATCTTCTCTTGTGCTTAAACACAAAAATCGACCCTTTGTGGTTTTGAGGAGATTTGGAAGATTTGTTTTAAGTTTAATGCAATTTGATTCTTGTTTCTTCTAATCTTTCTTTTTCTATTCATCTAATCATGTTTACTAACACTTCTTGCATGAGATTTGTTAGATTAGCTATGATTAGTGAGTAGTCGCTTAGGAACTTGGGGATGGGCTAGATTTAGGATTTTCTAATGGTTTAATCTTGCAATATAGGTTAGATTCTTTCATCTCTCTTCTTATTAAAGTGTTCTTAATGCCAAATAGCTAATCTTTTGCTATTTAGGATCATAAGCATTTCACACACCCACCAAGTGTTTGATGAAATGCTTGAACCACTTTTCTAAGAGATTTACATTCCTAGCCTAAGATATTAGTTGCCTAGGGTGTTTATCATGCCATTTAGACTTATGCTTATTGCTTGCTAATCATTTTAATGCTAACACATCATTAGTTCATTAAGGTGATTAGGAAAGGGATTAATACCACACATCATGGATTAGTCTTTATTAGTGATCTAGGCATAGAGATAACTTGTTTAGTTGCTTAAATGATTGCAAGGTTGGCCATTTGAATGCCCAAATCAATGATTCCATCCCTAGGTTTCGTTTTTAGTCAATTAGTAATCTTGATTAGTAGTTAATTGCTTGATTAGCACTTAATTAGTGATAATTAAGGTTTTAAATCATATAATTAGTCTTGTAGTATCTCGTTTAGCTAGTAGCTTGTTTTCATTAGTTCCTTGTCACCTAAATTTCGAATTTGGCTTAGATTAAATAGTTTCATGTATTCCTAGTGTTGTTAATCTTAACCCCTATGGATTGACATCTCAAATACTACAATGACATGAGTAGTAGAGATTAATTGAAAGAGGAAAAATCCTACTATCAATTTGGCGCCGTTGCCATTGGGGTTTAGCATTAACCATTAGGATTTTGAATCTCTTTGAGACTAAACTTTTATTTTACCTTGTTTGCTCATCTCTATTTGAGATGATGAATTTTTTCTTATTTGTGGTTACTAACTTGTCTTCCTTAATTCTCTTGTTCTTTCAAAGGTACCAAAACAAAAAGAAGAGAAATGGAAAGACAAGATCATTTGAGGTGTTGGAGATTGACAACCAAAGAAGCATTATTAAAGCTCCACAACCTCAAGAATTGGTATCCACTCCTACCCAAGCTCAAGAGAACAAGACAACAATTGGTAGCTTTGATGCTCCTCATTATCATGAGTTGAGATTTGGAATCCATCCTCCTCCAATAGAAGCCATGGCCTATGAGATCAAGCCAAGTCTTGTGAGGTTAATTCAATGCTCTAAGTTCTTTGGAAATGGAATGGAGAATCCTTATGATCATGTGGAGTCCTTTGAAAGGTTGTGCAACTTGTTTAGCATTGAAGGTGTGCCCAAAGATAGCATCAAGCTCATTCTATTTCCTTTCTCACTTGGAGAAAAGGCACACCAATGGGAGAGAGCTCTACCATCTCATTTGATCAAATCTTGGGATGATTGCCAAAGAGTCTTCCTTCAAAGGTACTATCCCACTCAAAAAACAGTCCAAATGAGGAGGGACATCTTGAGTTTCAATCAAGGCATACATGAGACCTTTCATGAAGCATGGGAGAGACTTAGAGGATACACTCAAGATTGTCCACATCATGGGTTCAAGAAAGAAGCAATCCTTAGCATTTTCTATAGGGGAGTTGCTAAGGATCACAAATGGACATTGGATGTGGCTAGCAAAGGGCGTTTTGCAAACCTCACAATAGAAGAAGGAGAGCTACTTGTTGAGAACTTGGCCAAGTCTAGTGAAAGCTACTGTGAAGGGCGTGATACAACACCTCTAATGAGATCATGTGAAGACTCCACATGGAAGGACTTGCAAGATAAAGTGGATAGAATGGAAAAGCTCTTAAGTGTGCAACAAAGAGGAGTTAATTTGGTTCATGAGAAGCACCAAGAGGAAGCAAATTTCGTGGTCAACAATGGGAACTTCAACCAAGGGAGTAAGCTTCTCAATCAATGGTCTAACCATGGAGTTCAAGAAAATCAACAAGGCTATCAAGAGAACCATGAGATTTCTCAAATCTCTAACCAAGATGAGGAACAAAGAAAGGTTCTTCATCAAATCCTAGAAGGTCAACAAATGAATGATATTAGGTTTGTCAAGATGATGAGAGCAATGAATGACAAGATTGAGGGTTTGCAACATGAGTTAGCCCTTAAGCTTGAACAATCAACCTCGCATTTGGTAACCATAGAGTCCAAATTGGTTCAACTCTCTTTGCCATCCAAGAACCCAAAAGATTCAAGCCATGTCATTTCACCAATTGTTGATGTTGAGGTTGATGAGGAAAGGACACCCAATGTTTTTAATGGACGAATTGGAGACCAAAAGCAAGTAGAGGAGGTTAGAGACGTGGGCAAACCTCTAAGCTATAATCTACCTTCAAACCAATGGGTTCATGAAGAGAAGAGTGTTTTTGAGAAGAATAAAGGGGATGCATATGCTCTCAATGAGAAATGCCTTAGCTATTTCTTCTTTCCCTCATTGGAGACTAAGGAGGATGTGAGTAATTGTGAGACAAAGGATTTAGTTTCACCCCCAAAAGCATGTAAGAAGAAGAAAGAATCTCATGAAGAGAATGCTTTGGGTTATGGTAATGTTGAAGAAGCTTTAGCATTGGATGGAGTTTGCTTGGAAACTCTTTTCTCTACCACATTGGAAGATGAGAATGAGAATAGCAAGGGGCAAAAGATAGGTAAAGGAAATAAGGCCAAGAAGAAGCCAAACCAATACAACCATCCCACTCTTGCTCCATCCTCTCACACTATGAGTCTACACCCTTTTAGACTCATAAATGGAGCCATTGAGTACAATGTGAAGTGCAAGGGTATTCCTAAACCCTTTGCACGTGTCAAAGCCATTTGTCATTCCACAATGAAGGAGAATCACAAGGAAAGGGTTGAAGAGCTACTCTCCAAGGTTCTCAAGCTTAATCTCACACATGGCACTAGGTTGGATCCATCTCTTGCACCTCATCTCACCATCACCACCTCAACAAGGAGTTATATTACTCCTCCTCTCCAACTCCCTAAGGACAAAGGCTAGGGCCAAGGTATGGTCCTCTTTCTATTTCATTGTATATACCATTTTGTTTTTGTTGCTTTGGTCTCTCTTGAACTTCTATTACACAAGGGACTGTGTAATTTAAGTTTGGGGGAGAGGTTGAGAGATTTAATCTTGTGTTTTGTGTTCTTATTTTCCCTTTAAGCATATTTGAGTCTTCATGCATATACATTTGCATATAAAAATCAGAAAATTTTCAAAAATTTCGAAAAAAAATTCATGTAGCTTGCATTTGCATTTGTAAATTTTGTAGGATTGAGTCTAGATTTTGTATCATGTAGGTTGCATCATTCACGTGCATAGGGGGCAATTTTCCTTGTAAAGTGTTTTAAGCTCATGAATTGGCTCAAGGCCCTAGTTAGTAGTCCTTTGATGCTTGTGCAAACTTGAAGTTAAGTTCTAACCATACTTGGATCATTTGTTTTAATTTTCTTGGCTTAAAGTTGAAAAAAGCATGAATTGAATCCTTTCCTATCAAGTGAAACCTTAACATGGATTTTGAATTATCATACTTGTGCATTTGAAAAAGAATACATGGATTACAAAAAAATATTTAGGCTTTCTTATTCTCTTCACCACTCTCTTGTAAGCTTAAATAGAACACCACACCTTAACCCTTACCCTCCTTTCAAGCCAAAATTTTGTGTGATTGCAAATTGTGAGGCCTTATTTTTGATTGAACTTGGCATAAAGTGTTAGGTTTAGGGCGACATGTCTAGGCCCTCATATTGATGCTAGCTTTGCATATTGAAGCTAGTTTTAGGCTGGATTTGGGGTGGGAATTCACGGGTGCTGTAGAAAATGCTTACCTTGTTTCGGGTTTGAGAAGAAGTTGGTGTTTGGAGTTTGAATAGAAAGAGATACATAGTTTTAAGTGGTTGGTCTTGAATTGTCTTGATTAAAAGCTCAAGTTGAAAAGAAAAGGAGATAGCTCTCTAGAAAAAAAAATATATCTAAGAAAAGAGCAAAAATGGCCAAGTGCATAAGAGAAAGAAAAAAAAAAATATATGAGAAAAGAGCTATCAAAGTAAGAGAAAAGAGCTAATATTTGAATGGCCATACCACTAGCTATAAGAAAGGTTGAAGAAGTTTCCCTAAAGTGAATGTGATTGATGAAGTTCTTGTGGGTTTGTACTTAGAGTTTTCTTGCTTGATTATGGGTATCTCTAGAGGGTGAGTGAGCAAAAAAAAAAAAAAAAAAATTTGAATGAGAGGGGAATTAGGATCATTGTTAGTTTATATGGGTAGATGAGAGTCTAGTCATGTATGCATACATTGCCTTTTACCTTTAGCATTATGCATAAGTTCAATCCTTTTTGAGATAAACCATAGCTTGGAGTACCCACATGAATGAGATCATTTTTATCTCATAACCTTGTCCCTAACCAAATGTATTCGGTTTCAAATGCATAAGTGTGATTAACGGTTTGAGCTTTAATGAATGTTAAAGGTTAGGATTCTTGGATTGTTTGGAATAGACAAGTCTTGATTTGAAATTCAATATATGATGAGTATGGCTAAGTTCTTTGGAGTAGTGTTTGGATACTGCATCCTAGGACTGAGAACAAGGACCATTGATTTGATTTATTTGAAAAACACTTTTGGAATTTAACCCCCATTTTTAAACCTCTCTCTCGAATTTGTCTTTGTTTGCTTGAGGACAAGCAAAAAGGCAAGTTTGGGGGAGTTGATATACTCATGAATTAGCGTATTTTAGCATTCATTTTAGATAGTTTTGCATGTTCTTTTGCATTCATTTAGCCACTTTTATTCTCATTTGCATCCATATTAGAGTTTAGTGAGTTTTATCTTAGGTTGTTGCATATTTGTACATATTGAGTCCTTATTAGGTGTTTTGGAGGCTTGGAAGACCATATGGAGTTTCATGGATGATCAAGAGGAGGAAGAGAAGCAGCCAAATGAAAAGCAGAAGTCTTTTAGAAGCATATCGAGCATTTGGAGGTGCGAAATGTATGGGTCCAGACGAAAGCCTTGCTCTTAGATTCAGACTCCGACGCCTTCTTCAAAGTTGTAGAGGATCCAGTAAGCTTTCTAATGCCATTAGAATAAAGTCATTACGATAAGTGGTTCAGGCGATACGGCAATTCTTGCAAGACAGTACGAAGCAAGCAAACCAGAGATCGCCTCGGACAAGAGTGCATCGAGCAACAAACCGATGCACAGCCACTCGAAACCTCAGTTTACATCCTGGCTTGCATCGGACAGAGAGCATCAGGCAACAGTCCGATGCGAAGCACCCTGAACTTCCCTTCGGACAGAAGGATATCGAGCAACAAACCGATGGGGCGCCAGACTGCCTGAAGTGACTGGTAGATCGGGTCAGATAAAGGCTTTCCATTCCGATTCAGCCTTTGAGCTCTTCATGAAAGTTGTAGGTAATTGAATCAGCTTTCATTTGGAGGTCGTTGCATATCATTACAAGCTTCGGTTAGTGAAATATGGCGATTTCGGCTAGACTGCTCCTCCGGGTCAAAACCCGGTTTGTTCCGGGTTGACCCGGTTTGACCTCTTTCCCTATAAATATTTAAAAACCTAATTTTTATGTATCTTCTCTTGTGCTTAAACACAAAAATCGACCCTTTGTGGTTTTGAGGAGATTTGGAAGATTTGTTTTAAGTTTAATGCAATTTGATTCTTGTTTCTTCTAATCTTTCTTTTTCTATTCATCTAATCATGTTTACTAACACTTCTTGCATGAGATTTGTTAGATTAGCTATGATTAGTGAGTAGTCGCTTAGGAACTTGAGGATGGGCTAGATTTAGGATTTTCTAATGGTTTAATCTTGCAATATAGGTTAGATTCTTTCATCTCTCTTCTTATTAAGGTGTTATTAATGCCAAATAGCTAATCTTTTGCTATTTATGATCATAAGCATTTCACACACCCACCAAGTGTTTGATGAAATGCTTGAACCACTTTTCTAAGAGATTTACATTCTTAGCCTAAGATATTGGTTGTCTAGGGTGTTTATCATTCCATTTAGACTTATGCTTATTGCTTGCTAATCATTTTAATTGTAACACATCATTAGTTCATTAAGGTGATTAGGAAAGGGATTAACACCACACATCATGGATTAGTCTTTATTAGTGATCTAGGCATAGAGATAACTTGTTTAGTTGCTTAAATGATTGCAAGGTTGGCCATTTGAATGCCCAAATCAATGATTTCATCCCTAGGTTTCGTTTTTAGTCAATTAGTAATCTTGATTAGTAGTTAATTGATTGATTAGCGCTAAATTAGTGATCATTAAGGCTTTAGCTCATATAGTTAGTCTTGTGGTGTCTCTTTTAGCTTGTAGTTTGCTTCTATTAGTTCCTTGTCACTTCAATTTCGAATTTGACTTAGATTAAATAGTTTCATGTATTCCTAGTGTTGTTATTCTTAACTCCTTTTGATTGACATCTCAAATACTACAATGACATGAGTAGTAGAGATTAATTGAAAGAGGAAAAATCCTACTATCAATACCTTGGGAGTTTGTAACAGGGTACACCAACTCATTTATTTATTTAGGAAAACAATTTCAATTGTCCCCGTTTTTTATTTACGCGTACAACATATCTTCATATATAAAAATGTATTATCAGAGCCCAATAATTTTACAAAATTATACTACGTGCCTATTTTTCATATCAAAATGATTTATGCTCTGTTAACTGTACACCATTACACTTTCAACGCGTACATAAATAAACTGACCACAAAAATATACATCACGGACTTTTCAATGCCAATAATTTTAAGATTACCATTTCAATAAACAGAGTTCAAAAGTTGAATATCACTAGAAATTCCCAGAGGATTTTATCATACTACAATTACTACAAATACAGGCCCAATTTAAATAATATTACCATATCAATAAACAAAGTTCAAAAGTCGACCATCCACCTTTTCATCTATTTGCAACATCCGCACTGCCTACAAACTCTTCGTAGCAGGCCGTCGCGAATTTCTCCCTAAATCGATCAACATCTTCGTCAGTGATCGACCCCATCTCACCATGGCCAAGCCCTGCAGCATGCATCTCTAGGAACTTTGCAGCACATGGTCCGCAATCCCCCGTCCTCTTGTTTTGATAGATATCAGTTGGACGGGTCCAAGTGTACGGTTCCATCGTCAGGTGTCCGGTGAAAGCACCTGACAAATATCGCTTCAAAATCCATGGCATACTATGAATAACTGGTTCAATGTGACCCACCACCTCTTCATCTTTCTCATTGTGCTCCACGTATGGATCCAGAATCTCAATACTCCCCATACGCAGGTCGATGACCAACCCAACCCAATGGTTGTTCCCCCAGTTCATGGGGGCGTACACAATGTCCACATTCTTTAAGAACTCTGATTTGACGGTCTTCCACCTGCAGCTTTTTCCCATTACATAGCTGGCTACGTTCTTTCCCCAGTTAAAACAACTTTTGTCTTCAGCGTTTTTAAACTGACTGTACGCCGATACTACCAAGGAGAGGAATGCGGTGTCTACAAACGCTGTCCTGTCTTTCAACACGATTACACCTCTACGACGCCACAACATGGTCATTATGATCTGCATATGCTGTAATCCACATACACAGCATTGAAATATTAACTTATACCTACATCTGAATAAACGGTGTACGATCAATCATAAATCTTTGCCTACCTCCGTAGACACCCAATTCGTTTTCCTAGCCATGCTTAGGAAAAATCCATTTGAAACTTTGTGTCGTGTCACAAGCTCAAACTCCCTACAGGGAAAAAATTTAACTTTTAATAACTAAACTTTTAATACCAACTAAAGTTCATATCCATATTTTAATACAACAACTCACTTTTTGATTCATGTAGAAGGGTTCGAAATGTCCTGAACTCCAACTTCGAGACGGCTTGGATTGGCTCATATGCTGGTTTACTACGACTTGCGAATAGGGCTCTCACACGGGGATCACCGGTGTACACTCCACCAAGTATGTTCGATCTCTTGGGTACGCGCTTTTCTTGCACCCTCTCTGGAGAACTATCACCTTCATGCTGTTCCGCCTGTTCAGGTGGAGTCTCGTATTGAGGAGATAGGGGGGACGAAGCCTCACTTCGTGCATGTGAATACCCAGAGACAACCATCTGCAAAGGATTTGCAGTCAGGTCATCTGATTCTTCCATCTACAACAAAAATACACTATCTCAGATTATTTTTCGTTCTATAGTTTACTTACTTTCAGACTTTTAATATCATATTTATCAAATTACTTCTTCATTGTGGATGGCAGGTACAACCGACCCCAAAACATCTCTCGCTTCCCCTGCCACAGTCTCTTCCTTTACACCGGTGTCCTCTTCCATCCTATCTCCTGACTCTTCCGCTGCTACAGTTTGATCAGCTGTTTAACCTCCTTCTTCTTGCCCGCCTGCCTCTTTCCCATCTTTCCCACCTGAGACCGCTTCACCATCACCATCCTCTCCACTGTCTCCACAAGCTCTCCCACCTTTGATTGCATCACCTTCTTTCTCATCTTTTCCATCTTCGTCATCCCCAGCTTTGTCAGATTTCCTTCTTTCCACTTCATGCCCAGTTTCCTCTGCATCCAGATTTCCTTTTTTATTAACATCCTCTACTATGCCAAATGTGACCCCGTAGTTTTCCCAAACTTCATGATCACCCCTGTCACTATCACCATCATCATTAACATACACCTTCCTTTTTTTATTCTTTCCTCCGTTACTGCTACCAGCGGAATCTTTCTGCATCTGATCCACTTTCCTTAACCTAGCAGACCGCCTCATTCCAAACTTGTCGGTTTCAGTTCCCCTCATTTCGTTCTTTTTTTGGACACCCGCCTTCGGTGTCTCCCTACCCACCTCGTCCTCAGAGACTTCAACTGCATGTTTTTTTTTCCTTTTCTCCGCCTCCCCATCCACCATGACTGCATCCAATATGTCCTGCTTCAATTGCGCGAACTTCCCTTCCAACCACGCCTTCAAGGTTTCTACGACGCAACTTACCTGGTCTTCAGCTAACCCTTTTTCCTTGGACTTTACTTGCCGGGGCCTCTTAGCAGGCCCTCTTCTTGTCTACCGATGTTGTTTTTCCTTCTTAATTTTTTGGCTTCTGCTTGGCGGTCTTCCCTTACCAGCCCCACCTACTTCGGACGCTATTCGGATAGGAGGTATGGAGGAGTCACCGTCTGGGAAATCTGACTCTTTGAAGACATATCTAGACCTATGAAGTTCCAACAACAACGATACTTCCTCGTCTTCGACTTCATCATCCCACTAGACCTCTGCCTCCACGCCGTCTCCAAAACAATCGACAATTTCCAACTGCACAAAGGACCACATTATACGGGTTAGTCTCCACGCACACGGAAACGTATGTATACCCTACGCCAATAAACGTTGTACACCTATAAAACCATCATCCGCCGTACGCCTATAGAACATCATCCACCGTACGCCTATAGAATATCATCCACCGTACGACAAAAACATCATCCACCGTATGACAAAAATATCATCCACCGTACGCCTTTAAAACATCATCCACCGTACGCCTTTAAAACATCATCCACCGTATGCCTATAAAACCTTCATCCCCCTTCGCCTATAAAACCTTCATCCCCCCTACGCCTATAAAACCACCATCCCCCCTACGCGTATAAAACCAGCATCCCCCGTACACCTATAAAACCAGCATACACGTATATAACAATGTTTATACGATGTTTACCTAAGGGTCAGCTTCCACGGCGAGAACATCATTCATGTGAAGGAGGGTTATGGTTCTTGCAAGGGCGTGTGGTTCTTCCAAAAATGATGTCGTCTTCTCAGGTTCTGGAATCTTGCTCAACAACAGAGGAAAACTTTCGAAAGCTAGAAGTTGCAAGGCTAGAGGAATACCGTAGCAGACGCTGGTTTGCTGTTTCAGCCGGTTACGCATTTCCAGGACCGTAGCTTCTACCGTTGGACTTGGTGGATTCGGAACTAATCTAGATAACGTCTTCGCAAAAGATTCTCTACCCCAGGGGAACGACATGAAGTACTCCATATCGCATAACATATCCACATACGCGGGCGTGATGGTTAGGTTCTTGTCTCGACATATGAGGATCCCATCCACAATGATGATCAAGGCAAGGGGTAGCCTTTTCCACTGGGCCAACGAAGGATCTTTCAGCATGTCCAGCGCATTCTCTGCAGTTACGGAAGGATCATCTCTCCCAAAAAGGTCTCGCCACATACGAGACATGGTGGGCTTTGCTTCTTCCCAAAAAGGTCTCGCCACATACGACGCATCTGAGTCGGAAAGGTCAGATACCGGGGTGGCAGGCTTTGAATTTTCCTCCCCTGGGTGGTAATCTCCAGGGGATGGACCACACATAAGGCCAGTGATACGCTTGAACTCCAATAGAGAGAATCGAAAAATTTTACTCCCAAAAACAATCCACAGTTCATGTTTTTTCTTCGTGATTAGTTGACGGGATAACAAGGAATGGATTAGTTTGGCGGAATTGGTGCATCTTGCAACAGGCAACCTTAATAGACTGCCGAACTGGGACCGTAGAAGTTCGTGCAGTTCGTCGGACCCATCCAACGCCGAGACCACTTGCCCAATCATGTTCGCTTTGGAGTAGATATTTAGACGGGGACCCCCCGTGGAGTAGCAATTGGCGCCGAACAGACGGGTAGGCAGTTTCTTGGAACAACCACTGCTTTCGCACCCATCGCCACCGATGTGGTCCCTCGAATCTGTTACGAAAGGGCATTATTTAGGACTCCACACATGTAACTAACAGAAGAAGAAATTTCCGGATAAGCAATTTCAATGCCGAGCGTAAATTTTACTGACAATACCTATTAATTTGGATCTTACTAACTGCAGAGCTAACTCCGGAACACCAACTATCGCGGATGAATTTTAAAAAATTTCTTGCAACTGTAATTAAAGTGACATGAAACCTATTAGTCCGAGCCGCTCTAAAGTTTCTGAAGATTATTAAATGAACTTACCTTCAGAATCAGTTGCCCCACTGCTGAGAGAGTCTACGGTGGGCGGGTCCGGCCGAGACCTACTCCGAAGTACCATCTCCGTTGTTTTCGGATGGGGTTTTCTCCGGGGATGGCTAATGATTGATTTCCGTCGACCCATAACTGCAATTTAAGGAGAACTGGGTTGGGGTTTTCGAAAATTGGTTTGTCGGAGAAACCTAGTCTGGGATCTTCAATCGAAGGGGAAGGTAAAGATGCCCTGAAGAAATTTAATTAACGAAATTAATGACTCAAATCCAGAGTTTGTAATAAGTTGACACCGTTTTTCGATTTTAAAAACGGTTACCAGTAACCACGTAATAACTGTTGATTTTATCTGATGGGTTAAACCGCAATTTATTGACGGGGATTTTTTTTTTTTTTTAAATATTAATGGCAGTTCCGTTATTTCGGATTTTTCCTAAGGGGTATAGCGTATTTGCATCTTAGGAGAGAGAGAGAAGTGCCCTATTTGCCATTTAAAAGATGGGTGTACCCATTCTCCTAATTACAAAGTCAAAAAGTACCCTATTGCCAAATTTCTCATATATATATACTCTTGTCATCTTCTTTTCTTTTTTATACTATACCAACTAGTGTTGTTCAATTTCGTAAAACCAAATCGAACCGAATGAAACTTGTGGTTGGAATATGCTATGTTAATCGTACGGATATAATAATTTTAAAATCGTAGGATGCGGATATAGTTTGGATATAAAAAAACGATTAGTTTTAAAATATAATATTACAATATATATAAATTATACAATGAGAAAGTCCTTCAAATACCATGGAAACTAGTTTCCATTCCACGAATACCACACATGCTGAAAATCTTCCATCCCTACCATTTCTTATTAATAGGTTGACACTTTTACCCTCAGTTAAATAAGACACAATAACACCTATTTTTCAAATCTCCTCTTTCTCTCGTCAACCGCGACCTATCCTCAACTCCAAAAACCCCGACAGTATCCACATAGATTTTCAAAAGTTCGCGACGCAGAACAAGCTCGAAGACGCTCTCACGATTCTGCACTATCTCGAACAGAAAGGAATTCATGTAAATGCGACGACTTTCTCCGCCCTTTTAGCCGCATTTGTTCGCCGGAAATCCCTATTTCACGGTAAGAAAGTCCATGTTCATATCCGCATCAATGATCTCGAGAACAACGAGTTCCTTGGGACCAAGATCGTTCATATGTACACTGCATGTGGTTCGATCAAAGACGCACAGAAGGTGTTCGACGAAAGTACTAGCTCAAACGTTTACTCCTGGAATGCGTTGCTTAGAGGGACTGTGATATCAGGGAAGAGGCGGTAGCAAGATGTTCTTTCTAAATTTACAGAAATGTGAGAGCAAGGTGTTGATTTGAATGTGTATAGCTTCTCTAATGTGTTCAAAAGCTTTGTTGGGGCATCTGCTTTGAGACAGGGGTTGAAGACGCATGCCCTTGCGATCAAGAATGGTTTGCTTAACAGTATATTTCTCAAGACTTCTCTTGTTGATATGTATTTCAAATGTGGCAAAGTAGGGCTTGCGCGCCGAGTCTTTGATGAAATTGAAGAGAGGGATATAGTCGTGTGGGGAGCAATGATTGCTGGATTGGCTCACAACAAAAGGCAGTGGGAAGCATTGGGATTGTTTAGGACAATGATAAGTCAAGAAGGAATATATCCAAACTCAGTTATACTCACAACAATTCTTCCCGTACTTGGAGATGTTAAGGCACTGAAACTGGGGAAGGAGGTTCATGCCCATGTTTTGAAATTGAAGAATTACTTGGAACAGCCGTTTGTTCACTCTTACTCAGTTATAAAATCTGCTAAACATTCCCACGACAAGACTATTAATGTAAAACTCAGTTATACTCACAACAAATGTTTTAGAAATTAATTAAATTTTAGGAATTCAATACTCTGGTTTGATTGATTTTTAGTGCAAGTGTGGGATGCAATAAACTGTTTTGAGCAAATGATATCAAAAGGGTTTACCCCCAACGCCTTCACATTTACAGCAGTTTTATCTATTTGCAGTCAAGCTGGATTTGCTGATGAAGCTTGTCGCTTCTTCAACTTGATGCATCGAATGTACAAATTGATCTGAATATTTCAAGAATAAATAAGAGTTGATGCACAAGAAGAGAAAGTAGGCACTAATTATGAAATCGTTTTACACGTTTAGGAATGACTTTCTAAAACGTATAAATGAGAACTTTTGTGTATATTTATGCAATAACTTAAATTTAGGAAACCATCTTACATATTTTGGAAGGTCTCCCTAAAACGTTTAAGGGAAAAATTTTGTGCATAACTTTATACAAAAGCTCAAAGTTAGGAAGCTATCCTACACACTTACAAAGAATTTCTTAAAACGTATAAATGATAACTTTTGTGTCCATTTATATAACAACTCAAATTTTGTCAGATATGTCAACACAATATGAAAACTAAATACAGTAGAAACTCTATAAATTAGTAATATTGGGACTTTGATATTTTATTAATTTATAGAGTTATTAATTTATCGGTTTTCAATAAAATAAAATTATATATTAATAATTAATTTAAAATGATATTTTCTTTAAAGTTTATAATATTTTTAAAAAAATTATTAATTAGAGATGAATTGTAAAAATATTTTAATTTTAGTAAAAAAAACAACAATATACTCATATTTTAGTAGATTATCATAGTTATATACTTGTATAAGATTATTTTTATGGTAATTATTAATTTATGATATTAATGGGACTGTATATTTACATAGGTTTTTAAAAAAATTATTATCTTATTATCTTATCGATTTGTGTTATATTTTGAACCGGTCAAACTCGGGACCGGAGAAATTTAATAATTTATAGAGTTTATTAATTTATCGAGTATTAATTTATAGAGTTTCTACTGTAGTTTTATGTTCTCTTACTTGAATGTTTAGTAAGTTCTTGAATGGTCAAATAATTTATCTTAAAACGTGTAATGAAAACTTTTGTGTCTGTTTATACATCCACTCAAATTTAGGATGCCGTTATACACATTTACGAAGAACTTCCGCTAAACATTTAAATTTTTTTTAAAAGAATTTATGAATATCTTATAATAGTCAATGAAAATTTCTTAAAAGTCTAAGAAGTTTAAGAAGCTTTCTTAATAATTTAGAAAGTTTTCTAACATTTTAGCAAAAAAATTTAAACATTTAGGAAGTCTTTCTAAATATTTAGGAAGATCTTCCTAACAATTGATGAAATATTTTTTTGATGGAAATTTGAATGCTTGCTAAAATTTTAGGAAAACCGTTGAAAATTTTAAAAGGTTTACAAAGCATTTCTAATATTTTCAGAAACTTTTCAAATGTTTTAGTTTTGGTTCTTTCTCTTTTTTTTTGTGTGTGGAGATGATTTGTAACTCTCAACTTGTTATTTCTAGGGAGAATTTTGATGGTAGTCACAGTATAATATGGAGTAGATCTCTCACTGCACAACGAGCTGACATTGTTGGAGCTGTAGCTTATATTCTCTCTGGTTTGTTTTCATTTATAGTGAGTTGGAAAAAGAAATTAACAAAGCCTTGAACGCTTATAGATTACTTGCTATGCGCATTTTATCTCGTTACTTATGGTAGCAGTCTGTATAAATCAAAGAATGTGTACATTTAAAACTAGTATGCCTTTAAGAAGCCTTCATACAAATTTTGGAAGACATTCCTAAACATGTATTAAGCATTCCTAAATAAAGAAATTTTCTTGAATATTTAATAAATCCTTGGTGAAACAAATGTGAACTACTATTGTATAAAAGTGAACTTGTGAAAGAAACTAAATCATCAAAGACATCAATTTTTGTTCTTCACAGGGTATGAATCTCCTTTGTAGTGATTGACCATACATGAAAGGAGAAGATCCAAGAATATGGTAGCAAAGTTATATCCATTGTCTGTAATGTTTTAGAAAACTTGCTTGCCCTTTTCCTTTGTGATTGTTGTCTAAAATACACTTAAGGGCTAAATATTAGACAACTGCTAATTGTAACAGTCTGTATAAATCAAAGGATGTGTGCTTTTAAATTAATACCCCTTTAGGAAGCTTTCATATAAAATTAGGAAGACATTCCTAAATATATATGCATGTGAACTACTATTGCATGAAAGTAAACTTGTGAAAGAAACTAAATCATCAAGGACATCAATTTTTATTTTTTGTTTTATTCTTAGAAAGACAACAAGTAACAAAGTAAAAAAAAAAATATAATGATATTTCAGAAGCCTTTCCTAAACATATAGGAATCCTTCCTAATTCGTATGTTCAAAACGTTTTTTACATATTTCGTTCTCCCATAAGCAAAACGTTTGTTCTTTGTTCCACTAAGATGCAAAGAAACTCTATTAAGATTATTTTCTCAGCAACTTGATTTAATGAAACGATGCTGGATTTTAACGTTCATGAAGACCTTCCTAAAAGATCACGAATCTTTACTAAATCTTTTTAAGAGCTTCTGAAATCGGTAAAAATATATTTTATCAGCAAATAAATCTGTTTTTGATTTTTCTACTGCCACACAAAGGTTTGATGTGAATCCTAGGGGTATGGAACTTGATGCTTCTTATATTCTGAGCAAAGAAGGAAGTCTTCACTTAAGTACCAAACCATATATGTTGGTTGTTATTCCAATTGAAAAGGAGAACAAAATAGAGATTTGGTCAAACATGACACGAAATAAGATATCCCAACGTTTAGGAAGGCATTCTCCAAGCCTCGTGTTGACTCTATCTATATGCATAATTTTTGTTTTCAATTTTAACAGATTTTTTTAGGAAAGCATTCCTAAACATGTAGAATTGTTTCCTAAACATAAATTTATATATACAAAATAATTTTACAGATTTACCGAATGATACCTTGGTTTATTGGTTAAAACATATCTCATTGCAAAGCTTTTCATAAAACGTAGTAATGAAACTTTTGTGTTTATTTATATAACAACTCAAAATTACGAAGTTCTTTTAAATAATTAGGAAAGCTCTTACTAAAATTTGAATGAATTTTTCCGAGATACCTAGAAATGTTACTCTGCTTAGGAAGCTTTCTTGAATTTTAGGAAGTGTTTTTACAAATTTAGGATAGGCTTCCTAAATCGTATGTTATTACTAAATCGAATAAATATTTAGGAAGTCTTTCTAAACTTTTAGGAAGGCCTTCCTAAATTTTAGAAAGTTTTTCTAATGTTTATGAAAACATTTTTAAACATTTAGAAAAAAATTCTAAATTCTTAGGGAGACCTTACTAAGACCTTACTAAAATTTGTATGAATTTTTCCTAAATATCTAGAATTGTTTTTTTTTTTAATTTAGAGAATTTAGTAAGTCTTCTTGAATTTGTTGGAAGCAATTTTACAAATTTAAGATAGGCTTCCTAAATATTATTTTTTGTTATTTTTTTATGTACGAATGACAAAAGATGATCTGGTTGTGTTTTTGATCATACTGCAACCATTTTCTTGCTTTATGGATATAAAATGAGATCTTACAAGCCTATAAACCATCTAACACTTTTGGTTCTTGATGTTGCAGCCAAAAGCGCTTTTGGCACGTGCAAAAATGTTACTCTTTAAACAAGCCAAACATGTATTCAACGGTTGGAACCTACTCCGGTTCAGTTCAGTTCTCAAGATCCTGCTGTTGCCTATCCACCAAACACCATTGTTGTCTTTTGCTTCTCATGACACAACCAACCCACTTGTAGAGATATTTATAGGCAGAAATCTTGTGTATGTGTGTCTTCAACTTCTTGTTGAATCTTTTGCAACTTATATATATAGAGAGAGAGACGCAATGCTACTTCAATAGAAACTTTACTGAATAATTAATATAATCTTATTGATGAGAGAACACATAAGCTATATGGATATTCCAATTTTTACGAATTACTATGTACAAAGCAAAGCAACAAACAAGAGAAACGTAACAACACTAAACATGTTTTCTCTCAAGTTTGAATTCAGCAAAGCCAGCTCTCGCAACTGCTGCCTCTTTATGTAATCTTGCGACTCATCCTGCAAAAAAAAATACACAAATCATTTTTTTTTTATGTGGGAGACATGAAGTTGTCTGATAAAATAGACTTGATTAACGAGACAAGTTTCTGACTCTCGACAAACGAACAAACCATGATCCTAGACCAATCCAGAATTCCCAAAACGAATTTTCGCTCTCATTTAAAACTTTCAAAGCAATGTTGCCTCTCAAAAATAAATTGAGAAGAGTAGGCTGAAGCACATACCACAGGCTTGACCAACTCCTCTATGATTTCTTGATTTGTAGTTGATATATTGAAATATTTTGTCTTTAGTACATTTTGATTGGGTATGAAAAATGCTAATGAGCTTATGTAAGTGATTGAATGTTTGAGTATGTTTGTGTTAGGAAAGCCTTCCTAATTTTGTATAACGGCTTCCTAAATTTGAGTTGTTGTTTAAATGGTACACAAAAGTTTACATTTTATACGTGTTAGGAAAACCTTCTTAAATGATCTGATGTTTAACTGTTTACAAGGTTTCTTAAAGATTCAGGAAGACCTTCCTAAACGATTACAAATCCTATACGTTTAAGAAAACCTTTTTAAATTTTTATAAAGTGTTTTTAATTTTTTAAAAACCTTTATATAGCTTACTAAAATTTGTATAAATGCCTTTTTGAATGATTTATGAATGTTTTTTAAAAGTTTAACCATGTAAAAAAAATTCTTAATATTTTAGTAAGTTATTTAAAATGTTTTGGAATGCCTTTCTAAATAGTATGAAAATCTTACTAAAATAATTTATGATGACTTTGTCAAACGAAAAGGCTTCCTGAAATTCATACAAGGTTCCTTTTACTTTTTTGAGTAACCTAAACAGTTAATCACAAAATTTAATAGAACATGAAAACAACAGATTCAATATGCGTTTTTGTATATTTTTGTCACTACTCAAGCCATGAAAGTCTATGCTACTGTGTGGAATGAAGCAGAACAAAAACCCAAATCCAGCAAATCATCTCTACTCGCAAAACGAAAGAAAACATGCATGTGAAAGGTGTTCTTTAAGCATCATGAGTAAATGAACAGAACAATCCAAAATAAAGATCAATGGGAAGACCAATGATCAATATCATTTCTATTTCACTTGATATCTCACTCATGATTATTACAGATCAAGTAAACCAATACCTCCATCGAAAACAACAGATTCAATATGCATTTATACATAACTCAACAGTTCTGATTAGCTATTCATCTCCAGCTATTGACGAAACACCACCATAATAAAAAGCAGTTTGACCAGTTTCATATGCATTTCTCAAAAATTCAACATCTCTGATTATCTACCAATCTCTATCTTCATCTCTTAATCAAGAGATAACCAACGGACTCTACACAAGAGATAAGCAACAGATTCTACAACAAAGGAATTTTGGCCATCAAACGAAATCAAAATTTCAAGACGATAGAGAAAGGAAAAGTAAAGAAAAGAGAAATCGTTTTCTCTGTATCTATCATGAATCAATACCACAAATCTTAATAGGAGCCTCGAGTTCCAGAAGATTTGGCTGACTCAGAAAGATCTTCTTAGCCGTCGAACAGAGATGTTTAATCTCCGCCTCCGTCAACTGCACCTGCTTCGTCGTCTTCTCGTTCTTCGCCCCTAATAACCTCTTTATGACATCATCCACCACACTATCTTCCATCAAACTCAAACACTGAAAACCTCACACCATCGATGGACAAAAACCCTCGAATTCGAAATCACCGGATGAGATAAGAGTTTCTATTTCCGACCTCCCGTCCCGGAATCCCGTCTCCGATCAAAATCGGAAGAGTACTAAACGCGTGTTTGTATTCTAAATTCTAATTAAACAGGGGCTTTTTTGTCAATGACTAAATGAAAAATGTTATGAGTGGGAAGTTTGTAGAGCGTGTGTTATTTTTGTCCCAAAAACTTGTTTTTGTGGTAAATATGAGAATTGCCCTTATATAATTCTGAAAACCTAAAGTTTAAACAAATCTTAATATATAAAAAATATAAATAACATAATGTTAAATTGTTACGACCTTTTTGATTTTTTAAGTACAACCATTATTGTTATGTTCTACATTTTTTATTGATTATCATTGCTAAATTTTTATTAAAAAACAAAAATTCATACTACATCAAACAAAGTTTTTGGTTTTTTGTTATAAATCGAATAAATCGAAAATCGAAGGTATCAAAACCGAAGGTATCAAAACCGAACCAAACCAAAATAGATATGGCTATAAAATGATAACTATTTTTTACTAACCGAAAAACTCGAACTGAAACCGAAGCGATATCAAGATTGCACACCCCTAAAATTATTACAAACCTGCGCATTTGTGCATCGGTACGGTTTGATAATTTGGTTTGTTTAGGTTGGATAAATCTTTTCCGAATTGCACCGACTAGATAATTTGGTTCAGCAATCAGAAATTTTGGTTTGGTTTATTTTAAATTATTGGTACAAAAATGAAATTCGTTTTTTTATGGGGCAAATCTTCATTTTTTGTTTCTATAATTTTGGTTTATTTTTAGTATAGTTCGATATATTTGGTAAAATCCAGTTCAGGTTGGAAGATAGGTTTAGAGCAAAGATTAGAGAAATTTCAAAAAAAAAAAAATTACGGAAAACTAAGAAAACTTTCGCTTAACCGATCGGTTCACTCTTACCGAACTATGGAACTGTCTCTTCTCGACGGGAAGTCAAGGCCCAGCTTCGTCCATCTTAGGACCAATAGAGCCTTTGTTTGATCATATCATTTGCAAGAGACTCAGGAGATATTATACGCCATAGTTCCATCTATTTTTTATTTTATTTGGTTAACTAAGAGGGGTTCGGACCAAGAACCTGATCCCCGGTCCCGTGAACAGCATTTACTAATACTTTATGATATGGCGTAAACCATCTCTTTTACCGGGAATCGAAGCTGGAGTGCAACAGGACCAACCAGCGCTTAACCACTAGCGTAAATCAACCAGTAGTAAAGGTCCATATATTTATGTCAAAAGTGTGAAGTAAAATCGTTTAAGTCTTTTTTTTTTTTTGGCCGTCTGATTTTATTATAAAAGGTACTCAGCAACAAGTAAAGCCAATAGTTTAACAATGAATACCATCAAACATAAAAGTAAAATCCTTCAAGTCTAGCAAATGTTTTCTAAACCAGCGATGTCATAGTTATATAATAAGAACCAAAGCACCAAAAGAAATAGGAACCAAAAAAAAAAACCGCTAGTAGACATAGAAAATACGTTTTGAAAAATTTTAAATCTCAGGGAGAAACCATCGAGCATCCTTGAGATTCATCTTGGAGAGACGATCGAAGCGTTTGAGGGTCCTGGTTGCAAGATTTAACACACAAACATCCACGTTTAACCGCTTTGCGAAATAGATGGAGTTTGGTTCGATTCCGAATGTATTATTAGCAGGCACGGTGAAACCCAAGTCAAGAAGTAGAGCCTCATCACCTAGAGACTCTACCTCAAGAAGAGGGTTATCGTATCTATCTGGGTCTGCATTAGGATCCTTCTTGTAGATGCGGAAGCTCTTATCACTTTCAAATTTTGTCTTGTAAAGGTTGTTCTCGACCAAGAAAATCTTTCCTGATGTTGTAACGACAATGGTATGATTGGTTTTATAATCCCATGGAGAAAACATTGTCAATGGGTTATCGCCAGTGAGATCCTTGAAACCTCGTAGTCCAGACGACAAATCAAAAAATCGAATGCAAGTACGAGTGCTCACGATGTAAAGAAGGTAACCTTTAAGTACCACATCAGATGCACCTTGAAACTCCATGGGGAGGCCGTTACCACGTAGAGCAATGTCAGTGTAATGACCATCACCTTTCTTGCAAAAGGATAAATATTTGCAAGAGTAATCTAATAACAACACTACAACGAACTCTTTCGTTTTCTCGTCTACCCACAAAAGACCTCTCGAAACTTTCTTACCTCCTACACGCTCCAGTGGCGGAAGATCCATCTTGTTTTCGCTAAACACATCGATGATAAGGAGATTGGATCGAGAATCTTCCACTAGGAACCAATTACCTGAGTTTGCAAGGAACCGAATCCCTGAAAAGTCTCTGTTCATCGTCTCGTAAACCTTGTCTTCGTCTGGATTGTATAGCACGCAACCGTTGTCTCTGTCTGGAAACAGCATTAGCCATGGAGATCCGGTTTTACGGGGAACTGTTTGTTTCGAACTCGAATTCCAGTTCGAACACACAATCTTAGCGCGATGGAAATCCGTAAAGCTTAATCGTTTGAAGATAGATTCAAGCAAATCAGGAGGGAGCTCCGACCAGCCGCCGAGAGTAGGAGCATCCATATAGGGTCTGGACGTCAATGATTTTGTGAAAAGAAGAGAGAAACTAGAAAGTCAACATAATTATTTAAAAAGTATTTTTTTTTTGTGTGTGGAGATTTGGGAAAATCAATAAATGCTAATGTTTTGGAAAGAAAGCAATGGAGTATGCCAAATATAAAATAAGTGAATCCACTCCAAAGATGCATTGGCTTGGGGTGAGGCAAATAAGAATTAGCAGAAGAGAAAAATAGTTCTTGATTCTTGTATTTTAATGGATTTGGAAATCCAAACCAAATCTAGTGTTATTGTTTATATAATTTTAAAATCCATATTAAAATCCAGTGTTATTGGTTCTATAGTTTTAAAATCTATACTAGAGTCAGCATCCGCGCGTGAGCGCGGACAAAGTACTTTATAAAAATTATAAAAATTTGTAAAAATTGTGGAATGGGATCTGAAATTTTTATTGTTATCTTTTATAGTTTTAATGGTGGAATATCAATATAGTATATTAAAAAAGAGCAAAACTTCTATAAATCATGAATACAAAAATATGGAAATAACTTTTATGTATTTTAAAAAAAAATCAGAAAGGGAAAAATATAGATCTACATATACCGATTCATATATTTCCCTGCTTGTTGAGCTTTTGTAAAATTTCTTTGAACACAACGTTCATAGTTTTCTTCCGTGGCTTTCCTTCTTTGTCAATGATTAGAACTTTCAATCCTCTCTTTGATGTAACTCTAGAAATAGCGACATAGAGTTGTTCGTGTGAAAACACAGGCCTAGGTAAAAAATAGACCAACCTGAGATAGTGATTGACCTTGACTCTTGTTGATTGTCATCGCAAATGCAACAGAAAGTGGCAACTGTCTTCTACGCATCTTGAAAGGTAGTCTGAGATCTGATGGTGTTATCAACAATCTAGGTATTAAAACTTTAACTCCAACCTTTTCACCGGTTATAACTCTAGCCTCCACCATAAAATCTGCCATCTGAGTAATTTGAAGTCTAGTACCATTCATTAACCCTCCCATGGGATCAATGTTCCTTAACAACATAACTGGACAACCAATCTTTAGTCTTAAACTATGGTTGGGTAATCCAGATGCCTTGATTTGGTTTAAAAATTCAGGTCCTAGAGCTTCATCATTAGCTGAGCTTAGATCGGTAGGATCAATAGAATCAGCAATTAGGTAAATCCTTTCCACTCATGTTATATTAAAAAATGACTAAGAAAAAGATATTCATTGAAATTGTTAAAACTTGAAGAATAGACAAAATGTAACCAACTTTGAGAACATACCTTTTAGTTTATCTAGCATATGATCATTAATCCTATTGACATCATCATTCGTAGGACATAGAATAGATCTTTCCTGGAAAAACTTAGGATCATTACCGTCTTGTAAGGAAGATGTATCTCTATATATTTCTTTGCTGATAGCTTCAATTGGTTCGTCTGAGTCAGTAATAAAAAATTCTTCTGGAATATCTATTAAAGCCTCACCATCATTTGGTTCAGCAATCATACCATCTCCAACGGCCAATAAACAATTAGAAAAGTCTTGAAGCTCCTTTGCCTCTTTTGCAGACAGACTGTTGGAAAGAAGTCGCATGTTCTTGGTGAGCTTCAATACTTTGCAGTTATCCCAAATATATGATTAATTTAGTGAAGCCATAACTATCTCAGCCCTACAAGCTCCAGGTATTATAGGAAGTACCTGTCTGAAGTCACCTCCAAACATAACAACTTTCCCAGCAAACAACTTTTTAGTTTTATTCCCAAAAAGATCATTTAGGCTACGATCTAAAGCCTCAAAACAGTGCTTGCTCATCATAGGTGCTTCGTCCCAAATGATTAGATCTGCCTTCTTCACTAACTCAGTAAGATCAGTTCCATGTGTCATATGCAATGTTGAAAAATCATTAGGGTTTATAGGTATTCCAAATGTACTATGAGCTGTTCTACCACCAGGTAACAAAAGAGACGCGATACCACTGAATGCAACATTAAGAACAATATCACCTCTATATCGGATTGCGGGAGAAAGAATTCTCCAAAGAAATGTCTTCCCAGTACCACCAAATCGATAAACGAAGAAAACTCCACCTTCTTTCTGTAACACAACTCCAATTATCTTATCATAAACCTTCTTTTGCTCTTCAGTAAGCTTTTTAATGTCTTCATCACGGCTTGCTTTCAATTCTTCCCGATTATAGTTCGTCTCATCAAAAATCAAAACATTGCCGACATAACCATCATCTCTAAAGTCCTTTGGCATATTATTGTAAAGTGATAATGAACTACCATTACTTTTCATTATCTTCTCAATCTCCTGAAGAGCATATTTCTTTTTATCTTCATCACTTAAGCACAATCCTGTCAGACACAAAATAGAAATCAAATGTCATCACGATTATTTATAAAGTACATTGTATACTATATATAATTTTAAGAAAAAACAAAATACTTATTTTCAAACCCGAACCTGGCCTATCTAAATATCGTCTTCTATTATACTCAATGTCTTCCGAGAGAATTTCTCAAGTATGATCCCAAACAACCTCTGGATTAGTTAAACTATCTGACATAAGCATGGCAACAAAAAGCTGACGAAGAAAGCGTGGGGAACTGGCAAAACTTCTCCTAACTAAATCATCAATATACTCCTAGTCAGATTCTAACAAACCCCTAGCATAACATGCCTCTTTGTAGCCAGGATATAAAACTCCTTGGTATGTTTTAATGTCATCAAAACTGGTAGGACCAGTTACAACATTAAGTAGAATACGCAAATAGTAAACATTTTCAATCTTCCGGGGAGCATAATTAATTCTCCCAACACTGAATCCTTTTTGCCTCCACTTGAACTTTTTCAGCTTCTTATCATAAGTAAAATAATTAGGGATTTGCACATAAGTTTAGTTTTAGCGAATGCATCAACTAAATTCAAATCAAACCAGACTAAGAAAATCGTATTCTCTATGAGTTTCCAACCTACCACCTTATGTACTTTATCCTTTTTACAGAAAATAATGTTATGTTTCCCAGGAAGATGGAAAGTCAGCTTCTCCACTGATGTTGATCGATAATGAATATGATATTTAAAAAGTCTCCATGTAGCCTCACAAGCAGAAACATATCTGAAAAAGCTAAAAAGGACAATATTAGATGAGCAAAGACATTTAGAAACTAAATGACGACTAAAGTTACAAATCGTTATAATTAAGAACCTGCAGTCAAAATAGTCTTTTATTTCATTAGTATTTGGTGGAACAATTCCTTCTACGGTTGGACCATTTGTTGTGTGACTACCATTGTTTGTTCCGCCTTTATGTTGTGGTTAAACAACAACAACTACACGATCATGACCTTTTGTAATATACTTAAATAAATACTTAATAGAACCAGCTTGGTTGCACCATTCCACATTAATATGTGCTCCGTACCGGATAGATAGTTTCCTGTTGTAGGGTATAACATATCTATTGTCACACTTGAAGCCATTCTTCTCAACAAACCTCTGTGATTGTTCACGTCTTCGATATACTCGGAAACCTTCTTTATTAATAAAAGTTTTCTCTGTATAGTCCTTTGGGTTTAAATTTGAACATTTTCCATTCTCCATGCATGGTGAGTTCATATTAGCAGCGCCGCAAGGACCATGAATCATCATGTCCTTCACTACCTCGTAAAGCTCAGGATCTTCTTTTTTGTCTGGAACTTCAGCAGAAATGATATTTTCTATGTCTTGAGTTGTAGGCAATTTTGATGATGCTTCCATGAAAAGCAAAATGTGAGCATGTGGTACAACTCTTTTCTGAAACTCAATTGTGTACATTGCTCCATGTTAAAGAAGTAATAACATTGTTAATCCCAAATATGTAAAACAAAATAGAAGAAATAAAACTATTGAAAGGTTTGTAACATACATGAAACAATTTTACCAAGAAGATGCTTCTTCGTTAAATCAATCATCAAAGAATCGAGTTTCATTTTAAAAATTCGGCATATAATATCTGGTCTATTTTCGGGTTTTAAGTTGCGATCTGAAGATACCTAGTGATCTCTGGCCACTTCGGGTTGCAGGTAAAAGTGATGAAAAGATCTGGAAATCCGAAATGCTTACATATAGCCATGGCATTAAGGTAGTTATCCTTCATGTATCTAGGACTACCAACAAAAGAAGCTGGTAACAAAAACTGATTTCCTTGTTCGTTCAAATCAGTTATACCAGCATTTTCTGACTCTTTGATAGAGTCATAAGAATCAGAACATAAAGAATTTTGATTCATCCATAGATATCGTAGCCGATTAGATTTTACCATTGTAAATGGGTCTACCAAAAACTGTTGGAACAGTCGCCTAGAAAATAGAATAGTTTGTCCCTCATTCTTTCTTTCCTGAAGACGAAATGCAAAGAATTGTCTCATAGATATAGAACCCTTCTTGGCCTTCTTCGTCTTTTCCGTGTCTTCTTTTTTAATCCCAATTCTAAAACCATCCTCACCATATGGAAATAAAAGCGGATACTGAAATGCAAGATATGAAGGATGAATTTCAGTAATCCTTCTAAGGCGTCCAGTTTTCATTTGAAGAATAATATCACGCTTATCCATGCCTAATTGAAAATCACCTGGAATGAGTGCAGCAACTTCAGATGCAGTGGGAATATTATATGTCCTTCCATCAGAAGCACGATCGCTAACTATTCTCATGTGAAATGTTTTCTCTGGATTAGTATCAAATCTTTCTCGCGCTGTTCTGAACTTTTGAACATATGGATTCACAGCATCTAACATTTTAACGATAGCTTCAATGATTTCCTTCTTCAAAATCTTATTCTTCTTTTGAATTCTATCTTCATCAGATTTGCTGCAGTTGAAAGTATGCATTAAAATAGTGTTTAACTAATTTGTGTTAGAATTAGAATATTAAAAATCAGAAAGTATACCTCAAAGCTTTTACTCTGTTTTCTACCTCATTCTTTGTGTCAACAATATAAAGCTGAGAGAACTTGTGATCATTCCCCTCATTTGGTGTTAATCCTCCAATCAGATGATAGTTCTCTCCGTGTAGCTGAAACATTTGTGGCCCCTTGCCTTTTATAATAGATCAGATAACTTTTCCACCAAGAGAAGTAAATGAGAAAACCATATTCGTTCCCCTAATATTTTTTTGAAAATGCTTACTCAGAGTATCAATTCCAGTAAGTAGTTTCTTCAACAAATCTGGAGGATCCTTCATTAAGGGCAATATGACTTGACCTTGTAAACAACATAGTGTAAATGTAGGATTACGTGCAGCCTTGTTCCTATTTATACGTTCATTGTACCACATAATAGCCCCACAGTGTTTACATGTGTATGTAGGATCACCTTCATCAATGTAAACTGTTTAAGTAGTTTATGTGTTAGTACATATAAATATTAGATATATACATATAGATATTAAAGAATGGATTGCTTACAATCAAGAATCCCCTGCGTTGTTTTAGAAACTTTTTTGACTTTTGGAGCCTTTAGGTCAGAAAATGACTTTTTAAACATCTCGACCATTGATAAAATTCGTGCATTTTGCTCTTTTGTTTCTGTCAACTTGCTTTGTGAAGTATTTGTTCCTGTGAACTTACTTTGTGGAGTATTCGTTTCATCTTGTTCGGATTCAGAATTTTCTTGGCTACTAACGTCATATTCTTGTTCCTCTGGAAATAATATAAGATTTTCACTATAAAGTATTCAAGGGGTTATGATTAATAAAACGTAGAATACCTTCAGAATCATGATCAACGAACTCAGTAAAACATTCTTCATCTGATTGCAGCTCGTGTGGATCTTGAATGGTGTCTACATCACTGGTAGATATAACAACGGTCATAATTTTTGATGAACTTTTCGGGAGGTTTGTAATGTCTTTAAGAACCACATTAGCAGTCCTCCTTACTTCTTTAGAACTTCTTATTTGGTTAGTTGTTAATCCGGATAAAATGATTTAATTTGCTACAAAGAAAAACAATATACATATTAACAAAAATATAAGGGATGGTTAAAAGAATGTGGGATTAAGTAGTTACACTTGGTCAAATTACATGACTTCCCAGCAGTCAGACGTTTCTTATTAGCAGCGCGAGGTTCATAGCAATTCTCTTTGTCTGCACCTGAATATATAAGGACCAATCTTTTAAGGGCTTCTTTCACAAATAACCTATTATTTGTTTCACAAATAACCTATTATTTGTGGTCAAACCTAAAAATAACCTCCATTTCATCTCTCTCCAACATTTGCCATTTCCTCTCAATTCTATCCTTCACACCATCACTTATTCACAAAAATGCCATTAATTCTATAATTTTTTCTTTTCTTGCAAAATTACAAGAAAATAGAGAAAGACACAAATATCCACAAGAACTCTCATAATTTCGAAAATGCCATCTTCTTCAATATTTCCAACCACCATTAACAACCAAATTCAAGCTCTAAATGCTTCAACAACTTATTTTCGAGCACTAAATGCTCTATCTTTCACCACATAACTTCATTATCTTCCATTTCCTCTCCATATTCATACAAAAAACTCTCTCTTTTTCAATTTACAAATTTTGCATTCTTAAATCTTGCCATTTTTTGTGTTTCTTCCATTAAAACGAGCTCAATCGTCTGGGCTTAGTTGCTAGAGGTGAAACACGAAGTTCTGAGCTCTCCACGAAGCTTATTACGAGCCCAAACCGGATTTAGGTAACTTTTCATCCGTTTTTCGTAACTTTTCATATCTGCTTCCCGAAATCAGACTTCAGGCGAAGTCTGATAGTCAAAAGGAGGTTACTTTTGCTATTGACCAGTTTAAGGTTTTGTTGGAGTAGACTTCACTTGAAGTCTGCGAACTCTCCTTTGAAAACAAAAAAATATACATGCAGACTTCAGCTGAAATCTGCACTCAAACGAGGTTAGTTTTGCATTTGACCAATATTTGACTTTCGTAGAGTAGACTTCACGTGAAGTCTGGTTCCGTAAGACTTCATATGAAGTCTGCAAACTTTTACGGCAAAGGTTAGTTTTGCAGTTGACCAAAACTTAAAAACATTGACCAAAAAAATCAATCAATTAGTAGACTTTAAAAGAAGTCTGCTAAATTATTGATCATTTTAATAAATTATCAATAATTTAGCAGACTTCTACTGAAGTCTACTAATTGATTTTGGTCAACTACAAAACTAATCTCTCGGTTTTAAGAATAGACTTCTAGTGAAGTCTACTACGTTTCAGACTTTGGGCAAAGTCTGCTTTACTAAAGTCAAACTTGGTCAATTGCACGAGTAACCTCAACTTTTCAGTGCAGACTGCCAGAGAAGTCTGCATAATTTTTTCGAAAAAGTCAAATTTTGGTTAATTGCAAAAATGACCTATTTTATAATGCAGACTTCAGTAGAAGTCTGCGACGTAAAAGTCAATGTTTTGGTCAAATGTAAAGTAATCTGAAAATTAACAAAGGCAGACTTCTATAGAAGTCTGATATCATTTCAGACTGCTAGTGAAGTCTGCATTGTTTCATACTGCTAGTGAAGTCTGCATTGTAAAATTCAATTGCAAAAGTAACCTAAACAATCACAGACTTCTTTAGCCGTTTGGTGGAGCAGACGGCTTTTGCCGTCTACTTCGAGTAGACGACTAGTGAAGTATGTGGGTTTAATGTTTTTTAAAAATGTATTTTTAAAGATATCTATAATGAATTTCTTAGAATTTCGTGCTCTTGCATGTTAGTTAATTATTTTTGTTGCTTTGAAATGAGTTTATAATTTTAATGTGTTATAATTATGGTATAATGAATTTTCTTGTTAGTTTAGTCATGCAGCTTATTTGTGTTGACTTCGTGTGAAGTCTGCTTCTCAGGTTTGATCTAATTTCTTGTCTGATTGTCTTTTTTACAGAAAATGGTTCAGCTAGCAGCTTTTTATGGAGAATGGGTTTGGAAAGACTTGTCGTGGCAATTTGTAGTGGATAATCGCAAAGGAGGAAGAATGTTCTTTTTGAGTGATGGATGTACACATGGTGAACTTGTGGAAATGGCACAAGAGGATTATCAGCTGGATAAGAAAACAGAGGTTGTAGAATTAACCTATTCGCTACCGGATTCAATGTTTCAACAAATGGCTCCAGATACTCCTCTCATGCATGTTACAAACGACAGACAAGTTAGAAATTTGGTGGAGTTAGGTAGAACGCATGTGGTGCGTCTCTGTGTTTCAAGTCGATTCTATTTGGATTCTGGCAAAGTGAATGGACAGGCAGATGGGGATTTTGATGAAGAAGATGTTGATGAAGAAGATGCTGAAGATGGGAAGTCAGAAGATGTTGACAATGATGATGGAGAGTATGAAGATGTTGACGATGATGAAAATGCGAGTGTTAAAGTGAAAGATGAACTACCAGCTTACTCTGATGATGAAGACTACATTGTTTATGGGAAGGTCAAAGATGAGGATGAAGAGGATTATATGATTGATGGTGAGAGGGTTAAATTACGTTGCTTTGGTGAAGGAGGAATTTCCAATATGAAATGGTCCGACAATATCTTTGTCAAACAGAGTTTTGCTAGCAAGGATGAGCTGGTCGCAGAGTTGCGTTTGACAGCGATAATGCTAAAATATGCTTTCAAAGTGTACAAGTCTACACCAACGCTATTTGTGGCTAAATGTCTTGTGAATGGATGCAAGTGGATGATTAGAGCGTCAGTGAAGAACAAAGCAAAAACGTTTTGGGTGACAAAGTATTTGAAAGATCATACTTGTTCAGTGGCGGATCGGTTTGCTCACCGCAGACATTCCACTCCGAAATATATTGGTAGGCTGTTTATAGAGCGTGTTGGATTAATTGATGGAATTGTGCCCGAGCATATCAAAGATTCAATGAAGGCAATGTTTGGTTTGAAGCTTGATTATACCACATCATATAGAGCATTACTCCATGCACAAGAATTTGTGAGGGGATCAGCTGNGAGCTGGTCGCAGAGTTGCGTTTGACAGCGATAATGCTAAAATATGCTTTCAAAGTGTACAAGTCTACACCAACGCTATTTGTGGCTAAATGTCTTGTGAATGGATGCAAGTGGATGATTAGAGCGTCAGTGAAGAACAAAGCAAAAACGTTTTGGGTGACAAAGTATTTGAAAGATCATACTTGTTCAGTGGCGGATCGGTTTGCTCACCGCAGACATTCCACTCCGAAATATATTGGTAGGCTGTTTATAGAGCGTGTTGGATTAATTGATGGAATTGTGCCCGAGCATATCAAAGATTCAATGAAGGCAATGTTTGGTTTGAAGCTTGATTATACCACATCATATAGAGCATTACTCCATGCACAAGAATTTGTGAGGGGATCAGCTGAAGATGGATATGCGAATATGTTTCCTTATCTCCATCAAATCGAGAAAGCCAATCCGGGAACTGTCACTGTCCTTGAAGTTGATGAGCATCATCGATTTAAATATCTGTTCATAGCGTTTGGTGTATCTATAGCTACTTTTCAGTATCTCAGAAGAGTTATTGTTGTTGATGGGACTCATCTAAGTGGCAAGTATGGAGGTGTTATGCTTGTCGCAGCTGCACAAGACGGTAATTTTCAGATTTTTCCATTGGCTTTTGGAATAGTTAATAGCGAGAACGAGGATTCATGGGAATGGTTTTTCACCAAATTGAGCAGTTGTATTACAAATCAGTATCCTTTGGTGATAGTTTCTGATAGGAATCCCTCCATTAAGAAGGCGTGTGAGAAGGTACTCCCATGGGAAACACTGGGGATATGTTATTATCATCTACAACATAATATAGTGACAAAGTTTCATGGGAAACACCTCTTGTACTTGGTCAAAGGCGCTGCATATGCGTTTACCCTTCATGATTTTAACCGATATATGAACAATATCCGGAATATAAATCCCGAGCTAGCAACATACTTGGAAGATGCAGACGTGAGGTTGTGGTCACGAGTTCATTGCCAGGGAGACATATATAACATAAACACGAGCAACATTGCAGAATCTATCAATTCTGCACTTAAGAGAGCAAGGGGATTTCCAATAGTGTTCCTTTTGGAGTATATACGAGAGAAGCTAGGGAGGTGGTTTTATAAAAGGCGAGAGGATGCTTTGAGTCTCACTACTCGCCATTCTCAGGGAGTTGAATATTTGTTGGCGGTTCGTGAGCATTTTGCAGATGATATGAAAGTGGAACATATAGATGGTTGGCGATACCATGTGAGAGGAGGATCAAGAGATTGGGTTGTTGATTTGGAACAGAATAAGTGTACATGTGGTGTCTTTGATGTTGAGAAAATACCTTGCTCACATGCTATTGCAGCTGCAGCAGAGGCGCAATTGCATGTGGCTACGCTTGTATATCTTGCCTATGCGAAGGACTATCTATATGCAACTTATTCGCAGAATATTTATCCCAGAAATCCCAATATTCAAGCTCCAGACGTAACATTACAAGTTCTTCCTCCAGAAGTTAAGCGTCAGCCTGGTAGAAAAAAGAAGTCGAGGTGGCAAACATGGCTAGAAATGTCAAGGATGAAACGTGACATGCCGAGGAAGATGAACAAGCATTACAATTGTTCAAAATGCAAGCAACCGGGCCATACTCGAGGGAAATGTGCAAGAATCCCTAAGTTATATTTTTGTCTTTGGAATTATGTTTTATAATTCATTGTCTACCTTGTTGATGAATTGTGAGGTTCATTGGTTTTCCAAATAGGTATGGAAAGATGGTGAGGAATTGTAAGCTACATAAGGTGACTTCATTTGAAGTCTACACGAGATGACTTCAGTAGAAGTCTGCTGTCTGATAGACTAAGCGATTCTGTTATGCACTAGTATTGTTTTTCTTTTACCGAACTTGTAACCTGTTATGCACTTGTATTGTTGATGAACATGTATCCTGTTATGCACTTCTTCATGACAATTCCATTGATAGGTACAAAGTTACAAAAGTACCAAGTTACGAAGTTACAAAAGTACCAAACCAACAATGGACAATATCATTGATAGGTACAAAAAATTCCTACCTGTTACAACCATTGCCAGGTCTCAAAAATAACCCGCAATAACCTCCAAAAAATCATTGTGTTTTTCACCACAAAATATATTTGGTTCTTACACCACAAAATATATGCAAGAATATAAAATGTTAAGGCGTGCCTCAGTCATAGACGTCCAACAATGAATACGGGCGTTCCTCAGTCCCACGGATGTTAGTCTCATCAAAGATCTCTGCCGCTAGTTTATCCCTAATCCCCCGGATGTTGCGATCACACAAGCTCGAATGAAAGGTAAGTCTAAGTGCATGGCACTCAATATACTTCAAGCAGTACACTCCACAGTCCCCACTTTGCTCGTTTTGGGGTACTCCTGGCCCTTTACATCGCTCATGGGTGAATGAATCACTTGGGTACTTCACCTTATCCTCTTGAACAGCTAACTCCTGAAGTAGATAAGGAAGTAAACAGCGATAGGCTTCACTGTAGCAGCAATTTGCGCATCGGAGGCGTGAGTAACATCGCAGTCCCATACTACAATGCGCCTGTTCGGTATTGAGATCCATATAGCCACCCAATGATCTCCAGTGATGTGTAGAGGAGAGTATATATCATCCACCTCCAGCCCTCATGTCTTATCTGTTCTGCAATAAGTGGGTTCTTCACCGGTATGTTAGCTATACAACCCAGCAGGTAGTAATCTTCCTGACCCATCAGGATTAGGAATAGAGTCTTCAAAATACTTGAACTTCGCAGCCCACATCATTTGAAGTATGGTATCAAGGAAGCAAAGTCTTTCCTTCCTAATCCATTCCGGATGCTTCAAGAATCGAAGTCTCAGTAGATTAATTCCCGCATCAAGGTGCTGCATTTTAGTAAACAATATTAGTCCAAATCATATGAAATTATAAGTCTGAATCATACTAAATTATAAGTCTGAATCATATGTCTGCAATAGAAGTCTACTAAAAAATAGATGTCTGCAATGGAAGTCTACTAAAAAATAGATGTCTGCAATGGAAGTCTACTAAAAAATAGATGTCTGCAATAGAAGTCTACTAAAAACAGATGTATGCAATTGAAGTCTACTAAAACAGAAGACTGTACCGTGTCGAATAGCCATTTCTTCGGAGTACGTAGAAGCCAAAACCAATGAGCGGCAGATTTCAGCTTCTTTTTTAGATACTCTCTGTCAAAACCAATTAATATACGGATGTTAGGTATTTGTGAAATTAATTACACGCAAATAAGTACATTTTGAACAAACAAAGAAATAGGAAGTAGTTACTTACGGATCAAGTTTCACCCAATCAACTAACACCTTTAATTTTTGCTTATCCACAGAAGCAAATGGATCATATCCACCACCATTGGGAACAATGCCCTTTGCAGTGCTATTCCCTTCAAAAGGGTCAACTTGTGATGCAGCAAGCCTCCTCAATCGGTCACTCTTTGCTCGAGCCATAATCATAGCGGCAGTTCTCCTAACCTGTTGATTCTTTCTCATACTGTTGACGTAGTCTACTTCAGAATTTTTTTTATCAAGCATAACAACACTTGGTTCGTTTCCACCATTCACACTCTCGCTTAGAACTTCATCATTATTCTGCAATTTTTATTAACAGCAAAATTCATTAAAATGTTGTAAGTGAGAATAAAGTGTCATTCATAACATTAAAATGAGAAAACATATATCAAATTGAACGGAGTACAGAAAGAAGTCCAAACACACCAAACAAACCATTCAACACCCAGATAAAACACAATCAAAATGAACAGAGTACATAAACAAGTTCAAACACAATCAAAATGAAGCGAGTATAGAAATGCTTCGAATAGTCTATTTCGTCGTTTTCTTATATCTGCCAGATTTTCGGGGTTCTTTAGTTTTGGGAGAGGGTTTGGTACTAACCCCGACGCCGTGAGTTTCCTCCTTGTTGCTTGCATTGGCGCCCTTGGGATCTTCATTGGATTTGACATGCTCATCCCCACCTTGGTCCTCCTTCTGCTCTTTGTTTCCACCTTTCACTGCCTCTAGTGACTTCTCTACGGCTTCGACCTTATCAACAAGGTCTTTAATCTCCTTCTGACAACTACTAAACCCTCCCATCATCTTATCAGATAGGTCTTTGAATTATTTCTCCAAGTGAGTTCTAAATAGATTGTAAGTAGCCTCATCCGCCACTGAATCAGACTCTGACCTACACCTTTTGCGAGTTTCATCATCTGAATTGAGGCTTCTTTTATTCTCAACAGTGGCCTCAGACTTCACATTGTTTGAGACCTTCAAACCCACATCCCGCCAATGCTTCTTATTCCACCTCCAGGGACCTTCACTAAACTGTCCAAATATTGCTTTCACAATATTTTCAACCCTCACATCATCTTCATTATCATCCCACAATGGGAACATTTCTTCATATTCCTTGACGACACAATTGTTTATACGGACCTACAGATAACAAAACAATCCACATGAAACATGGTACAAAGAATTCGATCAAACAGATGCAAGAAAATAAGATGTCACCATGAAGTTACCTGTTTCAACATAGCCTCTCTGACATATTTTCGGCCTCTGGATCCTTTGTACGCCAGCAACGGTGGAGTTGGGTTATTTGGAAAAGGTTCTGCATAACCAGCTGCGAAATCCGGCAGACTATTGTACACCCATACTTGCAGAGCTTGCACAAACCCTTCGAGGTAATAGCTCTTCGTCAAATCTCTTTCCTTCACCGACTCTATCAGGACCTTAAAGGCCACTCTTCCCCATGGGTAGTTCTCAAATTCCTCCAAGTCCATCACTAACCTAGCCAGGTTAACCCGTGTGACTGTTGTGCTTTTGCGTCCTTCTATGAAACCAGTATAGATGCCAAGATAACCCAACCTAATCTGATCCTCCCGAGACCATGATTCACATATCTTGCATGCTGCTATTATCTCATCAGTACTTGGACCCAGCTCGATATCCACTCCAAGACGCTCCCAGAATTCTTTCATCTCATTAGTAACCTCGACCACCGGCTGTTCCAGATCCTCAACATACTCACAGTTCAATCCAGTGAGAAATTCAAACTCATGCAACGAGAATCTTACAGGATTTACACCAATGAGACTCCAGATCTCATACTTCTTGTCCACGGCTAGCTGAAAACTGAGCATATAATGTACCAGCCTTGAAGCCCATCCAAATTCCAGTTGATAGAACTTCAAACACACACCTAGTCTCGAATCACAGAGCTCTGCCCACTCGTCTTCCCTTAGAGCTTCGGCTAGTGCAGTAAACAGTCTTGCATCGCCGCTGTAGTAGCCTATGCTCTTGGTCGGCTGGGGCTCATCGCCTTTTGTGAACATTCTTAATGGAAATTGTGGCGAGATATCCATTCTGCAGAGATATGAATCCAATAGAAACAGGAATCAGAAAGAAGCACAAGTTAAAGTTACAAATAAGAAAGAAGCATAAGCATCTCTGCGAGAAGTCTGCTCACGAAGTCTCCGCGAGAAGTCTGCTCAGGAAGTCTCCGCGAGAAGTCTGCTCACGAAGTCTCCGCGAGAAGTCTGCTCACGAAGTCTCCGCGACAAGTCTAATAAAGAAGTCTAAACAAGAACCCTAAAGACGAAGTCTGCCTTAAGCTTTACCTTCACCGGCGGCGGATGGCCAATATATGAGAAAGCAGAGGCAGCCCACGGCGGCAACGAGATCTGCGAAAACAAAACCAAGTTATAAACAAAAACGGTGTAGAGAATAAAGAAAAAAACTGCAGCGGCAGTGGCGACGCGGATAAAATTAGGTCTGTTCGGTTATTCAATTTTATGACATACGAGAATTTCGACCTCAGAGTAAGAGAAATTACCGTGAGGATTGTCTGGCGGCGAGGATGACCAGTCCCTGTGACAGAAGACGAAATCTGAAAAAAACAGGCGGATTTAGGGGTGGGCATTTTATCCGGATCCGAAAATCCGATCCGGTACCGATCCAAAAATATCCGATCCGAACCGATCCGGATTCATCAAAATACCCGAACGGGAGTAATCTTCACTTAGTTCGGGTACCCGGTAATATTTGATCCGATCCGGTATCCGAAAAATATCCGAAAAGTAACCGAATTATTCTACCTTTAAGAAACAATGCCTAACTTTTTTTTCCTTATCTCTCGTCGATTCTAATTTGCTCTATCCTGGTTTTCAAGGCACAAAATATAGAAAGTATCATTCTCAAATCTAAAAATCTGTAAATCCTTAATCGTTTCTTCGCAGTCTCTCTTTCTTCTGAAACGTCAAGAATTCAGTTTCAGCTATGAAATTATCTTTTTGGTTTTATATAAATAAAATATAACCAAAAATACATATATATTTCTAATTTGTTTTTATATAAATACATAAATTATCTTTGAACTTATTTTATTTTGTTTTTGTGTAATGGATTTTTTTTTGGTTTTATGTTTTTTGTATTTCTTTTCTTTTGTGATAATTTGAAGTTGGAACTTGAATGTTTATTTTGATTTTGAATCTTGAATGTTTAGATGGATTTATAATCTATATTACTTTACTTATTTTTAAATTTTCATGTTTAGATTTTCGGTTCTTTTCGAGTATTTTTGGTTATATTTGGTTACTTTTGATTACTTTTCGGATAAAAATACTTGAACCCGAACCGAACCCGAAAAAACCGGATACGAAATAGGATATCCGAACCGATCCGAACCCGGAGGGTAACGAACCGAATCCGATCCGAAATCTAATAATACCCGATCGGTACCAAAAGTTAGACTCCCGAAATATCTGAAACCCGAAATACCCGACCCGATCCGATCCGGTAATCCGAACGCTCACCCCTAGGCGGATTGAATCAGATCTGTTCGGGCGGCGAGAAAGATTATATCAGATCTGTTCATCAGTAACGACGAGAAAACGAAGATATAAGACAAGAGGCGAGGCAGTTTACCTAGAGAAGAAGATTGAAGCGGCGAAGGGGGGCGATGAGAATTACCGACGGCTACGACGACGATATCGCCAAGGGAGAACTGTTCTCTCTAGGGTTTCTTTGGTTTTTTTTACCAAACAATAACAATGAATTCTGTAAAATCTCTTTATATATGTCAGTTAATTTTTTTTTCCTAGGTTAGAATTGTTCGGTTCAGACTTCATCTGCGGTCTACTTCCAGATTTCATCTGCGGTCTACTTGCAGACTTTCAATTTCAGACTTCATATGCTGTCTAATTAGGGTTTTTAATTTCAGACTTCATATGAAGTCTGAAGGAGGGTAGATTTAATATGAGGTTTGAGTTGGTATTAGCAAATTTGTTTCATACAACCAAACTCGATTTTCATTGAATATACTCGATGTTCTGAAAAGAAACAGACTAATATCATATAATTACGAATTAATATCATATAATTAGGAATATACTCGACCATTTCCAAAAACAAAATGAAAGGGTCACCGATTAGAAATACATAACAAATCCTAAACTAAGAGTTACTCAAATCATACAGAGAAATATTATCAAACCTACGAGGATTACACATGCCACCATCATTATCTTCAGCTCAAAGTCTCTGGAACGCTGCTTCTCAAGAACTAACTCCTTTAGTTGAGCTATCTCTGTCTCCATTTTCAGAATGCAACCATCCATTGAATCCATCCGGGGCACATGAACATATTCTTGTATCTCTCCTTGATGTTCCACAGACTGTCTGAGCTCTGCAAACTCTTCAATCATAGCCTCATCCCACCACTTTAAGAAATGGCACCCACCATCCTATACAAGCAAGTAAACACCTTATAATACAAAATTTAACTTTTTCATAATAAGAAAATTCATACTCCAATCGCAATCAAAACCACAAAACTCTTATTACCTCCCTTTTAGGGCATTCATAGAATCTCCTTCCCAGATTCAGATCTGATGTGGATTGGCGTTGCACAGGCTTCAAACCGCAGCTACAACGGCAGGGAAATCCAAGAGTTGCTAGGACTCCATGCCGAGGACTCGAATTCACTTATGGGAATCCATAATCAGAAAATCCTAAACTTCTGGAACTACTAGACGGCTGGCTGTAGCTGTATCGCCCCATAATGGCGACTACTGAGAGCGAGGAGAGCGAGAAGACCGAGAAGACCGAGATGAGAGCGAGGTGACCAAGTGGAGCGCGAGGAGAGAGGCGGCGGGAGAAACGACAGGCAATGGGAGCGGAGGCGAGGGGAGCAACGAGAGGCGAGAAGAAGCGACGAGCGGAGAAAGGAGAAAGGCGACCGCCGCTTAGGAAAGAAAATTGATTCTAATTTTTTCAGGAAATTAGGGTTTCCATTGGATTTATATAAGGTGACCAATTTTCCGGTTAGGTTATTAATTTCCGGTTTAGCAGACTTCCTGAGCAGTCTCTGAAACCCTAAACTCTAAATAGACTTCTTGTGAAGTCTACTCACCTCTTCACGCTAAATAGACTTCTTATGAAGTCTGCAAAATGTATACCCTAAATCAATAATTTTCATTTAATAGTGAAAACCTATATAACAACTATAAACTAAAGTTAAAATCGTTTACTATATTCTTAATTTACCACTTCTATCCAAACTTATCATTTAAAATAACATAATTATCTAACCCTAAATCTAACCCTAAAGATCTCCTTATTTGGTATGGTATGTAGTTTGTGGTTTCTTTGTTTTAGTATTAGCTATATCCTTTGTTTCTACCTTCATTATATATGTTGCTTTAAATTGATGCATTTGAATGAAATTTTAATTTATAAACTTTACAATAACTTATATTTTATTTATGTAACCAAAAGTTTTTTTAAATTATTTTATTTTTATTTTTATAATTTAATTATGAGTTATAATTATGATACAGACTTCATAAGAAGTCTGACAGAGTAGACTTCTTGTGCAACTACAGACTTCGGAAGGATCAAACAGTCATTTGGGTTTGGATTTTTTTGTTTGGTCATAAGGGAGAGAATTGTCATTTCCATACCTCTTTGAGTTAGTTTTGCATATGATGAAATAAGGGGTATAGAATTGCAAAAAAAAACAAATTTTGAGTCATTTTTAGCAAATCCCCCATCTTTTAATGGAATAAATATAATCATAATATGCTCTAGCTAAGTATTTAAACAATTGATCTCTGCACAATTATATGATTAAACATTGTATGTGATTCCATGATAAGCATAAATTCAGAAATATATTATATTTAATAAATAGTCTCTTACGAAACTGTGTCTTCCTTTTGTTTGTAGGTACTTTTGATGCTTCAAATCTGCCTCAAAATAGTGGTTTGGCAGTGCTAACACCAGTTGTTTGGGTAAGGTCTTTAAAAATTCTATGAAAAATAGAAGTAAGTAGCACATATTGGTTGCGGTCAGTGGCGGATGAAATAGAAATGTGTTATGTTTCAATGGGATTTCTCATTTTAGTCCGCGTTTGTCTTCCTATAGCATTTTAAATACTCTGAAGAAGATGAACATGAGTTCGGTTTTCTATTAAGTGCATCAATATGTGAAACTAAAATTTTCCTATATTTTGGGTGTCGAAGTTTTGGAAAATAATAGGAAGATTTAAGTAGATTTTGTGAAAGATTTTGATAACCTCATAAGATCTTTAAGAACCAATGAGGTTATCAAATATATTACCTTCCATTAGTAAATAGAGAATGATCTAATTTGCCTACGCAAATTTCTTTTGATCTTACGAATTTATATGATTATCCTAAGTTGGTAGTTTGTGCATATTAATTCGTAAGGCCTGCTATAAAAGGTCATTTATAAATTATTTTATATAGTATCAAGTAATATATAAGTTGTGTTTATAATGGGGGTGTTGATAATATTTAGCACTCTTAAGTATATATTTTGTTATTAATGCATGTATTAGTGTTATTCATTAATTTTTTGACGGATTCACAAGTGAGTATTGGAGATGCTTATTTTTTAAATACGAAAACAAAATAAAATTAAAAACAAATATAACCAAGTGCTATATAGGCAAGGAAAAGGAAAATAAGCAGAATTAAAAATAAATATTAATTATTGTCAACAGTGGAGAAAAGTACTTAAAAAGAAAAACAAACAAAAAAAGTTTAGATTATTCATTAGGAATTAGGTTTTAGCCGGTCCAAATTCGCCACCATAATGAGCCACACGACCAAACTTAGGAATCTGCTGGATGTTCATCGTCTGTTGAATATTATCCGCCATATAGTGTATCATGGATTAGCCTGGAAATCAGAAAATTGTATGTTTAAACCTTTTAAATAATAGAATAACATCAATATACACTATTGTAATCACACTTACATTACATCTCTATATTGATCAACTTCTGGCAAATCAGGATTAAATGCAAACGTAGAAACATCTCCATCATTCTTAACTTGCCAGGTGTCTGCTAGAACATGATAAATATAATTTAACTTGTTATTTTCTCTTTTATTTGCCTTTATTCAAAAAACAAAACAAATATTTTTAAAACTACCATTCAAATTGAAGACATTCCAGCCGGTCAATATACAAACATTCCCAGGCCCACTATATCCGATTGCTTTTGTTTCGAATTCATTTTCCATTGATCCGTAAGCACAACATTCAAGTTCTTCACCACTATATATAGTATTCAAAACATGTAAAAATAAAAAAATTTGGAATAAAGTCTCCCACCAAAATTTTTAAAAAAAAAAAAAAAAACTTACTTGAGGTCTTTTAAATCAAAAGTGACTTTTTTGATCAGAGAGCTTGGAAGCGGAACAGTAACTTCTTCCACTTCCCCAACAAATTGTAAATATCCGATCAGGTCAACATTTTATAGAACAAAACATCACAAGATTTCCAAAATTTGTAAAAAAATATGCCACAAACCGTATAAACCATGCGTAGTTAAGAAAAACTTACCGACTGAAAGAACTGGATCAACAATCCCAGTTTTAATATTATTAAAACTTACAAGATCCCGGGCAGGAGGATGATTAGCATGAACATTGGCCATTGAAATATAATTGTTTTCAAAGTCTGGAAAAAGAAAGGGTTGATTTTCCTTTTTGAAAGAAGTTACTGAAGTTTTTCGGCCGTAAAAAATAAAAGGGTTTTCAACATTTTATAGAAGGGCCTAGGGTTGTGTTCAATACCTCTCATTAATTTCTTTTCACGATTAAATTTGTCACGGATAACTGTCAAATAGATTTGACATTTGCATTGATACGGTTTAAAGTCGTAACTCTTAAGTGCTTTTCAGTTTTTACAAAACAAATGATAACCTATTTGACAACTCTTCGAGACTTGGCAGGTTCTGAGAATTAAAACCGAACAAAATTTATATCAAATTTAAGTTTCCTAAACCTTTTATGTCGATGTGATCGAGTTTTATTAATTGAGCAATTATTAAATTTTTGTTTGGCCTGCTTTTAATTCTCAATTTCTATTCAGAAAATGCTTTTAACATGTACTTCTTTTCTAAAAAATAAATAATCTAATTTTTTTTAAGAAACTTGTAGTCCTCTATCGAAGTTGATAAAGTATAATAATCCCAAAATAATAAAGCAACACTCCAGTATTAAAATGGTAAATCATAAAATAAAATAAAAAATAAAACTTAAACATGAATCGAAGGTTCTTCACTCATCCTTCTCTTTTTTTTTTCTGGAAACTTGACTTTCTCAATATCCGTGAGTTCCTCCATTTTTATTGACTTTGTGCAGATCTTCTTCGAAGTAGATGTTAAGTCCTCCAACTCCTCAACCGAATCCGAGGAGCGCTTTGTAGAGGGTGTATTCATTACATCCTTAGAGTCTTGACCTGTTGAATCAATAAGTGAAAGCTGCAACCAAAAAAAGGAGTTTAATTTTAAAATTAAAAAGTTGAACAACTTATATTATACAAATAAGTCAATAAATGTTTTCTTACCTCTTCACCAGATACAAACGATGAAACATTAGTGATTTGGCTACCTGGATCGGCTACAGTTTCTTTCTTAATTAGGTTGTCTCCTAGCTTAACCCTTGAACACTTGTATATCTCTTCTCCATAGAACACGTTTTCCTTCTCAATACAAATCTCAAACTGGTAAGTTTTTCCAACCAAAGCAGAGATATCTTCTGGTAAATCAGTATGATCTTCAATCTGATTGGATGAAAATAAAATCGTTTAGCAATAATACAATCGGCAAATTTTATTAAGAAAATAGCAAGCAGCATAAGAAGTGGCATACTACCTCATCAAATGAACCATTACGGAACTGAGACGTAGATACTCCTACAATTGCTTGTGAAACAGTATCAAGCAACATTACTTTCGAAGTTTCATTGTGGTCTGACACCAAAAGATGCAGCTTAAACCTTTGAACATGTAAGTGAACATAACAAATGGTTAGATTCTCGAATGTCCTAACAACAATAATATAAGATGTTAGGACATTATATTCAATACCTTGTTTGCTATATAGAGAGATATATAACTCTAGAAAGTTGTTTGCTACAAAGGTACACGTATTATGGTCATCCAATTTTATTATACCTTGGCTCGATGTGTTCTACTGTTTTCTCACAGGCGGAACAGTAGAAAGTTGGTTTAGCGTATGTCTTTTTGGAATCGGCTAATGCATTTTTCGCTTGTTCGCGTTTTTTCTGGCACTTGCCACACCCAAAATAAAACCAAGAATAGCCGGTACCATTAGCATATATGGTACACATGACTTTGGATTTCTCAATCTACATATTCATAATAAGATATCAAGTTTTGCATATAATATAGGTATCACATTAATTTACGATTTATATAGATTTGACCAGAAAACTTACGTCAAGGGCGGATCTCACATCATGCAAGGTTCTGCTGGGAAGCAAATGCCAATCAATATCGTTGTTCCTAGGTATGAAGATCACTTCTGTAGGATCAAGGATAGTCAGAGCACGTCCGTCTTCCGGTAAGCTGATACAGATTTTATATCAAATTAGTTAATAATTACTAACTAAAAAAAGCAATTATTAAGTTAAGATAAGTGTTACTAACTTTTTCTTAAACTCATCAACTTCAGGAAGCTTCGCATTAATCATCAATTTCGAAGATTCAAATGCATTTGTGATCTGAAGTTCTCCTGCAAATATAGAATAGATTTGTAACTACTCTTCTTATAGACATAACTCATTTTTGACCTAAATATACATGAAGAATTAAGATCCTCGTACCTTTGTAGAAGTTGACTTTTGCAAACCTTAGTACGCAAATAACCATCTCACCATTACCATCATCACACGCAGTCCATATTTTTTCAACAAATCTATTCCATAAACAACAGGGCAACCTCTCATCCCTATACCATGAATCATACAATTTTAAACAGTATACCCTACAATATTCGAGAAGCTTATTATAGGTCAAAAATAAATTTAAAAACTTACTGAGAATCCCGAAGTTGGAACTCAACTTTTTTCCTGTCTTTGCCAGCAACCTGAACAGTTTGAATTTCACCCATATCGACGACTTGACCAATATAATCTACAAATTTTATTAGATCTCATTACTGCTAAATAAGATTTCGAGTTTGTATATTTTAAATGAGAAATATAAATAGTAAGAGATACGCATATAAGTTACGAATCAAAAAATGACGATTGAGAGTAGGTTGTAGAATATGATCAAAACTGGTGTGACAGCTGTCGAGGACGTGAAACTCATTTTGTAAACATGATTTGTAGTCCTGTATTGTCGAGATGTTGGAGCTAATGAGAAATTCTCAATAAATTTCCATGACCCAACATGAAGGTGCTTTTCAAGCTTTGCAATGAAGGACTTTTTGCATGTAGCATGAATTTTGTCACCCTAACGTCAAAACAATACTTTAGACCCTAGTACATATATTTTTGAAAAATTTGCTATTAAAATACGCATATAAAGTATTAATTATAAAGTATTATTTGAAGTCACTTTTTCATCTGCTAATATCAGCTCGAATGACTCTCTAGCTTGAGGGATGCATTGTTTCCAAGAATGCAAAACTTTGACCTCGACTCGCCAGCTTGATTTGAAAGGTTTCAAATCAGCCAGGGGCGACAATAATTTAGATGACATTCTCCTAATAGAATATAAAAATTTAGTTGACAAACTAATGAAAATATGGTGTTATGAAGAGTGAACGGTTGCAGTACTTATAGAGTTTCCGAGAAAAATTAGGTTTAGCCGTTTGTTCCGATCAACAATCGTGGAGGTTAAGTATTAAGATTTTATTGATCTAATATTACAAAATCGGAGAGCAGGTAATATTATGAATCGATATGCAAGATAATATTAGGAAACTGATATTCTCAAAAAGCATAAAATACACCAGAATATGCCTTCTAATAAAAATCTATGAGTTAATTGACGGTTTAGATTTGGAAACATGATTGTAATACTCATGTGCGGATTAGATTTAAATTTAAATTCCTATAACATAGGCACAAACCGTCTCGATTTAAATCATAGAAGATTTAATACAATTATAATATCTTACCAAACTTAAATGATAGTTACTGTGACGATCTAATATCATACAGACTGTTTAAATTTGGTTTCGTTTTGGTATATAAAAAGGTTACCTTATTAAAATTATAGATATTCAAATTCCTATATTGTAGGCGTTATTTAACCGGAAATGATATTATCGGAAATTATTCAAATTCCTAGATTTGGTTAGCTCATAAAATTATTCAATATGATCTGGTCAAAAAATAATATGATTACGGTGTAATTAATTCTGCATGCAATAGTGTAGGTCGTGTATGACTTGGTATACTATGATATTCACGGTCGAATATCACGTTCTCAAATAAATTTTGTAATATTTCGGTTGGAATATGATTACGAGTCTAATTAAATCTGTATATAATAGTTTAGGTCGTGTATTATTCTGTATACTAAGATATTAACGGACGAATATCACATTCTCATAGAATTTTTGTGAATTAACTGATGTGAATGGGTTGACAAACCAGCATGTCATGAGAAATGATATTTTGGGAGTAAATATATCTATTTTCTATGTGATGTTTGTTGAATACGTACCTCACATCTTATGCAGGTTGTATTATTCACTTGTCATTAGTCTAATAAATTTTTGTTGAATACGTTTGTGTTAATCATGATGTTCATAAGGGTGGTCCATTTATGACTTTTAAGAAGGTACATAATTTAGACATGAGGCACGTATATATTTCATTATAAGGGTGGTTAATTTGAGAAGCTTCCTACATGTCTGTTTGGAAACATGTGCGTATTTTTTAACCAGCTGAGTTGACTCAGTTGAACGGTCCATTAATGCAGATTAATGTACAAATCTGTTTGGCAACAGGTTTTAGCAAGTACCCTTAATGAATTCTATTTTTCTGTTTAATGACCAATGGCAGAATCCGTAATATAACACGGTACTGAAGGTTTCTATTTTAAGTGTCCAAAAAAGTGATCCTCTTTTAATAGTATAGATTGAAATCCAGTGTTATTGGTTCTATGATTTTGAAATCCAAGTATTATAAAGATTTGGTTTTTTATTGGATTTGAATGGATTTGCAAGGGTTTTCATGACTAAAATACAAAGACCCAAATACAATATTTAACCTTATTATTTGATTGGATTTGAGTATTTTCTAAGGGGGTGTTATTGGTTCTTGTATTTTAATGGATTTGGAAATCCAAACCAAATCTAGTGTTATTGGTTCTATGATTTTAAAATCCATATTAAAATCCAGTGTTATTAGTTCAATGATTTTAAAATCTATATTGAAATCCAGTGTTATTGGTTCTATGATTTTAAAATCCAAGTATTATAAAGATTTGGTTTTTTATTGGATTTGAATGGATTTGGAAGTGTTTTCATGACTAAAATACAAAGACCCAAATACAAAATTTATAAAGTTTTGATTGATTTTAAAAGTCAGAGATTTGTTAAATTTGTAAAAACATTTGTTAGATTTGGGAAGAGTTTGTATATTTACAAAATCCATAAAACATATTTTATTATAATGACTTTGAGAATCTAAGCCATATATTTAGTATTTTGAAAGTCTTGTTAAATCTTGTTTTATGAGTTAAATTGTTTAAAATTCATGTCCCAATAACACAAGATTTTAATAGAATCATAGAATTATTAAAAACCAAACTTTTTGAATAACAAAGGATTTTGGATGGAATTTTAAAATCTTTAAACCAATAACAATGGATTCTATTAAAATTCCAAGAATCAATAAACCAATAATGATGGAATCTCAATATTTCAAATCCATTAAAATATAAGAACCAATAACCCCCACTAAGTTCAAGTTGAATTGGTGATTTGAAACATTTTAAAAAATTTATGGGTCCAAAATTAATTCAATCATTTTTTAGAAAAAATGATTTGAAAATGGTCACGCGGGTCGGAGCCAGAGTGACTTTTCATGGGCTCTCATACCAATTATAACACTCCGCCCCTAGAATCTCTAGAAACAGCGGCGTTTTATAACTCACTCCAAACCCAAAATGTTCTTCAAACAAAATATACAATTAGCTTTGAACCGACAATTATGTCTTACTAACCTGCAAAATAATAGGAAAAAAAGAGAGGGAGGAATGAGTAATTTAAATTACACAGGAGAACGAACCCGAGCCGGGTCTAAAATAGGAGATACTATATTACGAACGCCTAAACCAATACTAAACCAACACCACAAAATACAGTTGCAACTCTTCCGTCTTATTCAAGCCTTTCAGCTCCTCTTTTCCCGCTTGCCACTTTTGTTTTCACTCGTTCATGTGGACAAAGAGCCAATATACCCTTATGTGTTAAAAAAAATCTCACAACTGATAAGTAGATATTTCTATGGGTTCTACTCAGTCAATGACCCACTACTTATAACCGAATGTAGTATAGGTTATGGGTCTTATCAATCCGATGGGAGATTTCAAGGTATTGAATTTATGGAATTCTTTTACAAGCTAAGAGAGATAAAAAAAAAAGGTGAAATGGTGAGAATCTATTATTTAGATCGTAAAAGAACAGGAAAACAGGTATTGAAACTAAGTATTGCTAAGTAACTGAAGATATGATAGCTAAAGATGTGAACTTGCAAAAGAAAATAGGAATCGGTTCAAGGGACAAGGAGTTTTTCGGGTCTAATACGTTAAAGATCTTTCCTTTGACGTTAGATTTACTTCCTATAAGGCTAATCCTTTAGCGTAGAGTTCAGAATCTGGACGAATCCACTGTCGTGGTATAAGTCTCTTTGCTGTCTCACGACCTAACCTCGCTATCACGTAGTGATCCATGAAAGCAGCAAGCTTGAATAGACAACTCTACTAATGCCAAAACGCTCCCTAGGCATCTAATCCCTTAGGCTAGGATGAGCGAATCTCTTATGAGATTGGTCCTTGCAAACATTCAAACATGGCGTTTGTTTGAAGAAGCTCGATGGCAAAGTTCAAATAGCGAAGATGACTAAGCATTAATAATGTCAAATAAGAAAGGATTAAGATGGATTAAGCATAGATATGCATCAAAGATTGGGACTTTAACTCATTTTCCCTACCCTTGCCCCAAAACCGATATAGACTACTCACAAGCCATTTGAGAAACCTCAAGATCCATAAGGATGAGAGGACAACTCATAGGTTGCAAGACTGTCAAAACAAGAAAAGGAAGAAACTTTCAAGAAATATACTAAGCAATAATACTTAAAACTTCAAGATTGCATAAAAAAATCAAAGCTTTTAACAAGCTTCAATGGTGGAAATACAAAGGTGGTTCTCGGTTTTTGAAAGAGAAGACAGAAAATAAAAGTAGAAAACGTCATGAAAGGATAAGAGTGGAGGGTAGGTATTTATACACAAGAGTGGAAAAACATAAAACGTTGGGACCACTTTCCCGAAATGGTACTATTTTGGATTTTAGCGTTTCGGGTTCAAGTCGTTTTGAGCAAGCCGATATGCTATCTCTTCTGATTCTTCGGGCAGTCTCCATATCGGGCAAGGATTTCGGGATCATGTCGTGAAGGCTCGCCTTCCTTGTTACTCGAATCGGGTACTTCCTGTTGCCCATCTCCGATATCCGTCTTCATGGAATCTTCTTGCTGGATCTTCGCTCCGAGGTGTTCCTTTCGGGACTAAGTCGCTGCTACTCGTGGAGGTTCGTCGTGCGCTTGTCCATATCGGCCACTGGGTCGCGATCCATGCTCGATATCATCTGTTCGTCCTCCATTTGTGATCTCCCTTCTTGGTTTCTTCTTCGGACCATCCTAAGCACCTGAGAAAACACTCCAAACATGCAAGACTATGCAGAAACCTAACCTAATGCATCTAAACCTAACATGAGTGAATATGTGATGAAAACTAAGGTGAAAGTGCAAGGATGAAGTCCTAACTAGCATGAAATGTGTGCTAAAAACATGCAATTTACAGAGATATCAATACCCCCAAACTTGCCTTTTTGCTTGTCCTCAAGCAAAAGCCAACCGGAGGGGTGAGGTTTTAAAAGAAAAGGTGTAAGTTTGAATCCAAAACGCCATTTAAAAGGAATCAACTCAATGTCTAAGTTCAGGTTTCTAGGATGCAAATCGAATTCTACCTATCCAAAAAGCCTTAGCTACATTCATCACAAAATCAAGCAAAATCAATCCCAACTTAGATGCACATTCAAATTCCCAATTCCCTTTCACATTCATTAAGAAAATTAAAACGTGGATCTCATTCATACCTTTCAATCAACTCACTTGGTTCAAGGTAAGGTAACGAGCTAAATATGAACTCGTAGTGCAAACGGGTTTAGTGTTTAAGTGGGATCACTCATGAAAGGAACCTTCTTAATGCAAAATGCTAAGGGTAAAAACCAATGGATGCATACAAGGCTAGACTTCCATCTACCCAGAACATCTATTTTGTTTCCTACCCTAATATAAACTGCTCCCTCCTAAGCTACCCTTTGTTTTGGCATTTCGCCTTATACCCGATATTACTCTTCGATATTACCTTTCCTGGTCATTTTCGGGGGACATCTTCTTTGTTGGAGATCGGTTTCGGCTTTCCGGCTCCTTTGTTGCGTTCCTTGCGTTTCACCTTTGGTGTTGTTGGCCGGTTTTAGACTTTGTTGATCGGCCTTCTTTTGCTTTCTTTTGGAATCGCCTTTTTCTTCGTTTGGTTTCGAGCCTCATTTGTTGCCGCCATCTCTTTATTCGTGTCCCCGCCTGACTCAGTGGTTTTCTTCTTTCCCTTATTCTGTCAATGTATCATCAACCGGAACCCACCCTCTTTTCCTAGCCTAACCAGCAATATCGGCCTCAAATTTCGGTATTAAGCCGTTTCAGTATCTATACCACTTAACCTAGTGTTGACTCGAGATGTGAGCTAACGTCTACATGGAAATCTAACCTTGTCGATCTAAACCCAACAATTTTTGCCTAAGAAGATTCGAAAATGTTGCAAAGGCCTCACATGCTCTCACAAAAGTGTTTATAGCTTAAAACGAAGGTTTAGGTTTAGGGTGTGGTCTGGTACTTCGACTAGCAGAAGAGTGGTCAAAAGGAAAGAGAGTCCAAGTGAAATCTATGAGTTGATCGACAAATGTGAACAAGATAATTAAATTTTCATTTTAATGATTCAAGTTCATTAGGGAAATGGTTCAAATCGCAATGCATAAAGCTAAAACCGAATTTCACAAGACAAATTCCAAATGTGGTGCTGCCTTAAGCTCAGTCTAATTCCAAATGCATCAAACAAACAAGAACTAAGGCATTGAATTCATGGCTTAAAAATGGCTATTTACAATGATTCATCCTACTTAACACTCTATGCGAATGCTTATGAATCCTAAATGAATGCATTTAGACTCAATCCTAATATGGAAATGCAACTACAAGAATCTTTTTGTGGGATGAATTTTCAAAAAATTTCAATTTTTTTTTTGTGTTTTTCTATGCAAATTTGATGAATGCATGATATCTAATCTAAGCGAGTGCATGTACTACATACTCCCCCAAACTTAAATCACACAGTCCCTGTGTGATAGAAGAGAGGAAGA
>JAHZTW010000001.1:371291895-371391711 GCA_020283515.1 Alliaria petiolata
ATGAGAGAGTAACTCATCGGTTGCAAGATAGTCAAAAACAAGAAAAGGAAGAAACTTTTAAAAAAATAACACTAAGCTATAATACTTAAAACTTCAAGATTGCATAAAAATCAAAGCTTTGAACAAGCTTCAATGGTGGAAAAATACAAAAGTGGTTCTCGGTTTGAAAGAGAAGACAGAAAATAAAAGTAGAAAACGTGATAAAAGGATAAGGGTGGAGGGTAGGTATTTATACACAAAAGTGGAAAAACATAAAACGTTGGGACCACTTTCCCGAAATGGTACTATTTTGGATTTTAGCGTTTCGGGCTCAAGTCGTTGTGAGCAAGCCGATATGCTAACTCTTCTGATTCTTCGCACAGCCTCCATATCGGGCAAGGATTTCGGGATCATGTCGTGAAGGCTCGCCTTCCTTGTTACTCGAATCGGGTACTTCCCGTTGCCTTGCTCTGATATCCGTCTTCATGGCATCCTCTTGCTGGACCTTCGCTCCGAGGTGTTTCTTTCGGGACTAAGTCGCTGCTACTCGTCGTGCGCTTGTCTAAATCGGCCTCGGGTTCGTGATCCATGCTCGATATCATCTGTTTGTCCTCCATTTGTGATCTCCCTTCTTGGTTTCTTCTTCGGACCATCCTAAGCACCTGAGAAAACACTCCAAACATGCAAGACTATGCAGAAACCTAACCTAATGCATCTAAACCTAACATGAGTGAATATGTGATGAAAACAAAGGTGAAAGTGCAAGGATGAAGTCCTAACTAGCATGGAATGTGTGCTAAAAACATGCAATTTACAGAGATATCAACAACCCCTCTCATAATCTCACTACCCCCCCACATATTTTCCTCTCTCTTTTGCCCTTCCCCATTCTTTAACTAAACTCTTCTTTTTCCTCCAAATTAATTACTGCGACCCAATTTAATTTCACCTCAACAACTTCAACTACCACCGAGCCCCACAAACTCAATCCAGATGAGATGAATCGTCGGATCTCCTCCTTCTTCGGACTCCTTCTTCTTCCTTCATGTCTCCTAAAACCAGAAATTCTCCCTTTTCTCCAACTTTTAAGGAATCTTAAAAAGGTGAGTCTTTTGCTGCTGTTATGGTTGTATTATCTGCGGTTTGAATCTTAGTAAAACGGATTAGAGTCTTACATATTGTTACTCTTCCTCTTCCTCTTAGATGGCAGCATAGTTTTTTTTTTTTTTTGGATCATTGGGTTATTGAAATTCTTTGCAAATTTGATTGGAAAGGGGCTTACATTGGTAAATAAGAGCAGTTAGAGGTTAAATGCGCATCGAATCATTCTGAATCGTAGTAAATCATAGTAGATTCGTAAATAAAAATAAAATTTCTGGGTAATACTGGACCGCAACTGGTATTACTGAGCATTGCTTAGAAAACTGGTATTCGTGATAGAACCAGTATTACGGGAACAACTGGTATTACTAAAACATCGGGTATTACTGAGAGCAACTGGTATTACTGAGCATACTTCGAGAACTAGTATTAATGATAGAACCAGTATTACGGGAACAACTGGTATAACTAGGTTGTATTACTGAGAGAACTCATATTATTGAGACATATACTAATGGTATTTTTTATTCTTGTTCAAGGGAAGATGAATAATAGTCGATGCACTGTTATTTGTTTTGATTATGAGGGATGTTATGAAAAGGATGGTGAGGACATAAGATGGGTCTCAGGAGAAGATGAAATTCAGATTTTCATGTTGTGGAGATGAGCAAAGATTTTGACATGCCTTTAATTCTCGGAATGTTAAAGATAATAGTGATGCAGATGAAGTCCTAGGTGGAAATCCTCACATGATCACAAAGGGAGCCAGTAAAAGGCAAAAGTGAATGAGAGAGTGGATAGCAAAAAGATCAAGGGAGATCTTCAAGTCACTTTGATACCTCAGAGCTGTGATGGAAATACAATTGAGTATAAGATATAGTGTAAAGGAATCCCAAAGCCTTTTCCCAAGTTTAGAGCAATTCTTACATCTGAGATGAAGGAGAAAGGGCAAGATGCCGTGAAAGGATTATTGAGCAGAGTTTTGAAACTGAAAATGTCTGAATGTGGAGCTTATTTTGAAACGAGTTCTCATGATCAGCCTGATAGGTGTACTTTTACCTTAAAAATATATATATGCAAGTGCAGAATTGCAGTTATAGTATTAGGGTCATCTTATCCCTAGAAACTTAATGTTGCACAGCAAATTCTCAGAATCAAATCAAGCTAAATAAGTAATAAAGTGTATAACGAAAATACTTAAGAAAATCGGTTGGAAAGCTTGTTGAAAACGGGTTTTAAATACATGAAACAACTACTTTGGGAAATTCGCAGGTAAATCCGAATTGTACATTAAAAACTGTTAGGATATTTATGAAGATCCGTCTTCGATCTCGAAACACAACTGTAAAATCAACCAACTTTCGCTGCAAGGATTATCTATGTCCAAATCCTAGAATTCCAAATTCCTTTGCAAATTCTAACAATTTAGACAAGCACTAAAGTTTAGGTTCGATTGTTCACAAAATCCCTAAGTCAAATTCCTTTGCGAATAGGTATTTTGCTCATCTAAGATAGTCCAGGCAATCAATAATACTTTCGCATCTATTAATCCACATAAGTTCTGAATTCTAGGTGATCAAACCAGAATTAGCATTTAGTACAATATAGATGAAGAACTATGTGATTATCCTAACAATCTCTGTAATCTAATAATTCATCTTTAACCTTTGAATAACCCTAAACCTAACAAGCAAACTACTCATACTTGGTGATTGAAACAAACATCATGAAAAGAAGAGATTGCATAAGAGAAATAAGTAACAGATATATAAAAGGTTCGAATTCTTCTCTCAAACAACAGAGTATCAGAATTGTCTCCCCAAAAGCTCTGGAACAAATCTCTCTCTAAGTCTCAATAGAATAAAAATTGTCTGCCTAACAATGGCTTTAAAAACCTAAATATAGTCTAAAACACGAGTGGTGCTAATCTGCAACTTCTGGAAACTTCAGGGGTCAAAAATGCAATTTTTGGAAACTTGAGGCAGATTCGCACGGAGTGTCGATCGACACCCTCCATGGTGTCGGTCGACACCAGTGGCAAAACGTGAGCTGGTTCATCCGTCCTTCGTTTCCTCTACGTTCTGTTTGGCTCTAAAAGCTCCAAAATACTCCAAAGTCGCCTAACTCTTGCAATAACCTGTAAAGACTCTAAAAACACTTAAAAGACTCGATAAAACAACGGATATCATGGTTGAAAACCGGTAAAAACCATAATATATCAACTCGTAATTTTCACTTTTCGTTCCTTTTTTTTAACCACTACCGGGTTAGCTAGCCATTCAGGATTTTTTACCTCGGCAATTGATCCTGCGCTAAGGAGCTTTTCCACCCTGTCTGCGACTGCTTGGGCTTTTTCGGGGCCGAGCTTCCGTCTCTTTTGCTTGATTGGTTTGAAGGTAGGATCTACGTTTAGCTCATGCGATGCAATTTTAGGGCTGATACCTTTCATATCCTTCATTGACCAGGCGAAGAGGTGAACGTTATCTCAGAGTAGTTGGATGAGCTCTTTTCTAATTTTGTCATCAAGGTCACTCCCGATGCCGACACACCGCTCAGGATTTTCTTCATCAATGCATACTTGAGTGACCCGTTCCGGTTTAGGTCTCTGAGTGTACGGGAGATGCAGGTCGATTTCTTCGTTGATCATGCATGTTGAGGCAGCTTGCATTTTTTGCTCGCTGAAGAAGCACGCACGAGACATCTGATGATCGTCTCGCAAGGTGAAGATTCTTGTCGGGATTAGAAATTTCATGCACTGATGATATGGAGACATGACTGCTCTCATATCGTGAATCCAGGGCGTGCCGAAGATCGCGTTGTAGATTGTTGTCCTATCGATCACGGTAAACTTTATTGTCTTCATTACGCCACCGACGTGTATCAGAAGACGATTTACGGTGAGGCTGAGGGCGGACTCGCTTGTGAACCTCGTGAGGGGTTTTGGGGTTGCAATTATCGCCTCGTCGTCGATGTCCATCTTCTGAAGTGTTTCCCTAAATATGAGATTAACCGTAGTGCCGGTGTCGATGAGGATTCTTGGCATCATGCGATCTTTAACGTAAAGTTCGACCACGAGTAGGCCTTTGTGTGGTGTAAAGTCCCTATGTATCTCTCGCCGTGAAGGTGATCGTAGCATCGTTGCCAGCGTTCTCAGTATTCTCGAAGGTCCACCACCTCTTTTTCGTATTCCTTAATGGCCTCAATGGAGTTGTCATAGTTGGGTAGGCCTCCTATGATCATATTGATCCTTCGCGTTTGTGATGCTCGGCAGTTGTCACGCTTGTCCAGTGTTGAGATTTGGCCGTAGATGTTTTCTGAGGGCGACATTCCTTGAACTTTGATTTTTAAGAACTTGTTCCCTATTCTCCACAGACGGCGCCAATTGTTGAACTTGAATATCACCTAAGTAAATAAGCAATATAAGGTTGTGGGTTTAGAAGAACAAGTCTTCATTAATCGCTAAAAGCTTCAAGGTGTTACAAAGGATAGCTTTGCAAAAGGATTTTGCCGAGCTCAATGTTGAAAACAAAGAGATTTAGGTCTAGGAAACTAGCGGCGATTAGGTCTTTCTCTTGAATTCTCTAGTGAATTGTCGATGATCTTCAAGTTACGAGGAGCTCTCTATTTATAAGATTTAGAAGTCGGTTCCTTTGATTCTCCTTCCCTTTTCCCTTTTGAAAATTTTCCTCTTCTTGCCGATCTTTTTCTTATTTCTTGGAGATTTTCTTTTGTCTTTGGTATTTTCTTTTCCTTCAATCGGCTTAATCTCGGCGGGTCTGATCTTCATGAGCCATTAATGAGGGGAGAGCCTTTTATAGAATGTGTTCATTCTCCCTCTAACACATGTGTCTCTGAGTTCCTACGAAACATCTATGTACGTCCGGTAATCATGATCAAGCTGAGTGTGGAACATCTTCATTATGGACTTTGTGAGTGCACAATTTTTAGACCGAACTCTATAATTAGGAAGTAAAAATATCGAAAAAATAAAATAATTAATAATAAAATATAAGTAGAAAATATTACCAAGTTGCACTATCAAGGCGTTTTGGATAGAGTTTTCGGATATGCGTTCGACCCGGTTGGAAAAGCAGCTCGTCAATCGAGATCTGAGTCTGAGTGACTCCAGAATTTGGGATGGTAATCGAGTTGGTGTAGCCGAAGTGCCAGGCCTTGCGTTATACTGCGGGGCACGAGAGTCTTAGGAAACACAGTTTTGGTAATCTGACCTGGGAAAAAGGATTAGTAAATTGTAAAAGTGTATAAATTGTTTAACCTTACCAAAATGGTTATAAAATACAAAAAAAAACAAAAAATTTTTGTAAGAAATAAATGGTTATAAAATAGTTACAAAAACAAAATAAATATTAACAAGTTAGAAAAAAAAAATTTAAAATCTGTTATCTACTTTTAAATTTAGGAAAACATTTTAATATTATTATAAAAATATTATAGTACTAAAAGTTTACCATACAATTTTTTAGTATTAATTTAAAATAAGAAAATTTACAAAATGTTTAGAAAAATAGTTTTGTATTATTTTAAAAATCAAATAACTTTTAAACGTTTCCAAACAGTCTAACGACTAATTTTAAAAGATTTAATTCGGTAGATTACTAAATGTGGTGACAAAATTAAAAGATAGACAACAAAAAAAACGCTAGAAGGAGTAAACTAAAGGATTCCCGTCCGAGGTATTTGGCAACTTCAAATTATAGATAATGTTATTGGGTGCGCGTAGAATATTGCCTTACCTGTTTGCATACATCAAACATCTAACTGCACTAGGATAAGCTACTTGCGCCTCCTCAATTTTCACATCCACACGTTCCAGATCACCAATGATTTGATTGAAGTTGTTGACGTGCGCGATAAGATCTCCTAATTTCGACATCTTCAACCCGTACAACCTCTGTTTCAGATGCAGCTTGCTGGACAACGACTTCGACATATACATCTTCTCTAACTTTTCCCACATCGCGGCTCAAGTCGTGATGTTCTGACACAAGACTCGAAATCCACCAAACCCTTACACCCTTGAATCAAGTCTTAGCCGCGAGATGGAGGCGATGAAGATGATGAGTAACCGGGTTGTTGATTGAATCCACAATCAACGGTTTTTGTTTCTAACTTCCAAGGGCTATTCCTCGCGAGGATAGTAAGAAACAACTCGAAAATCTAAGGGCTTGATTCCACAAACACTTAAACACTCGCAAGAACAAGTTTGATTCAAATATAACTCTCTTTTGAAACAAGCAAAGGGATTTCTTATTGATTTAAAACGTGAATTGAAAGTACAAAGGGAATGAGCTTATATATTGCTCGACAAAAATAAAAGCTTTAATGGTGATATCTATGAAAAGAGAAAGCAAATATTGAATAAATCAAAGAGATGTCGTCATAAACGATCTAGCCGTTAGGCATTAAAGTGGCTGCGGCTCGGATGGAGCTTGAGTGAATGGGGACGTTCTTTAGGTCTCCGGGGTTTAATGAACGTCTGGGATCTTATAAGGAGGATGTAGGGTCGAGATCAAGTGGAGTAAATGGTCGTGGATCTTTCTCTCCCGTGCAAGGCAAGCATACTTGTTCGGAAAAGGAAAAGTTTGTAAACAAAGGGGATCTGCCTGATCCTGTGGGTGCTGGTGTATGGAACGTTGCTAGATGAATCTCTTAGATTGTTGGATGTGTCTCTTGAATGCTCGGATGTCTCTCCAGGACGCCAAAGTCTCGTTTGTGACTCATTAAACTCGTAAGCTTCCAAATAAGGCAAGCTGAGACGCATCTGGTTTAAAAGTTGAATAACTTTTAAACCATAATGAATTTCGGTATGAATCCAATTCGACGATTTTCTCCTTGGAACCAAGATTCCATAACAATCCGGTTCGTAGCTTAGTTCCTCCTGGTTCGGTCGTAATCCTCCAATTAACTCACGTATATCCGATTCGGGTAGGTTCGGCATCACCCGTTTTGCAAGTTAGATAACTTTGTCATATGAGCTCGGCTTGATCTCATTCCACTTCGGCGTGAGTCTCTGATGAGTCAACTTTCTGGAATAAATTGACTTGTTGCTTGGTTCTTCATGGTTTGGCCGGAATGACTCGATGAGTGATTGTAGGTCTACATCGGGTCCAATGGAGATCGAAATGGGGTTAGAACTAGTGAACCAATTTGCCTCGTTAAAACCTTTCCTGGAAAAATCATTGGGATAAAACTAAAGATAAGTAAAAAGAGTACAAATGGTCAGAACCCATTTGTAAGCATCGGCTTGACGTTTGGATCCAAGCTCGGCAACTGGTTCCACCTCGGGTGCAAGCTTGTTTAGCTCCGGAATGGCTCTAATGCAACTTCTCTCCTCTGGTACGGTTGGAGCGGTACTGATGTTTACATCATACTCTCCCTCTTGAAGAAGTTTCGACCTCGAAACTAGCTCATCTGCACCAAAATAAAGTAAGTTAGTCTTTGTAAAAGATTTGGGATTTAGAAACTTACCTTGGTGTTCTTTGGATTTTTCTGCAAATAAATGCTTGAGTACGGACGTGAATGGAATGTTCTTGGCTTCAGTGAGCTCCAATGTTGGTGTCAGCACAGGTAAGGGCGGTTTCTCCTTGTTGTACTTCATGTTTTCATCCTTGCTTCTCACGTTTTCCTCCTTGTATAACATGTTTTGGTGTGTTTGCTCCTTTAAACCTGCACATAACTCATTTGGAGAGAACAAGTGCATCATATCTGGTGGAGTAGATGATAAAGGATCTTGTATAGCAAAATAACTAGCCTTAGTTGTAGTATATGTTTTAGCTCTGACTTGCATTACTCTGATTTCTTTTTGTTATAAAGGGGCAAGAACAAACTTATAATGGTTTATAGTGAATGAATACTCATTAGTTCGGCCATTGTGGGTTACATCTCTGTCATATTGCCAAGGTCTTCCAAGTAAAACATGGCCAGCTTGCATTGGTGCAACATCACACAGGATTTGATCCTTGTATTGACCAATGGCGAGTGATACTTCAACTTGTTTAGACACCTTTAGCTCATATTTGTCATTGAGCCACTTGAGTTTGTATGGTCTAGGGTGTTGTATTGTAGGTAGGCCGAGTTTTTCTACTAGAGAAACACTAGCAATGTTAGCACAAGAGCCACTATCAATAATAAAATGACATACCTTATCCTTGATAGTGATATATCATGGTTTTTACCCATTTTTAGACCATGATATAAGTGTTTTTATTGAGTCTTAGTACTATTTTTGAGTCTATATAGAGTTTTTATAGGTTCAGGTACAATTAGAGCTAAATTGGAGATTTGGATACATTTTGGAGCACAATGGAATGAAGTCACGAAGTGTTGAAGTCGGATTGAAGTTGCACGATGGGTGTCGATCGACACAGACTGTTGGTGTCGATCGACACTAGGTTTTCCTATTACAAAGAGGTAAGCATACAATTGTTCGGAAAAGGAAAGTTTGTAAACAAAGGGGATCCGCCTGATCCTGTGGGTGCTGGTGTATGGAACGTTGCTAGATGACTCTCTTGGATGGTTGGATGTGTCTCTTGAATGCTCAGATGTCTCTCCATGACGCCAAAGTCTCTTTTGCAACTCATTAAACTCGTGAGCTTCCAAATAAGGCAAGCTGAGACGCATCTGATTTAGAAGTTGTATAACTTTTATACCATAATGAATTTCGGTATGAATCCCATTCGACGATCTTCTCCTTTGAACCAGGATTCCATAACAATCCGTTTCGTAGCTTAGTTCCTCTTGGTTCGGTCGGAATCCACCAATTAACGCACGTATATCCGATTCGGGTAGGTTCGACATCACCCGTTTTGCAATCTGGATAACTTTGTCATATGAGCTCGGCTTGATCTCATTCCACTTCGGCGTGAGTCTCTGATGAGCCAACTTTCTGGAATAAATTTACTTGTTGCTTGGTTCATCATGGTTTGGCCGGAATGACTCGATGAGTGATTGTAGGTCTACATCGGGTCCAATGGAGATCGGAATGGGGTTAGAACTAGTAAACCAATATGCCTCGTTAAAACCTTTCCTGGAAAACCCATTGGGATAAAACTAAGGATAAGGAAAAAGAGTACAAATGGTCACAACCCATTTGTAAACCTCGGCTTGACGTTTGGATCCAAGCTCGGCAACTAGTTCCACCTCGGGTGCAAGCTTGTTTAGCTCCAGATTGGCTCTAATGCAGCTTCTCTCCTCTGGTACGGTTGGAGTGGTACTGATGTTTTCATCATGTTCATTACATGGTTGGTAATATCGTTAGAAAGACACAGATGAACAGTTGAAACAGCTTGATCCTGCATATCTTCTCAAATCTCTGTCGTGATCACTTATGATTTTATCTCTAACAACGCCTTCTTTATTGACTCGCCCTTGCCATAGACCAAAATTTCTCTTCCCATCGAACATAGAAATATCGAACTTGAGAGAACGTTTGGACATCGCTCATATTGTCGAAATCCTTGAGCTCTGATACCACTTGTTGTGAATTAGGTCGAATCAAACAAGAAGAAAAACGTAAACCTTAGAGAGAAAACAAAATTGAGGGAAGCACCCATTTTAGGGTTTCTTTATTAATTGTGTGAATGAATAATTACAACTCTAAGACCTTGTATTTATAAGACTCAAAACTCGATTCCTAAACCACTTAGTAAAGGGTTTCATTTTCCTAAGCCCAATTGGAAACTGTACCATGGACCCCATAGATTATTTGTCACCAGAAATAACAATAATTATGTTCAACTTAAAACTTGCAATGTTAAGTCGTATTATGGACATCTATTCGATTATATATATACAAAGTTTTTGGAATGTCTATATAATTATGTTCAACTAAAAACTTGCAATGTTAAGTCATATCATGGATAACTATTCGATAATATACATGTAAATTATGTATATATTTGCATATATGTAGATGTCTAATACAATATGTACATAGTCATATTTATTTATAGAATATTATTGATTTATTAAAGAGTTATGTATATATGTAGATGTATAATACGATACGTACATATGCATATATAATTATAGAGTAACATTGAGTTATGAAATATGTACATAATTTGGCGAAGGGATACACAGGTGGTGGCGTAGTAGTACATCAGGAAGACGGAAGAGGACGGCATATTAGAATCCGACGGAGTAAGAAGTAGACAGTGGCGTAGTAGTAAATCAAAAAGAGGAATTGAAGGCGGTGGAAGACGGCATATCGGAATCCGGCGGAGGAAGATGCATGGGGTGACGAAGTAGTAAATTGGGAAGACCACGGCGGAGTTCTCCTACTTCTTCTTCTCTCTTATGGGGATGAGTTCATCATGGATTTACTTAAGGCAAAAGACGATAATTTCAAATAGTTGTAAATCGTGTACAAAATATATTATAGTTTGCACCTTTGTTTTGGGATGAGTTATATGACTCGACTTTCTAAAATTATTGAGATATTTTTGGAAATCGAACTAGCATGTGGGAATACACTCGTCAAGATTGGTGGTAAAATATTTTCATGTTTAGACCTCCAAACCGATATGTTGTTTGTCTAATTTTGGTTCAGTTTTAGGTTGAATACTTAATTGTCCCTTATATATATATACATATTCACAATACTATATATATGTATACATATTTATACAGTATTATTATCATATGAAATAGTTTTGTAATTTAATATGTAGACTTGTAAATATAACATTACTTCTCTATATTTGTATATATATACTTCCACAATATCATATATATGTATACGTCGTTATATTATGTTATTATCCTATATATTTTGGTAGTTTAATATGTAAATTTTTACATAAATTATTACCTTTTTATCCTTGTATATATATATATATGCATAATATGAATATATCATTGTATAGAATTATTGTTCTATAAATTAGATATATAATTTAATATGTATATTTTTAACAACCTAGATTACATCAGTTCTATTTATATATAGTTGTCTATTAATATGTTACAAGAATATATAACACGTTATGAGAATATATAACACATTGCCAAAATTAGTTAATCTTTCAATTTTTAGATCTCTATCGTTTCATATAACTGGTTGCAAAAATACATTAGGCAATATGCGGTAAGGAAAACAAAAACAGTTGGATCGAACCTCTAATTTTCAAAATTACCGAGAAAGTAAAAGATCCGAGCAAATAAAAAACTAGCACAAACAACATGCAACATCGAGAACAAAGAACAACAACATCTAAGAAACAAACAAAAAAGGCAGCCACTAGAGATTCAAATCTAACTTTGTGATCTGATTCGGATGCCAACGTTGGAGAGAGAAGGAAAGCGAGGAAAAGGAAAACGCATGTGGTGGCAGAGGAGTAAATCGGGAAGACAAATTGAATGGACCTGAGTTTGTAGAGATTTTGAGATTATCAATGATATATCATGGTTTTTACCCATTTTTGAACCATGATATAAGTGTTTTTATTGAGTCTTAGTACTATTTTCGAGTCTATATAGAGTCTTTATAGGTTCAGGTACAATTGGAGCTAAATTAGAGATTTGGATACATTTTGGAGCACAATGGAAGTGTTGAAGTCGGATTGAAGTTGCACGATGGGTGTCGATCGACACAGACTGTTGGTGTCGATCGACACCAAGTTTTCCTATTCCAAAGACGTGAAGTTTCCAGAATTTTGCAGAAAATGAAATCTCCAAGGCTTTTCCTAATCTTCCAAGGAATTGAGGATTCGTACTTGAGCCTATAAATATAGTTTTCAAAGCCATTGTTTAGGCATTATCTCATACTTTAAGAATCATAGAAGTTTAGGTTTTTGGAGAGAAGAATCAGACTCCTTTAGAGCAGATTTGGAACTCATTTATTTTCTACTATTGATTTCTTTCATGCTTTCTATTCAAATAGTGATTTCTGTTTCATTGATCATGTATGAGTAGTTTGCTAGTTAGGTTTAGGGTTTTTCAAAGGTGATTGATGAATTGTTAGGTCGAATTAAATTGTTAGGATAAAATCATTAGAGTTCTTCATCTGGATTTGTGATTAATGCTTATTCTAGCTTCATGACCTAGAATATGATCTTAGGTTAATTAATAGATGCGAGAGTATTATTGATTGCCTGAACTAATGTTAGATGAGCAAAATACCTATTCGCAAAGAGATTTGGTTTAGGGTTTTGTGAACAATCGAACCTGAACTTTCATGCTTGTTTGAATTGTTAGAATTTGTAAAGAGATTTGGAATTCTAGGGTTTAGACATAGATAATCTTCGCAGCGAGAGTTGGTTGATTTTACATTAGTGTTTCGAGTTCAAGAACAGTTCCTCATATTTCCTAACATTCTGTCTAGATCTACAATTAGGATTCACCTGAGAATTTCTCTGAACCTAGCGTTTCGCCTCCTGAAGTTTACACCGTTTTATTTGCTTACTGTCTTTTCCTTTTAAATCTTTGTTCTTAGCATAATTCGAACCTAGAAAACCATAGTGTAGCTTTCACTTCCCTTGGGATTCGATAACCCTTTATACTTTAACTGCTTTGCTGTGCACTTGCAGTATTGATTTATTTGGATAAAATTTTGACCCTATCAAGTTTTTGGCGCCGTTGCCGGGGAAGTAATAGCTGTCTACGGAATCTAGTATTAAGATTTTGACTAGGTTTCATTTTTTGTTTTAGTTACTGACGCTTTTAGTTTCTTATTTTTGGTTTCAGGTGCATGCCCAGCACCAGAAGCAACAAGGAAAAGGAACTAATCGCACTCAACCAGGAACTCGGCCGTCTCGAACGTACGAACCGAAAATTTGCACGAGTGTCGATCGACACCAACAAGAGCATCGATCGACACCCTGCGCAGACAGAGATGGCGGAGCCTGTGATTTTGATTCGTGATGAAGCTGGAAACTTCACGGATCTGGACGGCAATAGGAGAAACAATCGTGGCCAGAGACTTGATGATAATGGAGTTGTTATCATTGAGCAAGCAATGCAAGCCGCACATGCAGACGTTGGACGCGGAAGAACACTTGGTGAATACAACAGACCAGACCAGTTTTATGCTAATAGAGCTGCGATCCGTCCTCCTGCATTCCAGAGGAATGACTTCGAGCTGAAGCCTGCCTACTACACACTTGTAGCTCAGCATCCTTTATATGGTCTTCCCAATGAACACACCATGGATCACATTGAGAGATTTGAGGACTTGCCATCAAGCATCAAGGCTAATGGAGTGTCCTATGACTATCTCTTCTGCAAGCTTTTCCCTTACTCGCTTGCTGGAGATGCATCATACTGGCTGAAGCAGTTGGATCCAGGATCCTTGACCACTTGGGAAGAAACAAAGAATGCCTTGTTATGTAACTTCTTTGATGATGCAAGATCCGAAGAGCTGAGGACAAAGATCACTACATTCTCCCAAGGACCTACTGAAGCATCCAAGGCTTCTTGGGTGAGGTTCAGAGCTTACCAAAGGGACTGTCCACATCATGGTTTTAGCGAGCCACAGCTCATCAGAATCTTTTACCGAGTGATCGATTGGAGGTACCAGATGGCCTTAGATGCTGCGAGAAATGGCAACTTCAACACCAGATATCCAGATGACGCGATGGTGCTTATAGAGAATTTGGCCTCTTGCAACAGCACCAAGAATGCAGACTTTGAGAGGAAACAACATGCTGGTGCAAATGGAGGAAGCCAAATAGCTGAGGTTAACAGGAAGCTAGACATCTTGGTGGGCAAAAAGCAAGTTCACTTTGCTAATGAGGTGGAGACATTTGAGCATGTGGAAGAAGAGGTTAACTATGTCAATGGTGCTAGTTTTCAAGGACAGAGGTTCAACAATCAGCAAGGCTATGGTTCTTCTTACCAGAAGTCTTTTTAGAACAATAACTTTCAGAGAACTTATGGTTCTTCTTCTTACCAAAAGCCTCCTGCACAAGACAATAAGATGGAGTCTATGCTAGAGCAAATTCTGGAGGGACAGCAGAAGATGACAGTGGATTTCAATGGGAAGATTGATTCACTTTACCAAGACTTGAATGGGAAGATCGATTGCTTGAACTCTCATATGAAGCAATTGGATGTTCAAGTTGCTCAAACTGCTGGAGCCTTGAAGAGACAAGATGGGTTTCTTCTTGGAAAGACTGATACAAATCCCAAACATCATGTCAATGCTATCATGGTAGGAAGTGCAGAAAATTTCGCGGATCTTGAGAAGTTTGAGGAGCTTGAAGAAGAAGATGTTGCAGTTGCAGAGTTAGCGTCGATCGACACCACTGCTGAGTGTCGATCGACACCACTGCTGAGTGTCGATCAACACCACTAGAAAAGCCCGACGATTCGAGCTCTGACGAAGCGAAATCGAGCAGGATCGACACTGAAACGTCGACACAAAACACTAGTGTCGATCGACACCAGCAGGGTATCGATCGACACCCTTCCCAGTCTTTGCCAAGCACGCCTGAAGCTTTAACAAATGTAGAGGAAAGAGTGTACAAGCCTAAAATACCCTATCCCATACCTCCTAGAAAGTCTAAACAGGAGAGAGAAGAAGCCAGATGCAAGGAGATGATGGATAAGCTGATGGTTGAGCTACCCCTAGTTGATGCAGTCAAGCTTTCACCTGCATTAAGAAGATATGTAAAGAGAATGGTTGTTAATGGTGTGAGTCCTGAGGAAGGAGCATTGCTTACCAGAGAAATGAATACAATTCTCTTGAACATAGTTCCAAGGAAGAAGAAGAAGGTGTGGGTTTCTGAACAAGTCAGTGATGTGATTCAGAGGAGGATTCAAGAGAAGTTACCCGATCCAGGGAACTTTGTGCTAGATTGCTCAATCTCAACAAGAAAGTTTCCTCGTTCTCTCTGTGATCTAGGTTCAAGTATCAACTTGATACCATACTCAGTTGTTGTTCGACTTGGAATGACTGATTTCAAGCCAACCAGAATCTCCCTTGTCCTAGCTGATCGATCTAAGAGAATCCCAGAAGTTGTTCTAGAAGATGTTCCCTTGAAGATTGAAGGTTGCATGATTCCCACAGACTTTGTGGTGTTGAAATATGATGAAGAACCTACAGATCCTCTTATTTTGGGAAGATCGTTCCTGGCTTCAGCTGGTGCCATTATTGATGTGAGGAAAGGGAAAATAGAGCTTGATTTGGGTGATGTTGTCATGAATTTTGACATGGACAAGTTAAGGGGACCTTCCACCATCAATGGTCAATCTTTTTCAGTAGAGATTTCTATGGATCAAGATCCAATCATGGAACATTCAGATGCCATTACTGCTGGGTTTGACAAAGAGATGGATTCTAAAGAGCAAGTGAACAAGGTGGTTGTTCAAGAGGCATTGGCTGAGAATTCTGAGAAAGATGTGGAGCTTGAAGACTGGAGTGGAAACAATCATATCTTCAGAACTATGGGCGAAGATGAAGGTCTAATCAATGTCAAGTTGATGGAGGAAGACGTTTTTGTGATGGAGGCAAGGATTGCAGAGCTAAATTGCAGAAAAAGTCAGAGATTCGAGCTGCAAAGTTGGTGTCGATCGACACCACTCCTAGTGTCGATCGACACCCTTCGCGTATCACACCAGAAGCTGTTTCCAATGCCACAATTCCATCACATGTGGTCAAACAGACGACTCCACTGTTAGGTACGATTTTTCTTTATATTTCGTTTTGGTTTTACTAAGTCCTAGTTTCAGTCAGTTGGAAAAAAGGAGACATTGGGCTCGACTCAGACCAGTGTCGATCGACATGAATGGTGTCGATCGACACCACGCGCAGACAAAGGTAAATCTTCTAATTGGTCTTTTAAGTTGTTTCTAATCTTTCTTTTAGCTAACTTCGGGCTTGATAACACTGAGGACAGTGTTGTTTAAGTCTGGGGAAGGTGATTACTGACTTTGTGTTTTGTTTTGAGAGTCATTTGAGTCAGTCAAAATCTTTGTTTTATTGAGTCAAAATCAGTGAAATTTTCAGTTTTCAGAAGAACTAACCACATAAGATTGACACTTGAAGGATCACTGCCATAGTAGTTGATTGGAGGTTTTACTAGGTAGAAAGCTGCAAGTGGATCGGTCTAACAAAGAGAGTTCAGATTCCTGCTTAGAGCTTGATATTCATTGGACTTAATTCCTCTTTCAGCACTGACAAGATAAGAACACTACAGTCTTTCCTTGATCTTCCCTTTAGAAAAGAAAGAAAAAAAGGAGTCTAAGTTAAATGAATAGTGCAAAGATCCACATGAGTCTGTCTCCTCACAAGGAACAATATTAGTGAGAACTCATGAACCTGTCTCCTCACAAGGAACACAAGTAAGAGTAACACTATTCCAAGACTTCAAAGGGAATGAGAAAAGTCAATGAAAAGATCTGTAGAACACCCTGAAAATGGGCAGCAGTTGACTAAGGGAAGAGAAAATAGGGGAGCTGTAAAAGGACTATCTTGATCAGGCACTAAGGAAGGGAAAGAATCTGTAAGTCCTTTGATCAATACTGTTGTTTGAGTTCGAAATTGTGTGAGCAAAAGGGATTTGAACTTGATTTGGGAGATTGCTAAGCTTGTGGTAAGTATACTGAAATACTACCTAAGGTTGGCTCAATGGTATGTGGATTCAAGAGTGTTGGTTCGATGTGATGTTCTGAAGGTTAGCTGGATATTTCTGTTTTCAAACCTCGAATCTATACTTGGTTTCTGTTTTGCTTGAGGGCAAGCAAAAGCTAAGTCTGGGGAAGTTGATATATCATGGTTTTTACCCATTTTTGGACCATGATATAGGTGTTTTTATTTAGTCTTAGTACTATTTTCGAGTCTATATAGAGTCTTTATAGGTTCAGGTACAATTGGAGCTAAATTAGAGATTTGGATACATTTTGGAGCACAATGGAATGAAGTCACGAAGTGTTGAAGTCGGATTGAAGTTGCACGATGGGTGTCGATCGACACAGACTGTTGGTGTCGATCGACACCAGGTTTTCCTATTCCAAAGACGTGAAGTTTCCAGAATTTTGCAGAAAAGGAAATCTCCAAGACTTTTCCTAATCTTCCAAGGAATTGAGGATTCGTACCTGAGCCTATAAATATAGTTTTCAAAGCCATTGTTTAGGCATTATCTCGAATTTTAAGAATCATAGAAGTTTAGGTTTTTGGAGAGAAAAATCATACTCCTTTAGAGCAGATTTGGAACTCCTTTATTTTCTTCTATTGATTTCTTTTATGCTTTCTATTCAAATAATGATTTCTGTTTCATTGATCATGTCTGAGTAGTTTGCTTGTTAGGTTTAGGGTTTTTCAAAGGTGATTGATGAATTGTTAGGTCGAATTAAATTGTTAGGATAAAATCATTAGAGTTCTTCATCTGGATTTGTGTTTAATGCTTATTCTAGCTTCGCGACCTAGAATCTGATCTTAGGTTAATTAATAGATGCGAGAGTATTATTGATTGCCTGAACTAATGTTAGATGAGCAAAATACCTATTCGCAAAGAGATTTGGTTTAGGGTTTTGTGAACAATTGAACCTGAACTTTAATGCTTGTTTGAATTGATAGGATTTGCAAAGAGATTTGGAATTCTAGGGTTTAGACATAGATAATCTTCGCAGCGAGAGTTGGTTGATTTTACATTAGTGTTTCGAGTTCAAGAACAGTTCCTCATATTTCCTAACATTCTGTCTAGATCTACAATTAGGATTCACCTGAGAATTTTCCTGAACCTAGCGTTTCGTCTCCTAAAGTTTACACCGTTTTATTTGTTTTCTGTCTTTTACTTTTAAATCTTTTTTCTTAGCATAATTCGAACTTAGAAAACCATAGTGTAGCTTTCACTTCTTTTAGGATTCGATAACCCTTTATATTTTAACTGTTTTGTTGTGCACTTGCAGTATTGATTTATTTGGGTAAAACTTTGATTCTATCAATCAACTCTTGGAGAAGAAGATACTAAAGAAGGAGGTGAGAGAAAATGGTGAACAGTTAAAAACAAATGAATAATTATTAATTTAGTTGTGGGATTTTAGAAATTATGTTGAATATTACACGTTATCGTCTTTGTTTGCTGAAAAGAAATTAAAATAAAAAAATATTCATATTGTGTTGTTCAAAGCACGTGGGGTATTATAGACGAAAGGAATGGCAAAATATTTTGATGTTTGAGCCTCCAAATGGGTCTCGTTCTTTTCTTAGTTTACTACCGGTTGTTTGCCATCTAGTTAATTGTCTCATTTAATAATTCTAAAATATACTTAATAAAAACTGTAAACCAAAACCAATGTAGTTTCTATATATTTTTTTTCTCTAAAATCAATCAACCACCTAAACAATCCATAAATTCAAAAACATTTTCTTTAAATTTAATGGGGAAATTTTTAAAATATCACTTTCATAATACCATTTTTCCAAAAGTACCATCAGTTTCATTTTCAGTAATACCACTTTATAAACATTTATAAAAACATAAAATTTTAAGGGTTTATAAGGGTTTATAAAACTTGTTATAACCTTAAATGTTTTTTTAATATTAGTTATAAAACCTTTTTAAACCTTTTTAAACCTTCAGACATGTTTTATAAGCCCTTTTTAATTTGAATGTTATAAACAATTTTTATAAATTTTTATAAAAATAGTATTTTTCAAAATGGACAAAAACAGTGGGACTTTTGAAAAGTGGTATTTCTTAAAATTTCCCAAAATTTCTTATCAATCACCATGTTACAACTCTTAATCCTTTAAAATTCCACAAATCTAACAACCTACCCACCAAATCACAATCTCTACAATCCCATAATCTAATAAACCTTATAAAAGAAAGAAGAACAAGTTAGAACACTTACATGTTAACTAATTCGAAGAGAGAAAGCGGAGAACGGTGGATTTTTGTTTTGAGAGAGAGAGAATTTCGCGAAATGAAAGAAAAGAAGCCCTTACTATGTGCTGGGAAACCGCTTATCGTTCACATAAGTATAGCACGCATCATAAAATTTTATTGGCAGGAAACGTCAAACGATTGAACACCGTGCTCCCATAACAGTTGCAGCTCATAAACCAATGGCTGCAAGAACACATCATGTGATCTCTTAGGATGCCCAGGGCCTGGTATGAGAATGGTTAGAAATAAACGCATCAGATGACAAAAAGTAATTTTCACTTCATTTTTTTTTGTCATCAGCCTAGATACTACAACGGTTCAGTTACCCAAACCGGTGGTACCGAGTTTATATAATTAACATCATCTAGACAAACACGAGCATTCCTGGTTAACTTGTCTGCTTTTGTATTTTTTGCGTGTGGGACATGTGAAATAGTGAAGTAAACACCTTGCTCCTCTACAACTCCTTCAAATGTAGTGCAAATGCAGGCCACTCCTCTGGATTATACACCATCTTAACTAGTTTAGAACATTCTGCTGCGAAAACCACCTCCGTCTTCTGATTTGCAATCATACAATGCATGTCGCCCAAATGAGGGATTATTTTTCAGTTTTCATTTATTTTATATCTTGAGCAACTTTTTTGTCGTCTGATGCGTTTGTTATATTACTATATTATTAACTAGTGGGTGATCCGCGCTTCGCGCGGAATATTACATGTCGTTTAATAATATAGTTAGAAAAAACTTTAGTAATATACAATATTAATTTATTTAGCTATATATTAACAGTTTTATGTGATTAGTAAAATAAAATTAATTGAAAACGTATATTATATAATAGAAAAGTATATATATATATATATATATAGAAGTCAAAAAAAATTTAGAAAGATTGGGTTCATAAACCTTATTACATATCAGAGTTTTGAATATTCATATTTACACACAAATTTAGATAGTCGAATATCTAATCTTGGTCCCACTTGTTAACTTTGGATGTAGAAAAATTATATGAAATATTATACTTACATTTCTCTCTTCTTAAATTTGAGTTGGATGTTCATTGATAGACATTAATCTACTTCGATAAACGTCTAATGTTTTCCAAATACATATACATTACATACAATATTGATCTCTTTTCATAAACGTTTGATATATTTCTAAGATGAACTCAATCTCTCTCTCTCTCTCTCTCTCTCTCTCTCTCTCTCTCTCTCTCTCTCTCTCTTTCTCTATCTCACTCACTTCCTCTCTTTCTCCTATACAGATAACATTTTGGTCCAGTTTTAACTTAACCTTCACTATTCTCCTCCTAATTCTTCTTTCTCTTGCCTTTCTCAATGTATGATTTTTCACTTTAAGTGCTGTAGAATTTTTATAAGACTTGTCTCATTATTTACTCGAAGATTGTGTTGAGCATGTTAAAGTTTTATTATAACAAATTTTTTCTTTCATAACATGTATTTTTGTCATTCGAGCTTCTAAATGTTTTCGTGAGTTTTTATTGTTGAACGAAGCATGTTCACTTGAACACCAATTTCTAACTATCAAATTAAGAAATATCTTTTAAAAACTATGTACATTTTTTCAGCGTGCTAATTCTTATTGATTTTTGAAGAAATTATATTATAGATGACAACATTTTTTATTTTATTGATATAAATTTTTTTTTTGGTCAGAATTTATATAAAGTTTATAATTTATAAACACTAAACTTTAAAATTATAAGACTAAGTAGATTAAATGGATATCCATATTGTTCTTTTAATGGATTAAACACCGTAAACTCTTTAAATTAGTGGGATAATGGACATTGTTATTTTAGATTAGAGATTTTAGTAATAAATTAATATTATCATAATAGTTTAATGTTTTAATTTTTTTTAACATTTTAGCTTTTTGTAATGGTTTTGTATCTGAAAAGTTTTTTTTTTGGAAAAATTGGATTTAAATATGATTATTGTTAAATTTTCTTGTTTTGGAGTCACTAAGAATATGAAAAGAAATTTACAAATTAGTGAAATTAGCTCAATATATAAACTATTTTTTTTATAAAGAATGATCTTTCAAATTCTATTTGAAACTATTTTATTAATGAATGATAGTTATTATGATAATTAAAAGGTGAAGGAACATAAAACATAAATTTTTTTTTTTAACAAAATTAATTGATGATGTGTCATTATTTGAAGGTATGTGTTGATGATGTGTCATCATGAGAAGAGAGTCTATTCTCCTTTATATATATAGATTTTAATTATCCTATTACAAACCTTGTTCAAAAATTTGTTATGCTCTAATCGGACGGCTAGAGAGGAACGCCGAAATAATAAATTGAAGATTAACTAGAGATTAATTGGAGAGCAGATATGTTTCCATGATTTAATTTAAATCAGAAAACTTATATTAAAGGAGAACAGCTGGACAAAGCTTAAATTTTTTTTTTTTTTTTTTGTCAACGAATCTAAAAGTTTTACATACAAGATGAGACATACCTTGAATTTGAATAAATCTAGATCCATTTATTTGGGACAAAACTAGATTCTTTTAAATCGGAATTTAAAATAGCAAACAGCTTAAATTAGATATGTTTCAATGTAAGGTACAACTAAATTTTTGTGTATATATATAAACACATTTTGTAATTTCCAGTTCATCTTTAAAACATCCTTAATTCATTTCTACCATCTAAGATGAAGAAATCGTTTTACATTATGTCCACCATTCCTACTATTTTCATTATTCTTGTGCTAGGTTTGTATATATATTTAAATCCGTCTAAAATATTTTACATATAAGTGTTCTACAAGATATTGTTTATGAATACCATGCTATTTCTTTTAAGTATCAATTTCCTTATAATTATCAGTTCAATTATGTTATTTAAAATTTATGCCAGAGATATTTTTTACCACAAAATTCTGTAATCTACAGTTTAGTTCTTTATATGTCTAGTCCATACCAAACCTAGAAAAATGAGTTCGAACTATTTTATGTTACACCTAACAGATCTAGAAAAGTATTTTTGGCATTTCTTCACATATTTTGGTTGATTAAAAAGATACTAGATTTCTCCATTTTAAGTACAGACTGTTGGATAAGCTTCAAGAAAAAAGGAAATCTTCTATTACTAATAAGAATAGGAAAGAGTTAGTTTCCTATTAGCATTAGGAATAGAAAATAGAAATAACAAAGTTGTGTTATCTCTATAAATACCAATGTTGAGTTGTGACATTAGGTATCAAGAACACAAAGTGTTTAGTTTTGAGAGAGTTTTCTAAACATCAATAAAGAGAGTTATTCTTTATAAACAAAGAGTGTTTCGGGATTAATACCTTTTACTTGGTATCAGAGCTTTAGGCCAAGCAAGTTAGGCTTGATCCTGGAGAGCGGTCGAACAGGGAGAGAGGCGTCACCAAGACATGGGAGACAACGTCCAGCCTGCCCGACAAAAGGATATAATCCCTTCCTCCATTCAATGTCCCATGCTTACAGCAACAAACTACACGGTTTGGGCCATGAGAATGAAGGTGCTGCTGCGTATTCATAAGGTCTGGGAGGCGATAGAACCTGGTACGCTTGCCCTAGACAAGAACGACATCGCAACAGGTTTATTGTTTCAATCAATCTCGGAGGCTCTCATCTTGCAAGTCGGCGAGCAAGAAACTCCGAAAGAGATATGGGAAGCAATAAAAGCGCGTCACCTTGGAGCTGATCGGGTCAAGGAAGCGCGTCTGCAAACTCTTATGTCAGAGTTTGAGCGAATCAAGATGGGGGATTCGGAAACAATCGATAGCTTCTCAGGGAAGTTATCGGAGATCGCTACAAAATCCGCTGCACTTGGCCAAATTATTGAAGAACCAAAGATGATTAAGCGGTTCCTCAATAGTCTGCCAAGAACAAAGTACATACATCTAATAGCTTCTCTTGAGCAAGTATTAGACCTCAACAAAACAAGCTTCGAAGATATCGTTGGAAGACTCAAAGCATACGAGGAAAGAATACTCGACGAAAACAACGGAAACACTCAAGAGAAGGTGTTATATGCAAACTCGGAAGAAAGAAACTCAAGCTCGTCGCGAGGTAGGGGACGAGGGAGAGGGGGAAAAGGACGAGGAAAAGGCAAGAACAATTCGCAAGAAGGATCTTCAAATCAAAACAATCAAGATCGTCCAAAAGAAAAGAAGGACAGATCGGAGGTGATTTGTTTTCGATGCGATAAGAAGGGACACTTTGCCTCGTCATGCCCCGATAGGATACGAAAGATGCAAGAAGCCAATCAAGCAGAGACAGAAGAAGCTGATCCGGCTCTATATATGCATGAGATTGTATTCTTGAATGAAGAAAACGTGATCCCGAAGAAGTATGAAGTCGTTGGAGAAGATGAAGGACTATGGTATCTTGACAATGGCGCGAGCAACCATATGACGGGAAACAAGAAGTTCTTCTCAGAACTCAACGAAAACATCAAAGGAAAGGTCAAGTTTGGCGATGGATCTTGCATTGAAATAGAGGGAAAAGGATCAATATTATTTCAAAGCAAGACCAACGAACAGAAACTTGTCTCGGACATCTATTACATCCCTTCTCTCAAAAGCAACATTCTAAGCTTAGGACAAGCTACTGAAGCAGGATGCGATGTAAGGATGAGACAAGAATATTTGACGGTTCACGACCGACGAGGAAAACTCTTGGTGAAGGTACAAAGAACACCAAACAGGCTGTACAAGCTTAAGTTGAAGATTGGAAAGCCGATATGCTTATCGACAAGCATAGAAGATGATACTTGGAGATGGCATGCGAGGTTGGGGCATGTGAACTTCAAGACATTAAAGGCGATGTCTCAGCAAAATATGGTACTTGGAATGCCAGAAATTAGAGAAGAAAGAAGACTATGTGAATCGTGTTTGGTGGGCAAACAAACACGACAATCCTTCCCTAAGGCAACCTTGTATCGAGCTAACAAACCCTTGGAGCTCTTGCACGCTGACCTCTGTGGACCTATAACACCAGCAACCTCAGCTCAAAACAGATATGTGTTCGTCATTATAGACGACTTCTCGAGGTACATGTGGACAATCTTGATGAAGGAAAAGAGCGAGGCGTTTGCAAAGTTTAAAGTGTTCCGGAGCCTCATGGAAAAAGAGTTAGGGAAGACGATCCTAACCTTACGAACCGACAGAGGAGGTGAGTTCACGTCAAAGGAGTTCCAGGATTTTTGCAATGACAATGGCATAAAGAGACATCTGACCGCTCCCTACACGCCACAGCAAAACGGAGTGGTAGAGAGGAGAAACAGGACGCTTATGGAGATGACGAGAAGCATCCTGAAGGCTATGAAGGTACCTAATTACTTATGGGGAGAAGCAGCTCGACACTCGACCTACATAATTAATAGGGTACCGACGAAAGCTCTTGAGAAGATGACTCCATATGAATGCCTGCGAGAGAAGAAACCGAGTATTGAGCATGTAAGAGTCTTCGGATGTCTTGCGTATTCGAAAATAGATTCTAATCTCGTAAAGAAGTTAGATGATCGTTCCATACCATTGGTGAACCTTGGGATCGAGCCAGGATCCAAGGCGTATAGATTATACAATCCCTCGACAAGGAAGATAGTTGTTAGCCGGGATGTAGTGTTTGATGAAACAAAAGGCTGGAGTTGGAACGAGGCGACTAACGAAGCAAGTTTGAGTCCGGGCATGTTTTACATGAGATGGGGTTCAACAATAGATGCTGGAGCAGGACCTGCTAATGTTGGGGAAGATATCCCCGATGACCAGATCGAAGATGACGATCCTCATAGCCCTCATAACCAAGAGCAAGCTAACGACCATGAGCAAGAACAAGCTGTACCGCAACAAGTTCAGCAACCGGCTCAACCGTTAAGGAAATCAACACGTGAAACATCCCTACCACGCTACCTTGATGACTATGTCCTACAAGCGAATGTAGAGTGCGAAATACTCCTACTATCCATCAACAATGAGCCGAGGAGTTTCAAGGAAACAAGGAATTCATTAGAATGGACTCAAGCGTGTAAAGAGGAGATTGACTCGATTAACAAGAACAGGACATGGCGTCTAGTTGAGAAACCGCTTGAGACAAAGATCATTGGGCTCAAGTGGATATTCAAGATCAAGAAAAACGCAGATGGTACAATCAATAAGTACAAGGCACGCCTCGTAGCGAAAGGATATGTACAAGAATGCGGGATTGATTTTGATGAAGTCTTTGCACCAGTTGCGAGATTAGAGACCATAAGGTTGCTGATTGCATTAGCTGCTTCACATGGATGGGAGATCCATCACCTAGACGTGAAAACAGCATTCTTACATGGCGAGCTGAAAGAAGATGTCTATGTAACACAACCTGAAGGATTCGAAGTAAAGGGAGAGGAACATAAGGTCTACAAGCTTTCAAAAGCTCTGTATGGTCTTAGACAAGCTCCGCGAGCTTGGAACACTAAGCTAAATCAAATTCTGCAAGGAATGCGATTCAAGAGATGTTCTAAGGAGACTTCAGTGTACCGCAAGGAAGAAGGAGGTACATTGTTGATTGTTGCAATCTATGTTGATGATCTATTTGTAACAGGCAATACGAGCAAGGTCATAAGCGACTTCAAGCATGGAATGTCAACCAAATTTGAAATGTCTGACCTTGGTAAACTTACATATTATCTTGGTATGGAGGTGTGTCAAGGAGACAATGGGATAGAGATTAAACAAGAAGCTTATGCAAGACGGATCCTTATAGAAGCTGGTCTTGAAACATGCAACTCAACTCATGTTCCAATGGAGTTTGGCTTGAAGGTTTCAAAGGCACTGGAAGAAGAAGAGATTGATCCCACCACATACAGAAGAAACGTTGGCTGCTTACGCTATTTACTGCACACACGACCTGATCTTGCATTCTCGGTTGGTGTAGCAAGTAGATACATGCAAAGCCCACGCAAATCTCACGGTGATGTGATGAAACAAATCCTTCGCTATCTAAAAGGAACCATGGCATATGGTTTGAAGTTCAATCGAGAAGGCTCAAGGGAGATCACCGGCTACAGCGATAGCAGCCATAACATCGATCCGGATGACGGTAGAAGCACTACAGGACACATCTTCTACTTCGGCTCTTCACCAATCACTTGGTGTTCGCAGAAACAGGACACGGTGGCTCTTTCATCATGTGAGGCTGAATTCATGGCTGCAACGGAAGCGGCTAGGCAAGCCATATGGCTACAAGATGTACTCGGCGAGATCACAGGATGGAAAGCTAAGCAGATCATCATCAAGATAGACAACAAATCCGCAATAGCACTTACCAAAAACCCAGTGTTTCATGGAAAGAGTAAGCACATACACAAGAGGTATCATTTCATAAGAGAGTGCATTGAAAGGGAAGTTGTGGATGTTGAACACGTGCCTGGTACTGAACAAAAGGCGGACATTCTAACCAAAGCATTGGCTAGAATCAAGTTCGGTGAAATGAGGAGCTTAATCGGAGTTCAAGACATGTCAAAGACAAGATTGAAGCTTAAGAGGGAGAATGTTGGATAAGCTTCAAGAAAAAAGGAAATCTTCTATTACTAATAAGAATAGGAAAGAGTTAGTTTCCTATTAGCATTAGGAATAGAAAATAGAAATAACAAAGTTGTGTTATCTCTATAAATACCAATGTTGAGTTGTGACATTAGGTATCAAGAACACAAAGTGTTTAGTTTTGAGAGAGTTTTCTAAACATCAATAAAGAGAGTTATTCTTTATAAACAAAGAGTGTTTCGGGATTAATACCTTTTACAGACAACTGAGATTTATTTTTGAAATATCACAGTAATAGGAGTTGTGGAGAATGTGCAGCAAGGAGAACGAGAACAATGTATTACCAAGTATCCAAGAAAATCAAGAAAATGTGCTCGCAACGAATGCCAGGCTGAGTGTGTGAAGAAGAAGAAAGAAGGGGCCGGTGTGTGCTCTGGAGAGTGGTGCAATTGCTATCATTGGTGCCCTTAATTTGTGTTTTTTTTTGTTTAGTTTTTAAATTACAATATGAGTCTTACGATAAAATAATAAATTATCATTTTCAAGTCTGAGTGGCGTTTCGGTTCAGTGTTTCAGGTTTAAGGGTTGGATTTATCCGTTTTCATCATTTTCTCTTTGTTATAGTATCTTATAAGTTTCATGTTTTGTCTCCGGGAATATGTAGTTTTTCCGCCGGCTTTGTCTCCTTTTTTGGAATTTTGATCTCTTGTAAGGTTGTTTCTTTGGCTAAGGATACGGTGGTGTAGGCCTTGTATTGTGCCATTTATGTAATCTGTATTTTGGCTAAACCAAGTATGGTTATAAATTTAAGAACATATGAAAAAAGAAGTCTGAGTGGTGTAGTTTTTTGCTTATACACCTTAACCTGCCAGTTATTCATCTTGCTATCTATTGAGCAATAAATACGCTATTTACAACCATCACACACATACCACAATCACACTTAATTTGATCCCATCTGCACTGCTTTAATATTCCGACCTGTTTTAGAGTGTAGTCCAAAACCGTCTTTTTAAAGGCAATACAATTGTAGAAAACTTATCTATATGATAATCTTCCATCATCATGCCTAATCTGATTACACCCTCTCATCCATATCATTATCTTCTTCAAAATCAATTTCGCTATTCCGATATACACTATGGCAAATGGAAAGATCATCGCTAAACTGAAGTACTCTATCCTCTATTTCAAACTCAAACCTTTCCCATAACATCTTCATCATCGATTTCATTGTTTTCAATTGGTATGTTAGTGTGTTCGTCGAAGGACACTCAAAATCTGAATCACGTTTATCTTCCAACATCTTAAGAATTCACTCTCTTTCAGCATCTTTATTTTCATCTCTCTTAGGGTTCTTCGTTTTTGATTTTTTAGGATTCTTAGTTTTTACTTTTGATTTGTGTCAGAGCTTGATTGGTTCTACCGCTAACACCTGCAAATGAGCTTTTGCGGATGGTAGCGGTTGTTGGCGTTTGACAACAATCACACAAAACGTTTTTTACCGCTTCGAACCGCTTTTTATCGCTCAAAATTAAAAGCTCATTCCAGCTAGCGTTTGCAGTTGCGGCGATTGCGGGTGGATAAATAAAAATTTTTAAAATTAAAAAACACAAAATTTATCTAAAATCATGATATATATAAGAAATTTTTTTTTAAAAATAAGATTTAAATATTATAATTACAAATAAATAAATAAATTTGACACTTTTTAACTTATATTTATTAACAATCTTTCATAATTTTATATATGTAAGATCTATAAACTCGAATTAATTTGATATATATATATATAACAACTAAAATTCTTTTCATCTAAAATCTCCATATAAAAAAACAATTTCTCTATTGAAATCATAACTTTTAGCCAAACTAAAAATAATTAAAAAATAAAAGTAAGTATTATACACATACTATTTTTATAATTAATTATGTTTAATTGATAATTTTATAGTTTTTTATAATAATATGGTTTTAATATTTTTAATAGTTATAAAATATGTTTATATTGTTAATTTATTGTTTAACCGTTACTGCACCCGCAAGTTAACCAGTCGTAAATATCCCGCAAACGCACCCGTTTTCAACCGATGTACCAGTCGTACAAACCGCTTAGTAACCTTGTTAACCGCAATCTCCCGCTTCTGCAAACTTCCGCAACCGCAACCGCTGCGTTTAAACCAGTCAGGCCCTCAATTGAAGTAGAAATTTCGAAACAAATTTATGAAATTAACGGTCGAGTTAGATTTCGGTTTGGGTTGGTTTAATTAGAGTTGAAATTCGGTTTTGATGAGTTGGTTTAAGATGCTTAATCACGATTTATAACAACAAACACAACATTTTAAAATCAGTGTGGTTCTGAGCATTTAACTTTATCTTATGTGGTTTTGGATAAAAAAAGTTTAATGTGTGTAGCATTAAACAGATGCCTAAACTTTGTGTGGTTATAGGCAGAATTGAAACTTTCGATGGAACCAGTTCTAGTAGACCGATCACCTACTTTCCGCAAAGAAAAACTTTTTTCAATCACTATACTATGAGGTAATTTGCAACAATTTTTTAACATAAATAATATATAAACCTAAAAATAGGTAATACTCTTGTTTGAAAACGCGGCTGAGACGGACGATTCCTTTGTGATAAGGCGTTTGATGGCCTTGATCCACCGAGATTATGCCTTAATTTGACAAAAACTCATGACTCTTAAAAAATGAAAAATTTAATCACTTGAATTTCGTAATCCATAATAGTTTAATAGATCTATTATATTTCACTACAAATAACAATAAAAACAAGATACAAATGGGAAAAAAAAATTGTAAAGAAAAAGAAGTAGTAGATGCTGGTTTGCAAAGCTTTAGGAAAAAAAGACGAGGCCTAACTAGATTAATTGATTAATTCCGAACATGAATAAATTCCAAGTAAATCTAGTTTAATTTCTTATTAATTGATTAATTGTTAGGCTCTCATCTCGACCATTCAAAATTTCAAATGGCAACTGAAGAGAACAATGCTGACAGACTGACACTGACAGTCATGGTATTTTGATTTTCGATATGCTAACCGAACTGGACACCTCTGTAGTTTGGTTTGATGGGTAGGCCGGTTAGACATAAAAACCGGTTTGCTCTCCCTCAGAATCTCGGACCAAACCGAATACTCTTACATAAAACCTAAGACACGACGACTCTGTGACTGTCTGTGTGCGTTACCCTCGATTCGCTGCCTTTTTTTCTACATTTGAAATCAGCTCTGTGACTGTGTTCGAGGCGGAGAAAATGTCGTTGACCAATCAGCTCTCTTCTTCGATGATATCTTCTTCTTCATCCACTTTTTTAGCCCCTTCGAATCTACATCCCAGGTACTGTCTTTTGGGTTAAATTCCAGAAATCAGAGCGATATGATATGCAGTGTTCATCGTTTTTCTCTGATTAATCTTCAATTCTCTGGTTATGTTTTATCCTTCCTGATGTTTCAGACCTCGAAATGCATCGTTTCCAATGGCTAAAAGGATCAATTTTTGCAAATGCGTTGCTTCTCCAACAGAAAAGATTGGTAAATCTTTCTCTTTCAAATCCTAATTTCCAGTGAAATTGATTGGTTTGCTAATACTCAATGTTATTTATGTTCGTTATCTATAGAATATAAGACAAGTGTTTCCAGGAATTCAAACATGTCCAAACTTCAAGCTGGGTACTTGTTTCCAGAGGTTTGTATCAGAATCTGTTTTTTTTTTGTTTAATTTATAACTATTGTGACATTGTTTCAAATTTATTTGGGAAAATTCAAGTAGATTGCAAGAAGAAGATCTGCACATTTGGTGAAATACCCAGATGCACAAATTATAAGTCTTGGAATAGGTGACACAACTGAGCCAATTCCTGAAGTTATTACTTCTGCAATAGCAAAGGTACAATTTTTTTTTTTAATCTCAATTGAATTAAGCTCTGTATCTAGAGAATGAAAACATAACGTTATTATTCTATATAAGCTTAATAAACATCTAATTTCAAGAGATCTCCTATGTTTTTATCTGCAGAAAGCCCATGATTTGTCCACTATAGAGGGTTACAGTGGCTATGGTGCTGAACAAGGTTCAAAGGTTAGTGCAGTCTTCATTGTTACTTTAATTTTAATATCTGTATACTTGTAGTAGCTATGGATATAAGCTCAAGATTATATATATAATGTGTTGAATTGAACCATGAAGCTCCTTAACAATGTCACTTCTGACCTCAGTTTATTGTATTTATGTCTGTCATCAACTAGTTATTTGTTAGATCTTAATACTTCATCAAAAAAAAAAAAAAAAATTCTGTTTACATGATCTTGTTCTTGATAAGTCCATGCATATAGTCGAACTTTTACATTCCTACTTTTTAGTACATTTATTCTTCAAACTGTTTCTGTAGTCAAGAGGAGACGAGAAACCTGTTTTCATATTTCTGAATCTTGTAACTAAATGGAAATTTCGTTTGAGCAGCCACTGAGAGCTGCAATTGCTAAAACATTCTACGGTGGACTTGGTATAGGGGACGACGACATTTTTGTCTCTGATGGTGCTAAATGTGACATTTCACGTCTCCAGGTTTGTTTCTGGGCAAATAAATCTGACCAAGTTTTAAATAATTAGCACAATTCTATTAGAAACTTAGTGTTCTTGTTTCTTGATTTCTGATGAGCCCCTAAGTATGAAGCAGAGCATTGGGCCAGAGGAGATGGGCTGTATGAGACAATCTACAAGGATCCGAAGGCCCAATTCACGATTCATCAACTGAGAGGATAAGTCTTCTGTTTCTCGTTCGTTTTTAACGTAATTTGTTTCAGTTAAATAAGTTGAAGTGGTCCTCCTACTTGTACGGAACCACTCAACCACTTTCCATGTTTTCCCTAAGTGTAAGGAATCGTGATGATTCCACCTTGCTTCCGTTGTATTTTCATCTATTTAAACAATGAGAAAAACCAAAAAGAGGTAGTCTTAACTACCCAAAATCAAGTGTCTTATGTTCTTGTTTTATCTTTGAGAATTCTTAGCTTTGATTGTGTTCAAAGTTTGGGACCTTTACCAATTTCACTCTTTTTTTTTCAGGTTATGTTTGGTTCCAATGTTACAATTGCTGTCCAGGATCCGTCATACCCGGTAAAATCTGTCGAAACATGAAACTAAACTCTTGCTACAATCTGCTAATTTTCCACAACTTTGAAACGTGACTTCTTTTCAATTTTTATACACATGCAGGCTTATGTCGACTCTAGTGTTATTATGGGTCAGACGGGACAGTTTAATACAGATGTCGAAAAGTATGGGAAGATTGAGTACATGAGATGCACTCCAGAGAATGGTTTCTTCCCTGACTTATCCACTGTTGGTCGAACGGATATAATCTTCTTCTGTTCACCAAACAATCCTACTGGTGCTGCGGCCACGCGAGAGCAACTAACACAGTTGGTTCAGTTTGCAAAGAAGAACGGATCGATTATAGTCTACGATTCTGCATATGCAATGTATATGTCAGATGACAACCCACACTCCATCTATGAAATCCCCGGAGCTGAGGAGGTAAACCAGACTTTAAGTTGTTATTCTGATGAAGAGGCCTGCGGGTTCCGTTTATTAGGGGTAGTTTGGTTTGTCGGGTAGTTTGGTTCGAGATAATTCTACTGAAAATAACCGAATAAATTACGGTTCGGTTTGTTTCGGGTATTGGGTAGTTTGTGTATTAATTTCGGATAAGTTTGGTATAATTCTGATAAATTCGGATAACTTCTGTTGGTTCGGTTTTGGTTTATTTGGGTATTTCGGTTCGGGTAATTTGGTTCGAGAAAATTATATCGAAAGTAACCGAAATAAATTACGGTTCGGGTTTGGATTCCGGGTAGTTCATGTATTAATGTTTTTACCGAAACTAGCCATAGTTTTTGTTTTTTTGTTCGAATTCGGTCAAATTTGGGTAAATTAGATAATTTCAGTTAGTTTGGTTCTTCGATTCAGAATTGTTAATACATTTTTAATGAAATTTGGTATAATTGGGTATGATTTGGTATATATTGGTTTAAGATTTTTTTTTTTAAAAGAATAACCGATCGGTTCGGCCAAACCAAACTGCACCGAACCAAATCAATTTTAAAATGTTGCTGATCGGTTTAACCTAAGTAACCAAAACCGAAAACCGAAATTCTCGGTTTAGTTTGGTTGGAAAACTCCTGTTCGGTTAAAAGTTGGAGGCCTATTCTGATGTATGTTAGTTTTCGAAATGCCATTAAACCGACTCTTGTTTGATGAAATGCAGGTGGCGATTGAGACGTCTTCGTTCAGCAAATACGCAGGTTTTACTGGAGTGAGACTTGGTTGGACTGTGATCCCAAAACAGCTGCTGTATTCGGACGGATTCCCCGTTGCTAAGGACTTCAACCGTATAGTATGCACTAGCTTCAATGGTGCCTCTAATCTCTCCCAAGCTGGTGGACTTGCTTGCCTCTCCCCTGAAGGGCTTGAGGCGATGCGCAAAGTGATTGGATTCTATAAAGAAAACACGAACATAATAATGGAAACGTTCACTTCACTTGGTTACAATGTGTATGGAGGGAGGAATGCACCGTATGTTTGGGTGGAGTTCCCGAGGCAGAGCTCGTGGGACGTGTTCTCGGAGATTTTAGAGAAGACACATGTGGTCACAACGCCTGGGAGTGGGTTCGGACCTGGAGGTGAAGGGTTTGTTCGGGTTAGTGCCTTTGGGCATAGAGACAATATATTAGAGGCATGTAGAAGATTCAGGAAGCTCTACAAATGAGTAAATAGGTTAAAATTGCAGTAGATTGAATAAAGTTGTTGGATATGAGATTGTTCATTGTTATCTTGTTCATCTTTCATATGGAGTTTGTATGCAGAAATAATTGACTCAGTATTTTTCTACTGAGCTGTAAAATATTTTCAGGACAATTTTAATGTTTTTAAATATCAATTTACGAATTCTAATCTTTTGTAGCAGTGAAAAATATGAGATCAATTATGTTTTTTTTAACCATATGTATCTACAAATTCTAATTTTCGTTTTAACAATGCAAAATATGACAATGTTTTATGCCATAAAACCAATGATTTTTTTTTGTTTTTTCTTTTTTGGAATGAATGTTAAGTTTTATATCATTTTCGAGTTTGAGACTGGAATTACAAAGAAACTTAGAAAACAGAAAGACCAAAATATAAAACAAAAGTGTAGTTACAAACGGAAACATAGAAAGCACAAAAACGATAAGATAGGGCTACATCCAAGCCGACTAGCAGATTCTCAAAGACGAAACACCGATTCCGAACAACCTACACTCGGAAATTGGCACTTGCAAATCTTAGGATTTGGAGTCTCATCGTCGTTGCCACGAGCAACCGTAGACGAGGCTAGCCCTCAAACCTCGCCGGAAAACGGCACCTACAGCTTCTCCGAAGATAAGCACAAAAACGAGAACGCTTCGACCCACCAAATTACAAACCGGCCGCACGAGAGCATGTAGGCCAGCTAGAGAAGCCGCCTCTAGCCCCCAAATCCTGAGCTTGAAAAACTGCAAGACCCATCTCCCACGAAAAGTAATTGGTCGCCACGCCTCTATTTGAAACCAAGTCACTGAAACCAAGTCACCACTGCAGCTAACAATGAAGCCATCCCTCACCGAAATTTGAAAACCTTCAAAAACGCCGAACCAAAACCCGAAATAGAAACATAAATACACACCGGAGAAGAGAAGATGAGCCACACGGATGGCCTTGAACAGGAGACGAGGCGGAGGAAACACACCGAACCGACCTTTGAAGACCGCCTGAGCCTCCACACCGGTAGACGAGGAACAATCAGTGACCACCAAGAGAAGCCCACCTCGAACGAAGAAACCGCCAACACCAAGCCGCCTCAAAACTCCACCGACGGGATCTAGACAAACAAATGACAAACAACGACAAATGAAGAGAGCCGAGAGAGACCAACAGATGAGGAAGATCGGAGACTAGACTAGGAGAGGTTTGAGCTCCACACAAATGGAGACGAGGAGAACACGCAGGAATACCGGACAGGAAATCCCGATCTGACCACCGTCCTCTAGCGAGCCAGGATCCAGAAATCGAAAGCTCCGACAGACACCGCCAACGAACTCTGAACAAGCACCAACACCTAACCACAACCAAAAACCGTCTTCAACACCACCCACGAGCACCAACACCTAACCACAACCAAAAACCGTCTTCAACACCACCCACGAAGAGGAACCTCCGACGAAGCCACCGTGAGACCACCGCACCCAACTACCCAGAAAAGACTGCCGCCCTCTAGCAGAACATAAAAGGGAAGAGGCGCGCCACCAGTAGAGACGCGACGACCCTCCGGAAAAAACCACCTCGTCGAGGCACCGGAATCACCAAAGCAATCACGGTGTCGCCGAACCCAACGCTTCCCTGAACCACCCAAAAGAGCAGAAAAACTCCGATGTCGCCAAGCCGGGAGAAAAAAAGGAAAGAAGAGGGGGAGCCCTCTCACGGCACCGGCGAGGAGCGCCGGATGCCACAGAGGCAACGAGATCTACAAAAAGCTTCGACGGTGGCTGAACTGAAAGGGAGAGAGGAAAAAAAATAGGGCGAACTTCTCCTTCAAGTTAAGGATATCTGCTGTCCTCTTGGGGGGTTTTATACCATTTTCGAGTTTGAGACATAAATTACATAGAAACTTCTTTAGTTTTTAATTTAAATATGATTATCAAAACCGTATCCCATTTTTCTCCAGGACTTTGATCGCTGGAACCATCTTCGTCTTGGCTTCAGAGCAACCATTGTGAATCTCAGTCTTCAACTTGTTACCAAGTTGCTCTTGACCTAGTTGTTTGAGAAAACATGTCTCTAATTCATGTCCATTTGACATGAGGGGTATTTCTAAAATGAATATACTAAACACTAACTCCAAATCGACCGAGATCCTCTATATATTAATTGAAAAGTATTTTAAATAAATAACTTTACATTCATGTGTGATTTACAATAATGTTATTTTACTAATGTCTCATCATCATAATTATTCTCACCAAATATTTAAAAGTACTTATGTTACTAGATTAATTACATGATGTGTCATTACTACATTATTACATTCATATATCTCTTATTAAACCAATCATAAAATTAATTATTAATTAAGAAAAATCTCACTATCTTTTTTTATTATTTGATAGTCACGAAATTAGTAACTATTTAAAAACTATTTATTAGCCATTTTATAATATAAGAAAGATTGATATTCAATTATATCATATTAATTATTTAAAAATATTATATTTTTCCTATCATCTTTGTGTTAACTTTATTTTTTAAAATAATTTGTTACATCATATCAAAATATAATAAAAGGTGTATATTTTTTTGTCTGCATATGCCATGGTTTGAATTTTTTAAAATGAATTACATCACTAAAATTGTTAAAAGTCCCACATTGAGTATTCTTTTTTGTGTGATGGCACCAAAAACTTGATGTATATATAATGTTTTCCTAAAAACAAGACAATGTGAAAGTTGCAAGTGCACAACCGTCAATCGTAGTACTTTAGGTATCAAATCTATAGAGAGTCTTGAGTGCACAATAGTTCTCAAAATGAAACGAAAACTAAGTCGAAATATGGTTTTGAGTTTTGGTGCAAATGAATGCAAGTGAATACAATTGAAACAAAAGTAATTAGCAAGCAAATAACGATTTTGAAAGATGTAAAACCTATGATTTAAAACATTGGGATGACATAGAATCTTTAGGGGTCATCGATAAAACTATTCATGCATGTTTAGGATGGTATATCCTAGTAAATCCAATGGAAGTTTCTAAACTCAAATCCATTCTAACATATGATCAACAATACTCTCATATCCGATGATCTCTTTATCTATCAACCTACAACAATACTCTCATATTTGATGCAAGATGATAAACAAGCAGTAATGATGGGATCTTTAGGGGTCATCAAGCTCTCGCAAGTTAATTTAATATGTTAATTCATTTTCACAATAATCAAGCTCTCACAAGTTATGGAAATGAACTCATATCTGCTATGTTCGATTTGGTAGCGAAGTAGTGTGCAAACAATACCAATATAGAATCAATTGCTAACTGATCAAGAGAGCAATATGCAGTATTTAGAGCATAGATAAATAATTCCTACTTAACTCCTAATCCTAAATCATTCGATCATATTTGTTAAGCCATGATGATTCCCCTTTAGAGACCATTAATCCCAACAAATGACTACTCACATTAATCAAACAAGCAACAATAACAGAGATAAACATATTATTGTTGATGAATGAAAGCGAATAGGGTTCAGAAAACAACTCTTGGCGATGATACAAGGAAAAAATCTTCTTGAAAAGCAGAAAGTAGCAAATTCTCAAACCAAAAACTATGAAAAATCATGAAACTTTAGATGGTGGCTGATGACACTAAATTTTGGCCCCTTTTACTATCATAAGTGAATGCTTTAATAAGCATTCCCCTTAGGTTTACATGCATAAATAGTAGTTTTCGAGTATTTGTATGGTCAAGACTCTTTTCAGAAAAACTTAGCAAAAAAGATGTAAAACAGAGCAAAATGACGTTTTTGACAAATTCGGACTGCCAGGAGTTTAATATCGGATCAAGACCTTCCACCAACGCCATCTTCGTCAAATTTGGACGCAAGTTTTAAGGGAATGTTAGCTTTCATACTCAATGGGTTTTAAGGAAAACTAACGGTTAGATCTGAATTTATGACGTTTTTACTGAAGACATGTCATGCAGTCTAGCAGGAGAAGCAAGAGAAGAAAAAAGATTTGATCACCAAGTGATCTCGCCGCGCCACCAAGCTTCGACTGCGCGGACAGGGACCTCTCCACCGCGCCACCAGCTTCCCAAGCCATGGCCAAACACCTCTTGGCCGCGCCATGAAGCCTCGCTCGCGCGACCACATCAAATGACGTTTCCCGAGCCCGTTTACAAACCCGTCAAGCCCAATTCCCGTCAAACTCGGGAAAAATCTAAGTGACACCTAAGAGGACCTCAAGACCTATAAATAATCATCTTCAACAGCTTATTTTCGTGTGCCTCCACAATATTTTCACAGCCACCAAAAACTTTATGTTTTCATTGTGTTTACTCTTTTGCTCTAACTGGTGACCACTAAAGTAACAATAGGAATGATTAGGAAAATAATGAAAGGAAAAAAAGAATGAGAATTATTTTTCCTTCCCAAATTAATAGGTAATATTATAACTCTTCCCTTAACCATAAGGAATGAAAAGGAATCATGGGTACAATATATTACTTTTAAATGGTGTAATTTTTAAGGAATGATAAAGAATTTAATGTTCCTTCTCATTTCTTTGGTCACCAGTTATAGCTTTTGTTTCTAAGGGAGATAGATCTATTCTTGAACCCTCATTGTTTCATTGCTTTGATTTCGTTTATGCAATACTCTTTACCCATGACCGTGTCTCGCATAACCTTGTGCGACTAGTTCTATAGTTGGGTTTGAGTGTTCGCATATGAGGATTTCATGTTTGGATTCTTAGGTTGATAGATTAGGGATTTTTAATACTTTTAGATCGTTCTTCGTTTATCGTTGTTCTTAACGCAAGTAGGCTAAACTCGCGATCTAGCTTCGGATCTTAGGATTAGTAGAACCATTAACGTGTTTAATCTATTAACCAGATCTAGGGAAAAAAGAGAAATCGCTTCGTGAGGTGTGAGTTGCACACTCACGGAGCGTATACAAACTCGTTTTTATTGCTTCTTCTACTGCGTCGTAAGATGCGACCGCATACTTACAGAGTAGTTAGACATAGGTAGTCGATTCTATGAAATAGGTTGATTACACTTTCGTGTTTCAGTTTAAAGACCTTGTCTAATCGATTACCCTTTTCATTGAATTATTTACCTAGATCGATCCGTGAACCCCCGCGAAATCCTTTTGGTCCAACGTTTCGTTAATTGATTTTTACACCATTTTATTTGCTTCAAGTGTCATTGGTTTGATTACTCTTTCCGTACTTTCTTTCATTCGCCTAGTTTACTTTTACTTTCCTTACTTTTCAATTCCCGCATTCAATAGCTAACAAAACCGTGACACCAAAACCCCCTACAAACACTTTACATCTTTGGTCGCTCTGACATTATTTTGTTTTGCAGTGGACTATCCCCATGGTTCGATCCCTAAGTACTACAACGCATGTTGTGCACTTGCAGCTTAGGGTCTTTATAAATTTAAAGCTCGAGAAAGTCCATAAGAAGCATCCACATTTTGGATAGCAACTTCATCAGTGGCTCCTCTGGAATGATGATGATATTTTCGTGTCTTCATGATGCTTATATAGGTGAAGAAGTCGGTTAGGGTGAATTTGTGGAGTTATTGGCGAAATCTCTCAAGAAATAGAGAGTTTCCATTTTCTGCGGACCACCAATCGATCGGTTAGATTTGTGTTGGGTCAGTTGGTCGGTTGGTTGGCAAATTCCAGGGACTTCTATCCGTGTTCAATCGACCTGAATGGGTCGATTGGCGTGGATCGATTAAAGGCAAATTCTTCTGTTTACTCCATTTCATCACCAGACGTAGCAGTGTTCAGTATTTTGAACATGACTTTTAATCCACCGTATTGATTGACTTGAACTACTTGGAGATGAAAGCTAGCATCCGTGGCTATCTTGTGTCCAAATTTGGTGATGATCTGATGGTCGGAATTCTTTTAATGTTTTGCGGGTGTCCAATTTCAAATTGTACAAAAACGCTGATTCTTCCTCCAATTGTTCAAATTACCTATATCAAACCTTTTTAAACTCCAGAAGACTAAAAATATTGATTTATAACCAAATTTCAACCATTTTTTTATTGAAAACATATAAAAATTATTATAAAAAAGTAGTAAAATACGTAGTATATCATTGTTCTTTAATCGGCATGAGAGTGGGTTTAAAGGCTCTCATACCGGTTTAGGAAGGTGATGAGAGGTTCACTAACCTGGAACGGTATCCCCAAGAAAAGTAAAGAGGGTATTACGACCAGATCTAGACGTATCATATCGTCTCTGACTAAGGTCTGCTCTCCGGGGTGAGGTCCCTTTCTCCTTACGACCATCCTCTATATCTATACATTTCTAATGGCTTCTCTTATTGGTTCCGCCAATTCCGTCGATCATTCACATCTTTTTCTGGAACTGATAGAGCTTCATACTCTTTTTATCTTCGACGTCGGTCAAATCGGACATGAGGCCTAAATGAAGGTTACTGCTTGGTAAGTCCTGATTTCCACTGGTGCTCCGAGATTAGTTCTAGTAAAACATGTCCCAACAAATATACCTTAAAATGATGTGTCACTTAGATAAGATAGTGAATAGAAAATTGATTTCTTATAATAATCATCTGCATAATTACGGTGATATATATAGAATTTAAGTAAACATATGGATAAATTTTTGAAAGATATGTGTATAATTATTAAATGTATTTATATGTAAACTTTTGAAAAAAATTTAGATGATATATATATATATATATTTCATATAAATTTCTTTCAAGATATTATAATTAACATATTAAAATGATTTTTATTAAGAAAGGTTCTAGATAGTTCTTGAACATTCTAATGTGTGGTGTACAAGTAATATATGATTGATCACTCGTATTTTACTTCCAAAATCTATCATTTCAAGAAATTTTACAAATGTTTTAACCCGGTTTCTAAAAGTTTTCAAGTGATTTTCATGTTTTCTAGTTGCCCAAAATTGGACGAAAAGCACATATTTTGTACCTTTTTGGAGCAAAACGGCATTTTGCACAGAATCCGACCGTCAGAATGATCAAATAGAACTTGAGTCACGCACCTCGGCGAAGTGGTTTTAAGTCGATCCCATGGCTAGATCTCCAGTTATGCATAAAACACCGAAGAAATGTCCTGTTTCCACGGGAGAAGAAGCAAGCACGGAGGCTCCGCACGAGCAACCACCGCGCCACCAGCCACCTGTGGCGCGGCAAGCTCTCCTGCTGGGGAGGCTGACTTAGGGGTGGAACACAAGCCCAATTTCATGCCAGTTTGCAAGCCCAAGACTCTTTTGACAACTTAGAAGGCCCAAACTAAACCCGCACTTGAAAAGCTATATAAACCGCGACCTAGGATTAAAGGAAGACATGTTTTTACACAATTTCACGCCACCTTTAGAGAGAGAGAAAGAGAGAGAGAGAAGCCGACAGCCACATAAGAGGAAAAACTCGAGAGAGATTTTCCAAGCAGTCGCCACTTTTCTTCCTTCTCTTTTCATCCTTAGTTCTTTTGTTCTTTGCTTTACCATATTTTAAGGAGAAGATCTCTTCATCTGCAACCTTTTTGGAGAAGTTTTCCAAAACCCTTTCTTATTCAATATCAATCGCACCTTCTCTTAATTCGAATGATGTCTCTCGTTTCCATGTGCGAGTAGTCAACTTGTTGGGTTTAAAAGGGGTTTAATCATTGATCGATTTCCCTAGGTTCATAGAGACAGAGTTTTTATTAGGTATCTTCGTTTATTTCTTGTTCGTATTGCATGTTTGCTTTTTCTGATCAATTAGCAACTGATATTATGATTGATAGTTCCACTAGCGTGTGATTTGTTAACTGGATCTAGAGGTTAACGAGCGGATTGCACCGTAGGATACTAATGTATATCTACGGACCGCACCGTGAGTGTTTATAAACCGGTGAATGATTGCGTGTTTGCTTTGCAGTGTGGGATGCTAACGCATATCTGTGGAGTAGTGCATACATAGGTGATTAGGTCTACAAAAGTGGGGTGATCATAACAAACCGTTTCAGCTTAAAGGACCTACAAGACCAAGTCGTTTCAAAATCTAATATATTGCTTGTTAGATCAGATTCATGAACCCCGAAGAATTCCCTTGAACCCAACGCTTTTTATCAATTAGTTTACAACCGTTTAATTTTCGCATTCTGTTTAATACGGTACTACAAACCATGACAAACAAACCCCCAACCCTGACGAGGGAGATGAATCCTACACGCGAGAGGAAGAAGTTAATTTTATAGGAGGCCAAAATTCATATCTGAACCGGAACTTCAACAACGGATTCAACAACAACTTCAGGAATAACAACAACATCTCATACCGAAACTCGAACGTGGAGAACCCGCGAGACCAAGTATATCCACCTCAGGGAAGACCCTTTCAGAACAAGTTCCAAAACGTGAACTACGGAAGCAACGGAGGCTACCAGCCAAAGCAACCTTACAACTCTCAGCTCGCGCCCTACAACAATCAGCAAGGAGCGCCACAAGCTGCATCAAACGCACCGTACCCATCACGAGAGGACAAACTCGAAGGATTGATGCAACAGCTGCTGTTGTCTCAGCAGAAATTGGTCAAGGATCTCAACATAAAGGTAGATTGCATGTACAACGACCTGAACGGCAAATTCGAATCTCTATCTTCCCATGGGAAGAAATTGGACATGCAAGTCTCACAAACTGCTGAAACCATCAAGAGACAAGCGGGAATCTTTCCCGGAAAGGTAGAGGATAACGCGAAAGAATTCTGTAACACGATCTCGGCAATCGCCGACAAAGCTAAAGAGCCGGAACTAGCTATGGGAGATAACTGCAGGTACGTCCCACTTTTCCCGACAATAAAGAAAGGAACAGCTGAGCCACCTTTTGATACTCCATAACGCTGCGGGTTCGAGAGGCTAAAGAAAGAAGAAGATCCAGGCGCATTTACCTTCCCATGCTCGATCACAGGAATTAATTTCGAAGATTGTCTATGAGACACATGAGCTAATGTCAATGTCATGTCCACAACAATCGCTGAAAGGTTAGGAATAACAACCTATTTCCCATCACCTATGCAGCTAGTATTCGGAGATTCGTCCAGGAAGAGAGCGAATGGCATTGTGTACAACGTCCAACTTCTTGTCGGGTATAAGATAGTACCTACAGATTTTCATGTGCTTGATATGGGGGAAGACAAGGACAAGCCCTTGATACTTAGGTTACCCTTCTTCGCCACGGTGGGAGCAAGGATCGACCGCGTAAGCAACTTCATAGTCTTCCTACATATAAGCCAGAAGAGATACTATCCGAAGGAGCTAAACACATCACCACCGGAAAGAAAGAGCCAAACGACTAAAAAAGGAGAAAAAGGGTATGATATCAAGAGTGGTCCAGCTCCACTCGAGACCCTTCTCTATAATCGAAATCCTGATTCCTCCCGAGCTGGAAGAGCTAAGTGAAGAGGAAGTGGCCAAGACGGTCGAGAAGACCAGGCAGGTGATCCTAGAAGCCAAAATTCTTAGGAATGGAAACGGAGGCACACTGCTAATACGGAAACAAGGGGAAGCTTTAGGAGAGACAACTCCGGAAGCAACTTCCTCAACCGCCTAAGCTTCAAACAAAGTCGAGCTAAACGACTTAAACAAAAGTGCTTGGTGGGAGGCAACCCATCCGGTACGTGTTTTTAATTTTCTTTCTTTCATTTCTAACAACTAGTTTTTGCAAGTTTTCTGTACTTAGACATATGAAGAAAAACAAAAAAAAAATATAATAACCCAAGAAAAACCCAAAATATATGAGGACGAGCCTCAAAAGGAGGCTGGTCGCACGAGCACCAGCCCGTGCCGAGGCGAGACGAGCCGTGGCCGCGCGGCGAGCCATGACCGCGCGGAGAGGAAGCGCCTGGCCGCGCCCGCGACGGGCCATGGCGTGGCCGGCGGTCGTCTGAGCGACCAACCCGGAAAACTCATGTTTTCCTCCCAAACCGAACTTCCCACGTTTTGTTACGATCCCGCACCGAAAAATCATTCCCGTTAATGTGAGTTAACGAATTTTATTGATCTGTGACCAACAGGCAAGGTAAGTTCTCTCGTTTTAAAGTTTTTAAAAATTAAAAGTTCTTTGGTGATAAAAACACCTTTTTAAAAGCAAAAAGAGAAATTTTAGAATCAAACTCTCTTTTCTTCTTCTCTTCCAAAAAAATTTGGAGATTTTTGATAGATTCTAGATTTTTCAAATCCGAACTGTTTTCAAAAATTTTTTGGCCTAAGCTCATCTATTTTCAAAGAAGATTCAACTTTTAATGTTCATTCGTCCTCATCTACAAGGTATGGTCTCTAATTTTAAAAATCCCTAGAGAACTCAATATTGAGATCTCTCTTGCTTGACTAGATAATTGTCTAGGATATTTGAATAATGGTAGAGAACCTTGGATTGATGATTTAGGTTGCCTAGATTTCGATTTTTGCAGCCCAATTTCGAAAAAGTTGAGATCTTTGCAACATTGAAATTAGAACATGCTCTAAAAACGGATTTTGGTAATATTATTGGACAATTTGCTTAGTTTGAACTTGATTCATGCTAGGTATTACTTAAGAACTTAAGTTTGATGAGAATAAGTTGACAAAATCGATTTATTGGAAAGTTTTTGGTTTGAAAATCCAAAAATCCGAAAATAGAGTATGAGTACCAAATTGATCTAGAGATTAATGCATTAACTCGATTATTATTAGTCTTGGAAACTCTTGATATATGTCTTGTATATCATTGCACTTGAGAATCCTTGTGACACATCAAATTCACAAGTTTGGTCGAGTTTTTGTTTTGTTTTGCAAGGTACAATGAGCTATGACCGGAACTTCGAGGTGCGTACGAAGAATAGAGAGCAACTAAACTCTTCGAGGAGTTCTTCGCTTCAGCAAGAACACGAGATAGCACTAGGAAACCCGAGTCTAGACACCACTCTAGGGAGATATGTGGGGGAACAAAGAAGAAGGTTCTGCGGTTCGCGGATAGCACGCACAAGTCGTGATGATTCACCTCCACCCCAAGAGCCAACTAGAGAGCTGAACCCTTCTCCTCTTAAGCGCAAGGTCCGAAACTTTGGAGCACCAATGGACCCAAACATTGATTATTTGAAGGAGATGAAGAAGATGGAGATACGAACAACCTTGAAGATTGATTACTCCGCTTTAGACGCTTTGGGCATCACCGAGGATGTCACATGGTACTTGGACGAGCTAAGGCTCAGGACCTTTATGGAGATTGATCGACCCACTAACAAGGAGCTCGCACAAGAGTTCTTATCTTCAGTTAAGTTAACCTACCGGAGAGGAAGGAAGTCACATACGAAGGACGGTACTATCTATTTCACCATTGGCTCTATGGATTATGAGCTGAGCATCCCTATACTTTGCGAGATATTTGGTTTTGACTTGAGGAGCGAGACAAGCATCGAAGAAGAATGGAGTTCTGATCTTTGGGGACTTATGGGCCGAGGAATTTACGACAAGGGAAGGCATCCGTCTGCTTTTCTTTCACACCCGGACGTGCGTTTTGTGCACCGCCTCATAGCACACCGACTTTACTCTCGCAACAACCAGTAATGCATTCTCATTCCAGAGCTTGTCCTACTTCAGTCCGCCTTTAGAGACGAGCCACTTTCAGCATGCCTTGGATGCGTCCTAGCAGAGAGACTCGTGCGAGTGAAGCACGATGTCACCGCACCTAGATGCGATACTGCCTTCACGACTTACAGAGGCATCATTACAGCGATCATGGAGGCAGAAGGAGTAGACACCAGCATAGAGGCGCCCCTAGATGAGGCTTGGTTTGACTTGTCCCAGTTTCAGACGGACAGGAACTTGACAGGCGCAGCCATGGATCCAGACAGGTTCGGATATCGATACGGACTAAAGGGAGACAACCGCACGGTCTATCTACCGTCTCCCACAGTCCCGCGCCTTTGAGAGGGTTCTCCACAGTGGATCTCGAAGCACGAGGAATTCCATACCGAGTTCTCATGCCTGCCGCTCACCATTGGAGAGTATGTAGCCGCTAAGGCTAGGAGAGAGGCGATCTGTCAGAGGACCCACCACCACACCTCATCTTCCTCCATGCGCAGCACCTCACAATCCGCTGCACCGTCCACCTCGGCTGACCCCGCGATCACCGCACTTCAGCAGCAGCTGGCACGCCAGGACGAGATGCTTGAGAGGATGGCGCGACAGCTTCGAGAGAGAGGACACATAGATGGCGACCTTTAGACCCTGAGTTCAGATGCCTTGAAGACTTCGCGTCTCAGCCGAAACTTTTTCTGCTTACGAGCCTGGTTCCATCTATTCCACCCCTATCCTTTACTTATGCTTTATTTTTCATTTCTTTTTAGTCATTTCCGACCTATCACCACTATTTCACATTGGGGACAGTGTGATTTAAGTCAAGGGGGGGGGGGGTTCGTACTAATGACTTTGCTTTGTTTTGGTTTTATTTGAGTCATTTTAATAATTCCTATTTACCCTAAGAACTAAGAATGATGTACCTCGATATATATGATATGGTTTTAGGAACTATGATGCAAAACCGAGGATGATATTCGACTAGTGTGCTTCTACGCTCTTTCTAGTAATAGATCTTTCAAGCTTTAGTACTAGACTAGACGGTAGCTAGAAAGCCGACAATGCGAAGAATGCCGATCTATAGAGATTTCAGGGGAAGGAATATACTAGCTCTATTTTTATTGGACTTTAACCTGACTTCTAATTTCCTTGTCAACATATTTAAGCATTCAACGAAAAAGACAGAACGTTCGGGACATCTTTCTCCATATTTTTTTTTCACACTCCCTTGTTGTTCCCGAACGGCCAACACATCAGTAGTTGGTACCATACACGAAACCTTTACCATCTTTTCATACCTCTTTAAAAACTCTCTTGTTTTCACCATTTGCAGATATGTGCAAAAACGTCGGAGAGGGACGAACGACACGATTTCTAGTCACTCGAGACGAAGTATCGAATGGTTAAAGAACAGAAGTGTTAGCAACGAAAGCAAACGACTCATGCCTCAGAAAACTCGGAAGAACGGTAATATTCTCGTGATCCTTAAGACTATTACATTAAGGCACTTCCCGTTTCATAAAAAAAAATTAAATAAATAAATAATAATAATAATCATAAAAAGTGACTCGGATCAAAGACCCGAATTCCTTGGAATGATGACGGTACTTATCCGTAAAAAAGAAGAGTTACACAAAAAAAAGAGAAAAAGAAACGGGAAGAAAATGCCTAAGAGCCTTAAGAGAATCGGAACATTCATAGAGGCAGAGTCTGGTCAATATGGTGAGGAGTTTTAGACGCCACCCAATCCGAACCAGAAGCAAGAAACCAAGTCCGGGGGTATGGCGATATCAAGGAGAACTCGCGGATGTGTACGTGCGAAGAGTGACCGGAAATCGTGGATCCCAACAGTTCCACATTCTCCTGTTGTTTTGCATAATATCTTGCATCTTCCGGAGATTTATACGTTAACCCGAAACACTCTAAACCTCACCAATAAAGGCCTTTATGCACCTAACCTCGTTGAACCTAGCTTAATATCCCTTGACTAGGATCACACCAATCTTAATTCTACCTAGAGAGCTAGTTCACTGAAACTGGGGATTTAGATAGTGAAAGTTTCATAAAGGACTAGTGTTGAAGGAACTATAGTGAGATTTTTCTAGGCTGAGCTTGGATAGACTTGTTCGATGACTTATGGTTTAGAAGGACGGTCGCTGAGTTTTTGCTAGTTTCCATATTTTCAAACCTCTTTCAGAGATTTTATCTGCGTTTTGTTTGAGGACAAACAAATGTTTAAGTCTGGGGGAGTCGATAACTCATATTTTACTCCTAAAACCTATCATTTCAAGATCCCTTACAAGTGTTTTAACCCGGTTTTCAACGGTTTTAAAGTGATTTCCACGTTTCCTAGTCTTAAGAGTCATTTCAGGGAAATTGGACAAAAAGAACACATTTTGAAGCAAAACAGGAACTTCAAGGACAAGTGCTCGGTGCCATAAATTCAGCATCAGACGACGACCTTCCCACAACAAGATCAAGCTCATATTTGGAGACAAGATAGCCCTTTCAGCTGTCTTTCATACCGAGGTGGTTTGAGTTCAATCCCACGGTTGGATCTCAAGTTACGAAGGAAGCAAGAAGGTCCGTCAGGCACATCCTCAGAAGAAGGACGGCCGCGCCATGGACTTTCAGAAGACCAGTGGCCGCGCCACGCCTGGTCTCCCGAGCCCGTTTGCACTTATCCGATATTTCCCGAGGTTAAAACACGAAGCCCACTTTCTGAAGACAGGAGAGCCTATATAAGGAGACCTTAGGGCTTCACAAAGGGCGTGACTTCACACAAAGCTTTTCAGAAACACTTTTCACGCCGCCGAATGGAGAGAGAGAGAGAGAGAGAGATCGATGGCCCCGGAGTTGAAGACCTCGAGAGAGATTTCTTCTGCAGCCGCCACCTTTCCTTCCTTCTCTTTTCATCTTTTGTTCATAGTTCTTTGTTTTTCAATACTCTAAGAAGATCACTTCATTCGGATTTCCTTTAAAGAAGTTTTCTCACTCTGTTTCTTATTCAATACAATTCGCACCTTTCTTATCTCAAAGATGTCTATTTTTTCCATGAACGAGTAGTCATCTAGTTGGGTTTTTAAGGGGGTTTTCAAAGGGGTTTAATCATGGATCTATTTCGCTAGGTTGATAGAGATAGAGTTTCTTTTAGGTATCTTCGTTTATGTCTTGCTCTTATTGCATGTTTGCTTCTCTGATCAATTAGCAACTGATTCCCGGACAATTAGATACACGAACATGTGGTTCATTNATTCAAACAAGCATTAAAGTTCAGGTTCAATTGTTCACAAAACCCTAAACCAAATCTCTTTGCGAATAGGTATTTTGCTCATCTAACATTAGTTCAGGCAATCAATAATACTCTCGCATCTATTAATTAACCTAAGATCAGATTCTAGGTCGCGAAGATAGAATAAGCATTAAACACAAATCCAGATGAAGAACTCTAATGATTTTATCCTAACAATTTAATTCGACCTAACAATTCATTAATCACCTTTGAAAAACCCTAAACCTAACTAGAAAACTACTCAGACATGGTGAAGAAAGAAAACATCATGAATAAAATAGTTTGCATAAAAGAAATCAATAGAAACAAGGGAGTTCCAAATTTGCTCTGAAGGAGACAAATTCTTCTCTCTAAAATCTCTCTAAAAATCTCTCTCTAAAATAATGTGTGTGTTGTAAAGTGTAGCCTAAACAATGGCTGAAAAACTATATTTATAGGCAAACTCGCGTCAGGGGCAATCTTGTAAATAATGGAAACTTCAGCTGATTTTCTTTTTCTGATGGAAGTCTGAAATCTTTGGTCGGCTCGTCTGGTATCAATCGACACTGATGGTGTCGATCGACACCTTGCGTGTGAATCTACTCTTCCGACTTCATCACTTCGGTTGCTTCTCCAAAATGCTCCGAAATGTTCCAGAATCTCCAACTTTGCTCCAAACGTAGTCCAACCTGTAAAAGACTCAAATAGACTCGAAAATAGTATAAAGACTCTATAAAAACACTTATATCATGGTCCAAAAACGGATAAAAACCATGATATATCAACTCCCCCAGACTTAGCCTTTGCTTGCCCTCAAGCAAAACAGAAACTTAGAATGAAGTAGAAGTTTGAAAACAGAAACTTTCGAGTACCTCTTCAGAACGCCACATTGATTAACACTTCTTGAATCCACATGATATAGAGCTAATCTTAGGAAATTTCAGTGTACTTACCACAAGCTTAGCAATCTCCCAGTTTGAATTCAGATCCTTTCCTTGGTAAACATTTCGAACTCTAACAATTGTAATGCTACAGAACTTTAGAGATTCTTTTCCCTTCCTTAGTGCCTGAACAAGACATTCTCATGCAGCTCCCCTATTCTCTCTTCCCTTAGTCAACTTCAGCCCATTTTCAGGGTGTTCTAAGATCTTTTCGTTGACTCTTCTTATTCTTTTGGGGTCTCTAGAAATAGTGCTACTCTCTACTTGTGTTCCTTGTGAGGAGACGTGTTCAAGAGCATCACTAATATTGTTCCTTGTGAGGAGACATGCTCATGACAAAGGCACTATTCCCAGACTTAGACTCTTTTTTCTTTCTTTTCTATTCTTTGCAATTGCCTATCTGTTCGGAGTGAAAGAGGAATCAAGTTATGCGCATACCTAGTTCTTATAAGGGGATCTGAACTCGTCCTGTTAGACTGATTCCACTTGCAGCTTTCTACTTAGTAAGTCCTGCAATCAACTCTTATAGCAATGGTTCTTCAAGTGTCAACTTCCTGTGGTTAGTTCCTAGAAAAACTGAAAGTTCCAACTGATTTTGACTCAATAAAACAAATTTTTGACAGACTCAACTAACTCTCAAAACAATACACAAAGTCAGTAATCACCTCCCCCAGACTTAAACAACACTGTCCCCAGTGTTATCAAGCCCGAAGTTGGCTAAAAGAAAGATTAGAAACAACTTAATAGACCAGATAGAAGACTTACCTTTGTCTGCGCAAGGTGTCGATCGACACCTAGTAGTGTCGATCGACACTGGTCAAGGTCGAGTCTAATGTCTCCTTTTTCAACTGACTGAAACTAGGACTTAAGTAAAACCAAAACAAAATAAAAAGGAAAACGTACCTAACAGTGGGTTGCCTCCCACTCAGCGCTCGTTTTCAGTCATTAGCTTGACTGTGTCGGGGTTCAGACGTCTGGTGGATCAAAGGGTGGCATCGAATGCTTCCCAGATGAATGTCTTCTCATCCAAGGTGGTGTATAGGCATTAGGTGCATGAGAGCGGCCAAGGAAATGAGGAACATCAGCAGGGCGGGTCTTGAGTTCGGGTGGGACACTTCGTTTTCCTGCAACATCATCAAAAGAAACACCAAGCCTTCTACGAGAATCTCGTGGTTTGCATAAGTGTGAAGCAGCTTTTGAACCTTTGGTATTCTTATAAAGAGGATCAGGAGGTTTGGAATTGATTCCAGGAAGTGCGTACCTTTGCTTTCTTCGAGGTTTCGTGGCAGCAGGATGTGGAGGCATCTGTTTGACAACATGTGATGGAAGTGCAGCATTTGAAACAGCTTCTGGTGTGATCCGCGAAGGGTGTCGATCGACACTAGTAATGTCGATCGACACCAACCCTGCAGCTCGAATCTTTGCACTTTTTCTCCAATTCAGCTCCGCAATCTTTGTCTCCATGATGAACACGTCTTCCTTCATCAGTTTGGCATTGTTTAGACCTTCATCCTCGCCCAAAGTCCTGAAGATATGATTGTTTCCACTCCAATCTTCAAGCTCCACAGCTTCCTCAGAATTCTCAGCTAATGCTTCTTGAACAACCAGTTTTTTCACTTGCTCTTTAGAATCCAGCTCCTCTCCAGCGATCACAGCAATACATGAGATGTGCTTGGAAATTTCAGTAGTAGGGATAGCTTTGTAGAACACTTCTTTGTCAACATTAGAGAAAGACATTCTCTTATTGGGCATGTCTACAATAGCTCCTACTGTGGTCATGAATGGTCTTCCAAGGATGAATGACATGATAGACGTTCTGCTTACTTCCACAACCTGAAAATCAGTTGGAACCAGGCAACTCCCAACTTTGACAAGTAGGTTTGGAATTGTACCATATGAGACTGCGGTAGAAGAATTGGCAAATTCAAGAGTCATGCTTGAAGGGTGAATGTCAGCAATCCCCAGCTTCTCTGCAATGTCTTTTGTCATGAGGTTCACGCTAGCTCCTGAATCGCAGAGGGATTGTTTAAACTCAACTCCACCAATGGAGCATGAAACCATAAACATCCCAGGATCTTCAACCTTAAGCAGCTGCTTCATTTGGGGTGTACCCCTTGCTTTGTTGAAGAGTTCTTCAATTTCTTCAAGACTTTCTCTGCTATTCTTAAAGAAAACCCACAAAGGATAATCCTCCCAGGCTTCAGCAAATGAGATTTCATTGGAGAACCTTTTCACCTTCTTGTTGAAACTAGCCAGCTCTTTCGCACTAAGGGGCGGCCTTAGGTGTTTGGGTATAGGAGGATATGGAACCTTAGGCGTGTACACTCTTTCCTCTGCGGTTGTGGACGCTTCTCGTGATGTCTGGGAAGGGTGTCGATCGACACCAAGTTGGTATCGATCGACACTAGCGTTTTGTATCGACTGACTCGTGCTGATCGAGCTCAAAAAATCATGTATCTCTACTGATGTCGATCGACACTCAGTGGTGTCGATCGAGGCTTGATCTGCAGCTCGAGTTTCTCCTTCTTCAACTTCAAACTCCACGAAGTCTTCCACATTTAGACCTCTTTTCAGCATTGGTTGAAGGTTCCCTCTATTCTGAAACATGACGGCGTTCACATGATGCCTCGGATTTGTATCCGTCTTTCCAGGAAGAAATCCCTCTTGTCTCTTCAAAGCTCCAGCAGTTTGAGCAACTTGAACATCCAATTGCCTGACATGAGTACCTAGAGACTCAATTTTCCCATTCAGATCCGTATACAAGGCATCAATCTTCCCATTGAAGTCCACGTTCATCTTCTGTTGACCTTCCAGAATTTACTCTAGCATAGACTCCATCTTATTGTCTTGTGCAGGAGGCTTTTGGTAAGAGGAAGAACCATAAGTTCTGTTGAAGCTGTTGCTCTGAAAAGGCTTCTGGTAGGAAGAACCATAGCCTTGCTGATTGTTGAATCTCTGTCCTTGAAAGCCACCTCCATTGATGTAATTGACTTCTTCTTGCTCTGGCTCAAAGGACTCTACCTCTGCAGCGAAGTGAACTTGTTTCTTCCCCACCAAGAGATTGTGTACGTTGTCCAACTTCCTGTTGACTTCAGCGATTTGGTTTCCTCCAGCTACTCCTGCGCTTTGTCTTCTTTCGAAGTCTGCGTTTTTGGTGCTGTTACTAGAAGCCAAGTTGTCTATAAGCTCTATCGCATCTTCTGGAATCCTTGTGTTGAAGTTGCCATTGCTCGCAGCGTCTAAGGCCATCTAGTATCTCCAATCAATTCTGCGGTAGAATATTCCGATAAGTTGCGGCTCGCTGAATCCATGATGTGGGCAGTCCCTCTGGTAAGATCTGAACCTCACCCAAGAAGCCTTGAATGCTTCAGTGGGTCCTTGAGAGAATGTAGTGATCTTCATCCTCAGCTCCTCGGATCTCGCGTCATCAAAGAAATTGCACAGGAATGCATTCTTTGTATCTTCCCATGTAGTCAAGGATCCTGGTGGCAAATGCTTCAGCCAGTATGATGCATCTCCAGCAAGCGAGTAAGGGAAAAGCTTGCAGAAGAGATAATCATATGTTACTCCATTAGCTTTGATGCTTGATGCTATGTCCTCGAATCTCTCAACGTGGTCCATGGGATGCTCATTAGGAAGACCATGGAAGGGATGCTGAGCCACCAATGTGTAGTAAGCAGGCTTCAGCTCGAAGTCATTCCTCTGAAATGCAGGAGGACGGATCGCAGCTCTATTAGCATAGAACTGGTCTGGGCGGTTGTACTCGCCTAGCGTTCTTCCACGTCCAGCTTCTGCACCGGCGATTTGTATCGCTGGTTCGACTATGACGGCGCCAGCCTCATCAAGTCTCTGTCCTTGGGCGTTCCTTCTGTTGCCCTGTAGGTCAACAAAGTCGCCAGCCTCGTTGCGTATCATGATCACAGGATCAGCCATCTCTGTCCGCGCAAGGTGTCGATCGATGCTGTTAGTGTCGATCGACGCTGAGGTTTGGTGTCGATCGATGCTAGATGTGTCGATCGACGCTCTTGCAGTCTTGCGGTTCGTACGTTCCAAACGACTTATTTCCTGGTTGAGTGCGATTAGTTCTTTGTCTTTGTTGCTTCTGGTACTTAGCATGCACCTGAAAGCAAAAAGTAAAGACTAAATTAGTAACCAAAAACAAAAATTAAAAACCTAGACAAAATTCTAATACTAGAAATCTGTAGGCAACTAATCTCCTTCCCCGACAACGGCGCCAAAATTTGATATGGGTCAAATTTACCCTAAATCAACTCTCTCAAATTAAGAGATCAGTTGTAGTACTTAGGGATCGAATCCACAAAGAAGGGATAGTCACACAGCAGTTTTCTAATTTCGAATTAAGCTAAGAAATAATATGGAATTAAAAGACAGAAAGCAACTAAACGATTTAGATTCAGGAGACGAAACGCTAGGTTCAGGGAAATTCTCAGGTGATCTAAATTGCAGGTCTAGACAGAATGTTAGGGTTTATTAAGATCTGTTCTCGAACTCGAATCACTAATGTAAAATCAACCAACTATCGCTGCGAATATTATCTATGTCTAAACCCTAGAATTCCAAATCTCTTTGCAAATTCTAACAATTCAAACAAGCATTAAATTTCAGGTTCAATTGTTCACAAAATTCTAAACCAAATCTCTTTGCGAATAGGTATTTTGCTCATCTAACATTAGTTCAGGCAATCAATAATACTCTCGCATCTATTAATTAACCTAAGATCAGATTCTAGGTCGCGAAGCTAGAATAAGCATTAAACACAAATCCAGATGAAGAACTCTAATGATTTTATCCTAACAATTTAATTCGACCTAACAATTCATTAATTACCTTTGAAAAATCCTAAACCTAACTAGCAAACTACTCAGACATGGTGAATAAAGAAAACATCATGAATAAAATAGTTTGCATAAAAGAAATTAATAGAAACAAGGGAGTTCCAAATTTGCTCTGAAGGAGACAAATTCTTCTCTCTAAAATCTCTCTAAAAATCTCTCTCTAAAATAATGTGTGTGTTGGAAAGTGTAGCCTAAACAATGGCTGAAAAACTATATTTATAGGCAAACTCGCGTCAGGGGCAATCTTGTAAATAATAGAAACTTCAGCTGATTTCTTTTTTCTGATGGAAGTCCGAAATCTTTGGTCGGCTCGTCTGGTGTCGATCGACACTGATGGTGTCGATCGACACCTTGCGTGTGAATCTACTCTTCCGACTTCATCACTTCGGTTGCTTCTCCAAAATGCTCCGAAATATTCCAGAATCTCCAACTTTGCTCCAAACGTAGTCCAACCTGTAAAAGACTCAAATAGACTCGAAAATAGTATAAAGACTCTATAAAAACACTTATATCATTGTCCAAAAACGGGTAAAAACCATGATATATCATTGCACTTATCCAATATTTTCCGAGGTTAAAACACGAAGCCCACTTTCTAAAGACATGAGAGCCTATATAAGGAGACCTTAGGGCTTCACAAAGGGCGTGACTTCACACAAAGTTTTTCCAAAAACACTTTTCACCCCGTCATAGAGAGAGAGAGAGAGAGAGAGAGAGAGAGAGATCGACGGCTCCGGAGTTGAAGACCTCGAGAGAGATTTCTTCTGCAGCCACCACCTTTCCTTCCTTCTCTTTTCATCTTTTGTTCTTAGTTCTTTGCTTTTCAGTACTTTAGGAAGATTTCTTCATTCGGATTTCCTTTGAAGAAGTTTTCTCACTCTGTTTCTTATTCAATACAATTCGCACCTTTCTTATCTCAAAGATGTCTCTCGTTCCCATGAACGAGTAGTCATCTAGTTGGGTTTTTAAGGGGGTATTCAAAGGGGTTTAATCATGGATCGATTTCGCTAGGTTGATAAAAATAGAGTTCTATTTCACTCATATTTTACTCTTAAAACCTATCATTTCAAGATCCCTTACAAGTGTTTTAACCCGGTTTCCAACGGTTTTAAGTGATTTCCACGTTTCCTAGTCTTAAGAGTCATTTCAGGGAAATTGGACAAAAATGACACATTTTGGAGCAAAACGGGAACTTCAAGGACAAGTGCTCTGGGCCATAAATTCAGCATCAGACGACGACCTCCATACCACAAGATCAAGCTCATATTTGGAGACAAGATAGCCCTTTCAGCAGTCTTTCATACCGAGGTTGTTTGAGTTCAATCCCACGGTTGGGTCTCAAGTTACGAAGGAAGCAAGAAGGTCTGTCAGGCACATCCTAAGAAGAAGGACGGCCGCACCATGGACATTCAGAAGACCAGTGGCGGCGCCACGCCTGGTCGCTCGTGCAGCCAGACCATTCCGGCTCGTCCCGAGCCCGTTTGCACTTATCCAATATTTCCCGAGGTTAAAACACGAAGCCCACTTTCTAAAGACAGGAGAGCCTATATAAGGAGACCTTAGGGCTTCAGAAAAGGCGTGACTTCACACAGAGCTTTTCCAAAAACACTTTTCACGCTGCCAGAGAGAGAGAGAGAGAGAGAGATCGACAGCCCCGAAGTTGAAAATGTCGAGAGAGATTTCTTCTGCAGCCGCCACCTTTCCTTCTTTCTCTTTTCATCTTTTGTTCTTAGTTCTTTGCTTTTCAATACTTTAGGAAGATTTCTTCATTCGGATTTCATTTGAAGAAGTTTTCTCACTCTGTTTCTTATTTAATACAATTTGCACCTTATCTCAAAGATGTCTCTCGTTCCCATGAACGAGTAGTCATCTTGTTGGGTTTTTAAGGGTTTTTCAAAGGGGTTTAATCATGGATCGATTTCGCTAGGTTGATAAAAATAGAGTTCCTTCTATTTCACTCATATTTTACTCTTAAAACCTATCATTTCAAGATCCCTTACAAGTGTTTTAACCCGGTTTCCAACGGTTTTAAGTGATTTCCATGTTTCCTAGTCTTAAGAGTCATTTCAGGGAAATTGGACATAAAGGACACATTTTGGAGCAAAACGGGAACTTCAAGGACAAGTGCTCGGGGCCATAAATTCAGCATCAGACGACGACCTTCATACCACAAGATCAAGCTCATATTTGGAGACAAGATAGCCCGTTCAGCAGTTTTTCATACCGAGGTTGTTTGAGTTCAATCCCACGGTTGGATCTCAAGTTACGAAGGAAGCAAGAAGGTCTGTCAGGCACATCCTAAGAAGAAGGACGGCCGCGCCATGGACTTTCAGAAGACCAGTGGTGGCGCCACGCCTGGTCGCTCGTGCAGCCAGACCATTCCGGCTCGTCCCGAGCCCGTTTGCACTTATCCGATATTTCCCGAGGTTAAAACACGAAGCCCACTTTTAAAGACAGGAGAGCCTATATAAGGAGACCTTAGGGCATCAGAAAAGGCGTGACTTCACACAGAGCTTTTCCAAAAACACTTTTCACGCTGCCAGAGAGAGAGAGAGAGAGAGATCGACAGCCCCGAAGTTGAAGATGTCGAGAGAGATTTCTTCTGCAGCCGCCACCTTTCCTTCCTTCTCTTTTCATCTTTTGTTCTTAGTTCTTTGCTTTTCAATACTTTAGGAAGATTTCTTCATTCAGATTTCATTTGAAGAAGTTTTCTCACTCTGTTTCTTATTCAATACAATTTGCACCTTATCTCAAAGATGTCTCTCGTTCCCATGAACGAGTAGTCATCTTGTTGGGTTTTTAAGGGTTTTTCAAAGGGGTTTAATCATGGATCGATTTCGCTAGGTTGATAGAAATAGAGTTCCTTCTATTTCACTCATATTTTACTCCTAAAACCTATCATTTCAAGATCCCTTACAAGTGTTTTAACCCGGTTTTCAACGGTTTTAAAGTGATTTCCACGTTTCCTTGTCTTAAGAGTCATTTCAGGGAAATTGGACAAAAAGACACATTTCGGAGCAAAACAGGAACTTCAAGGACAAGTGCTCGGGGCCATAAATTCAGCATCAGACGACGACCTTCCCACCACAAGATCAAGCTCATATTTGGAGACAAGATAGCTCTTTCAGCTATCTTTCATACCGAGGTGGTTTGAGTTCAATCCCACGCTTGGATCTCAAGTTACGAAGGAATAGAGAAGGCTCGTCAGGCACATCTTCAGAAGAAAGACGGCCGTGCCATGGACTTTCAAAAGACCAGTGGACGCGCCATGATAACATGCATATTTTACCCCTTTTTACTATCATAATTGAGTGCTTTAATAAGCATTTCACTAAGGTTTTAATGCATAAACACTAGATTTCGAGTATTTGGTTGTTCAAGACTTTTTTCAGGTAAACTTAGCAAAAGACGCTTATTTTGGAGCAAAATGGACATTTTCGGAAACAGTGCTCGAGGACAAAAGTTCAACATCAAACGAAGGCCTTCCCACCATAAGATCAAGCTCATATTTGGAGACAAGGTAGGTTTATCAGCTGTCTTTCACGTCGAAGTGGTTTGAGAACAATCCTATGGTTGGATCTCAAGTTATGGAAGAAGCAAGATGGTTCGTCAAGCAGCTGGAGGGACGCGCCACGGCCGGTTGCTCGCGCGGCCAGACCACTCGCGGTTCCCGAGCCCATTTGAAGCCCAACTTAAACCTGCAGCCGTCTTATGCAAGCCAATACCTAATCCACGACCTAGGGCACTTGAAGACCTATATATACTCGTTGTTTAGGTTTTTTTTAAGGGAGAGACGAAACACATATTCATAGATTTCTTTTGGTGGCCGCGAATCTCTGATTCGTGGTTTTCACCTTGTTCTTTGAGAGAGATTGATTTGTTCTTGAACCCTCTTTCTTTCTTATCGATTTATATAAGTTATGCATTCATCAATCACGTTTTCTACTTCTTCTTTCATGTCTGAGTAGTTTATTTTCGTTGGGTGTTCTTTAAGGGGATCTATGGGGAATTTCATTAACTATTTTTAAACTGATTGTTTATGCCGAAGATTAGGGTTTTCTGTCTCACCATATTCGTTCTTATTGCATGAGTCTAGCGTCATGAACTAGTATTCTGATCGCAGGGTCTTGAGAGCGACGAATGTCTTGAATCTCAGATCTAAACCATAATAGGGTAGAGAGCATCCTTTAAAAGATGTCTGAATGTTTATTATCCCGATCTTATTGTGTGTTCGTCTAGGACGCAGGATACGACAGTATACCTGCGAAATAGATGTTCACAGATCGATATTGTTAGTCAGAGTTAGGTCGTTAAAACCAGTGAATCAGTTTAGGGAAAATCGCCTAGTCTCGTTGCTTAGCTTTTGTGTGTTTGAATTCTAGTTAGAACCCCATAGATTTCCCGAGAAGATCCCCAACTGTTTTACCCCATCAGCTTTTAAATCGAGATTTACGCACTTCAATATTTATTTTTTCTGCACTGCTCATCTGATTTCTTTTTTACAAGTCTTTAAGTTTATTTTCCTTTTCTCGTTGGTTATAGAAGAGATTGACAACCTCTTCTCTATAAGGCGTGATACTGCTTTCTTTATTTCTTGCAAAAACCGTGACACTTACCCCAAAACCCCAGTTCTCTGCGTCTTTGGTTGTCCTGATTTTCTGTTTTGCAGTTGACCTCCTCCGTGTGGTTCGATACCCTAAGTACTATAACGCACGATGTGCACTTGCAGCTTAGGGTCCTACAAATTCAAAGCTCGACGAGTCCCCAAAGAAATTCTCCAATCTCGGACGACTATTTAGACCCCATCACGCCACGCCTGGACGCTCGCGCGGCCAGACCATTCCGGCCCGTCCCGAGCCCGTTTGAACTTATCCGATATTTCCCGAGGTTAAAAAATGAAGCCCACTTTTTAAAGACAGGAGAGCCTGTATAAGGAGACCTTAGGGCTTCAAAAAGTGCGTGACTTTACACAAAGCTTTTCCAAAAACACTTTTCACGCCGCCAGAGAGAGAGAGAGAGAGAGAGAGAGAGATCGATGGCCCCGGAGTTGAAGACCTCGAGAGAGATTTCTTCTGCAGCCGCCACCTTTCCTTCCTTCTATTTTCATATTTTGTTCTTAGTTCTTTGCTTTTCAATACTTTAAGAAGATTTCTTCATTCGAATTTCCTTTGAAGAAGTTTTCTCACTCTGTTTCTTATTCAATATGACTCACACCTTTCTTATCTCAAAGATGTCTCTCGTTCCCATGAACGAGTAGTCATCTTGTTGGGTTTTTAAGGGGGTTTTCAAAGGGGTTTAATCATGGATCGATTTCGCTAGGTTGACAGAAATAGAGTTCCTTCTAGGTATCTTCGTTTATGTCTTGCTCTTATAGCATGTTTGTTTCTCTGATCAATTAGCAACTGATTCCAGGACGATTAGATACACGAACGTGGGGGCTATTGTCTGGATCTAGAGGTTAACGAGCGGACCGCACCGTAGGATGCTTAGGCATATCGACAGACCGCACCTCGAGTGTTTACAAATAGGTGAATGATATGTATGCGCGATTGTCTTGCATCGTGGAATGAGAACTCATATCCGCGGGACAAGGCAAAGGTAGGTGGCTAGATCCGCGAACGCGGGGTAGTCATAGTCGACCGTTTCAGCTTAAGAACCTAACCCATTAAATCATTTAGAACCTAATCTATTGCTTGTTAGATCCGATCCATGAACCCCGGAGAACACCCCTGGACCCAATACCCTTTACCTATTGATTTACAACCGTTTAATTCTCTTTTACTGCTTGATATTACCCCTGCAAACCGTGACACACAACATCCCCAACTTCTCTTTCGGTTTAAAGAAATTAGAAATCCTAGGACTTTCGCAAAACAACAATCTCTGTGGATTCGATCCCTTAATATACTACTGTGATTGCTGTGCACTTGCAGCTATCTTAGGGGTAAAACTTGAAGTAACAAACCCCAACGCATCATGTACCAACCGACTTTGTTGTGTTGGAAATGGATGAAGAGCCTAAGGACCCTCTAATACTTGGAAGGCCATTCCTAGCAACTGCTGGAGCCATTATAGATGTGAAGAATGGTAAAATTTATTTGCATTTGGGTAAAGACATCAAGTTGGACTTCGACATCCATGAGGTTTTGAAGAAACCAACGATAGATGGGCAAGTGTTCTTAGGCATCGACAGACCGCACCTCGAGTGTTTACAAATAGGTGAATGATATGTATGCGCGATTGTCTTGCATCGTGGAATGAGAACTCATATCCGCGGGACAAGGCAAAGGTAGGTGGCTAGATCCGCGAACGCGGGGTAGTCATAGTCGACCGTTTCAGCTTAAGAACCTAACCCATTAAATCATTTAGAACCTAATCTATTGCTTGTTAGATCCGATCCATGAACCCCGGAGAACACCCCTGGACCCAATACCCTTTACCTATTGATTTACAACCGTTTAATTCTCTTTTACTGCTTGATATTACCCCTGCAAACCGTGACACACAACATCCCCAACTTCTCTTTCGGTTTAAAGAAGTTAGAAATCTTAGGACTTTCGCAAAACAACAATCTCTGTGGATTCGATCCCTTAATATACTACTGTGATTGCTGTGCACTTGCAGCTATCTTAGGGGTAAAACTTGAAGTAACAAACCCCAACGCATCATGTACCAACCGACTTTGTTGTGTTGGAAATGGATGAAGAGCCTAAGGACCCTCTAATACTTGGAAGGCCATTCCTAGCAACTGCTGGAGCCATTATAGATGTGAAGAATGGTAAAATTTATTTGCATTTGGGTAAAGACATCAAGTTGGACTTCGACATCCATGAGGTTTTGAAGAAACCAACGATAGATGGGCAAGTGTTCTACATTGACACTATGGATGTTCTAGCGGATGAGCTGTTGGAGAAATTGAGGCAAGAAGACCATTTACAGCTGGCTTTGACAAAGAAAAGTGGAGAGTATGGGTATCTGAACAAGGAAACACAAGAGTATGTCCAGTTGCTTGATAACCGCGAGATTTTGGAAGGAGATGATGAAGTTTACCTGATAGAGGCAAAGATAGACTCATCCCCTCGATTCAAGGCAGAGAATGGACCTAGGATCGATCAAAGCACAGTGTTTTATCCAGAGATCGACCCCAAGGATCGATTCGTTTCTCGATCTTGTTTAGAACAACCCGAAGAATCGACAGAGATCACTCGATCTAGCTCAGATCGACCCAACGATCGACCAAGTGGATCGATTCGTTTCTCGATCTTGTTTAGAACAACCCGAAGAATCGACAGAGATCAATCGATATAGCTCATATCGACCCAACGATCGACCAGGTGAATCGATCTCTGCTGTTGAAACGGATGAGAACGGAGGTCTTCCTGTGCCAGGCTCGAGCTCTAGAGAAGCTGAAGGGGAAAGTGACCTCAGCAGAAGTCAGGAAGGGGACTGGAGTGAGCTACTTGCACCAAAAGTTGAGTTCAAACAACTTCAAACCGGGCTAAGGTACGCTTTCTTAGGATCGAACTCTACATATCTGGTCATTGTTAATGAGAGTCTAAGTGATGATGAGCTAAACTCGCTTCTTAAGGAGTTGAGGAAGTACAGAAAGGCTCTTGGATACTCACTAAGTGATATCAAAGTTTTTTCACCACTATTTTGTACTCATAGGATTCACTTAGACAATGAAAACTCATCATCCATTGAACACCAAAGACGTTCGAACCCAAACCTAAAAGAAGTTGTTAAAAAGAAATCCTTAAACTTCTAGAGGCTGGCGTGATATACCCTATCAGTGATAGCACATGGGTCTCTCCAGTCCATGTGGTACCAAAGAAAGGAGGTATCACGGTTGTAAAGAATGAGAAAGACGAGTTAATACCAACTAGGATCATAACAGGTCATAGGATGTGCATGGACTACCGAAAACTTAACTCAGCCACTAGGAAAGATCACTTCCCTCTCCCTTTCATTGATCAAATGCTGGAAAGATTAGCAAACCACACATACTACTGTTTCCTAGATGGATATAGTGGTTTCTTTCAAATACCCATTCACCCAAATGATCAAGAAAAGACAACTTTCACTTGTCCATATGGAACATTTGCGTATAGGAGAATGTCTTTTGGTTTATGCAATGCACCTTCCACTTTTAAAGATGCATGATGTCCATATTTTCTGATCTAATAGAGGACATGGTTGAGGTCTTTATGGACGACTTTTCCGTTTATGGTTCCTCGTTTGGTGTGTGTTTGTCTAACTTGTGCGGGGTTTTGAAGAGATGCGAGGAGACTAATCTTGTTCTCAACTGGGATAAATGCCACTTTATGGTCAAAGAGGGTATATTACTCGGTCACAAGATTTCAGAGAGGGGTATCAAAGTGGACAGAGCAAAGGTTGAGGTCATGATGAGCTTGACACCTCCGGTTAATGTCAAGGGCATTAGGAGCTTCTTGGGACATTCTGGTATCTACATGAGGTTTATTAAGGACTTCTCCAAGATTGCACGTCCTCTTACAAGGATTTTGTGCAAGAAGACCGAGTTTGAGTTTGATGGAGTATGTCTAGAAGCTTTCAAAACCATCAAGGAAGCACTAGTATCTGCACCCATCGTCCAAGCCCCGGATTGGGAATTGCCTTTTGAAATCATGTGTGATGAAAGCGATTATGCTGTGGGAGCTGTCCTAGGCCAAAGGAAAGACAAGAAACTGCATGTCATCTATTATGCAAGCAGAACTCTTGATGATACACAAGTTAGATACGCTACAACCGAGAAGGAGCTACTTGCGGTTGTGTTTGCGTTTGAAAAATTTAGAAGCTACTTGGTGGGCTCTAAAGTAATTGTCTAAACAGATCATGCAGCCTTAAGGTATATATATGCTAAGAAGGACACCAAGCCAAGACTCCTAAGGTGGATTCTCCTACTACAAGAGTTTGACATGGAAATAAAGGACAAGAAAGGTATAGAAAACGGAGTAGCGGATCATCTGTCGCGAATGAGGGTTAAAGAAGCCCTACCTTTGGATGACTCATTGCCCGAGGAACAGCTTATGATGGTCCATACCATAGTTTGTGCTAAGGACAATAGTGAGAAGATTGAAGAACTCTTGACCCTCAAGGAAGAAGATATTCCATGGTATGCGGATTTAGTGAATTTTCTAGCTTGTGTAAAAGAGCCGACCCACCTTGACCAATACCACAAGAAGAAGTTCATGAGGAATGTCCCTCACTACTTCTGGGACGAGCCTTACTTGTACAAGAGATGTGTGGATAGCTTGTACCGCCGATTTGTAACAAGAGATGAAGCAATGAATATACTTCTACATTGTCACGGTTCAACCTATGGAGGTCATTTTACCACATTCAAGACAGCAACAAAAGTTCTACAAGCTGGGTTTTGGTGGCCTACACTCTTCAAGGATGCACGTGAGTTCATTAAAGCATGTGAGGCTTGCTAAAGATCCGGAAATATAAGCAAGAGGAACGAGATGCCGCAAGTGCCAATCTTTGAAGTGGAAGTCTTTGAAGTTTGGGGAATTGATTTCATGGGTCCATTTCCATCCTCTTATGGAAACAAGTACATACTTGTAGCTGTAGACTATGTGTCTAAATGGGTGGAAGCCATAGCATCACCAACAAATGACTTAAAGGTGGTGGTCAAACTCTTCAAAAACAATGATTTTTCCAAGGTTTGGAGTACCTAAGGTAGTGATCAGTGATGGAGGTAGCCATTTTATCAACAAGATCTTTTATAATCTCTTGAAGAAACATGGCGTTAAACACAAGGTGGCTACGCCCTATCACCCTCAAACAAGTGGCCAAGTGGAGGTTTCAAATAGGCAGATCAAAATCATCCTAGAAAGAACCGCGGGAGTCACAAGGAAGGATTGGGCAAGCAACCTTGATGATGCTCTTTGGGCATATAGGACAGCCTTTAAAACTCCTATTGGTACCACGCCTTTCAAACTCCTCTATGGCAAGTCTTGTCACCTCCCTGTGGAATTAGAGCACAAAGCACTGTGGGCTGTGAAGCAGCTGAACTATTCTCTCAAGACAGCCCGAGAGAAGAGGCTCATACAACTTGAAGAGCTTGATGAGATACGGTTGGACGCGTTTGAAATCTCCGAGATTTACAAGGAAAGGACAAAAGCCTTCCATGATAAGAAGTTGGTTCTGAAGGATCTCAAAGAGGGAAGCAAGGTGTTGCTGTACAACTCACGGTTGAAGCTGTTTCCCGGGAAGCTAAGTCAAGATGGTCCATACCGTTTGAAATCAAAGAGATTCTTCCCTATGGGGCGATCCCTTTGGTTGACAAGGAAGGAAAAGTTTCACGGTGAATGGGCACAGAGTCAAGCCCTACATGGCGAACGAGAGCAACTGGGAGAGAGTCACATCACCTCTCCAAGATCCAGAACCAGCCTAACACGGTAAAAGTCAAGCCTAGAGACTTAAAACAAGCGCACTTGGGAGGCAATCCCATGTTTATCATTGTATATATTGTTTTTATTTCTTGTTATAGATTATGTTTTCAAGTATGTGTAAGCAGGGACAAAGAGGATGAGAACCGAAACCTCATGGTTAGGAGTATATGAGCACGAATTGGAAGTAAGCAGAAGATCGAGGTCACGATTGAACTCTGATGAATCAATCTGACTGAGATCGATCATGAAGATCGAGCACGATACTCGATTTTCAGAATAGATTGATGACCAGTTCGATCATTGACAATCGATCTCTGCTGAAACGACCCGAGGATCGATCCAACCACTCAATCCAAGCTCCGGTCACACCTAGTCCAAGGTACCACACGATCCAACCTTGTAAATATCATGCATTTTATTTTTGTTTCGGGAATTTTGGTCTCCTCTTAGACTTGTTTGACATCGAGACGTTGTCATTCAAGTTTGGGGGAGAATGTGTGCTTTGACATATTTTTATTTGGATCTTATTTTTCCTTTTCATCCTTCAGTCTTCATGCATTATTATTTGCATAGAAAAACACAAAAAATCAGAAAAATTCAAAAAATTTGAAAACTTTCACCAAAAATTCATGTAGCTTGCATTTGCATTGTAGAATACTTTGGGATTGAGTCTAGATTTTTATTATCATTTAGGTTATTTGCATTTGCATAGGGGGCAATGATGTTAATTTTCTTGTAAAGTGTTTAGCTCATGAATTGGTTCAAGGGCCTTGTTAGTAGTTCTTTGATGCTTTGTGCAAACTTAGAAAGTAAGCTCTAACCATATTTGGATCATTTGTTTTAATTTTTTTGACTTAAGTTGAAACTTACATGAATTGAATCATTTCCTATCAAGTGGAACCTTAACTTGAATTTTGAATTATCATACTTGTGCATTTGGGAAAGAATACATGGATTACATATACATATTTAGGCTTTCTCACCACTCTCTTGTAAGCCTAAATAGAATTCCACACCTTAACCCTTACCTTATTTCAAGGCAAAATTCTTGTGTGATTGCAAATTGTGAGGTTTTATTTTTGATTGAACTTGGCATAAAGTGTGAGGTTTAGGACGACATGTTTAGGCTCTCATACGATGCTAGCTTTGCATATTGAAGCAAGTTTTAGGCTTGATTTGGGGTGGGAACTCACGGTGTTGATGTAAATGCTTACCTTGTTTCGGGTTTGAGGAAAGAATGGTGTTTGGGAGTTTGAAATTAAAGGGGATACATAGTTTGAAGTCGTTAGTCTTGTTTGCATTGAAAATAAGCTCTCTCATAAAAAAAATAATAAGAAAAGAGCCAAAATGGCCAAATAAAAAAATATATATAAAAAAAAAAAAGAGAGGGAGAGCTAACCCATTGAAATGTGAAAAGAGCTAGAAGTAAGACTATACCACTCGCTTGTTGTAAGGTTGGAGAAGAATCTCTTGCGAAATTTGATTGATGATTTTTGGTGGGTTTGTTGCTTGGCGTCTTGCCTTGTTGATTTGGGTATTTCTAGAGGGTGAGTGAGCTGTAAAAAAAAGTCAACGAGAGGGGGATTAGGTTCATTGTTAGTATATTTGGGTAGATGAGAGTGTAGCCATGTATGCATCAATTGCCTTTTAACTTTAGCATTATGCATAAGTTCAATCCTCTTTGAGATAAACCATTGCTTGGAGTACCCACTTGAATGAGATCATTCTTATCTCATAACCAGATCCCTAGCCAAATGTATTCGGTCTTTACTTGCACAAGTGTGATTCACGGTTTGAAAAGTTAATCAATGTTAAAGGTTAGGATTTTTGGATTGTTTGGAATAAACAAGTCTGATTTGAGATTCAACATGTGATGAATATGGCTACGTTCTTTGGAGTAGAGTTTGTGTACTGCATCCTAGGATTAAGAAAGAGGACCATTGAGTTTATTCATTTTAGAGACACTTTTGGATTTGAGCCCCCATTTTCAAACCTCTTCTCCTAGCTTGATTTTAGTTTGCTAGAGGGCAAGCAAAAGGCAAGTTTGGGGGAGTTGATATACTCATATATTTCGCATATTCAGCATACATTTAGGATAGATTTTCATGCATATTACATTCATAATAGGATAGTTCGCATCAATTATCTCATTTTAAGTCCTAGAACACTTCGCATTAGCATTTGCATGGTTTCTTGCATGTTTGCATCAATATCAGGTTGTTTTGAGTGCTTGGAGCTATGGTGGATGCTAGGACATGATGAGGTTCGAGAAGGAGTTTGTGAAACACTTGGAAAAGCTCGGACAAGCAAAAGTGGGCTGAGATCGATGAGGAGATCAGACAAGGTAGGTCGATCTAGACGAGATCAACCAAAAGATCGAAGTACTCAGACCATTTCAAGGAAAAAAACGAGGTTTAGATCGACCAAGTCAATCGTGCGACTGTACGGACCCGAAGACACCACCCAGGAGGAACAGACGCAAGATCGGAGTCATGGATCGATCCAAGTCATAACGATACAAATATCGAGAGAGAAGGTCGATTCCGAGACTTGAAACGAGCCGAAGATCGAGTGAAGCAAGTCGTTCTCGGGACAAGATCGGGCAAGAGATCGACGACTAAGCTCGAACTCTTTTGGCCAGACGCTCCATCCTTATCCGGCCAGCTCACCTATTTTGTCTTCTTGTGAGGAGGCCATTCTCCTTTGCCATATATATGCTTTTTACCTACCTTAGCAAGGACAATCCGGATTTTATGCTTTTTGCCTTTCTTCTTTGAGAGAAAAAATCACCATTGTTAAGGTTTTAAGCTTTTTCTTTAGTTTGTAATCAAAACCGTTCATCTTTAAACTTAAGTACTTGCCTTTTAATCTCTTTCTTAACGTTAATCATGTTTAGCATTTCGGATCTTATGATTTTGAAGTGTTTAAGCATGATTAACGAGTAGTAGCTTAAGGATTTGAGGCCGAGGGGCTTAGGAATGGTTTAAGAGCTTAGATCTTGGGGTTTAACATGCTCTTAAGTCTTAACTCTTCTTGGATTGGAGGGATTAACGCCAAAGAGTCTCGATGGAGATCTTTGTGTCCTTAGAGATTTCCTTACCTCATGAGGGCATAGGAATCTCATAAGCCCATCCAAGAAACTATCTTCTCCTAGCCCACGACTGTGGAGATTAGGAGAATAGTTAAGCCAAGTTAAGATTTGTGTTTTCATGCTCATCAACCATTCTTTTCCACCACATACCATGGGTTTGGAGAGATGGTTTGATGAAGCGATCTTATCCACACACCATGGAAAGATCTCTATTTGTTTCTTAGGCTTAGAGTTAGCTCATAAAATGTGTATATCTACTTTTTTATAAACCCAAGATCGAGCCTTGAACCTCCCTTATCAAGACCCTTAGCCTCGGATCTCTCTTTTATATTTGATAATCTTGAATCAATCTCTCTTATTTTCTAAAGTTTCTTGTTTAAATTGCTAGAAATCCCTTACTTTCTTTAATATTTGCATTTTGGGTATTAAATCTTTAAGCTTTGATTCTTGTCAAGTCTATAATTTTAAAAATTGCCTAGAGTAGTATTTAGTAGCATAGATTTCATTCACAAGTCTTTTAGTTTGCATAAGTAATTTTAAAAAATTCATTTACTCTCACCTAAATTCGAATATGGCTTAGATTCATCTTGTTCTTACATTCTTAGTGTAATTTTCTCCCAAGTTGGATTGATGACCTCAACTACTACAATGACATGAGTGGTGTTGAGTATTGAAAAAGAGTACAAAAAATACTACTTATCAACCACTAATCTTTCTCTTCCTTCTCTTGAAATTTCTAGTCCTTCCTTACCACCAAATTCATTAACCAGTACAGGAAAGGTTCCTGCCCATTTACAAGATTATCATTGTTACAATTCACAATCTGATCTTGATTATCCCATTTCTTCTTTTGTTTCTTATTCCCAAATCTCACATAATCACCTTTCATATATCAATAAAATCACCAATATTACAATCCCTCAATCCTATTCTGAGGCAAAGAATTCAAAAGAGTGGTGTGGAGCCATTCATAAAGAAATTGGTGCAATGGAGATTAGCAAAACTTGGGATGTCAAGAGTTTGCCTCCAGGAAAGAAAGCTGTTGGTTGTAAGTGGGTTTTCACTTTGAAATTTCATGTTGATGGTAGTCTTGAGAGGTATAAGGCTCGGTTAGTTGCCAAGGGATATGATATACTTAGATATTTCATGCATTCATCATGCATTTAAGATATATTTGCATTCATATTTCATTCATACTTAGAATAAATTGTAACTTTTGTCCCATTTTAGGTTTTTAGACATATTTCATTAGCATTTGCATAGTTCTTGCATATATGCATCATTTTCAGGTGGTTTGGTGTGCATGAGGCTATGTTGGGTGCTGAGCATAGACAAGAACGTGGGAGAAAGGCTTAGGAATCGCTTGGAGTCAAGAAGAAACTTTGACAAAAGAAATGGAGTTCAGATCGACCAGCATGGTCGATCCATCCTGAATCGAGAAGCAGATCGACCAGCCATGGTCGATCCAGCCCAAGATCGATTCCCAGATCGATCTCAAGACTCACGGCCAAGACACAGATCGATCACTCAGATCGATCCATCCATTTTTGTTTCCCTTCTCTTGGTTGCCAACTCACATTTTGTTTTTTTTTTTGTGAGGGGACCAATATTTTTGGATCTATATAAACATTTTAACCTATTTTCTCATGGGATACACGAAATTTTGGAGAGTTGTCTCTTCCATTTTAGATCTAGCCACCATTGTTAGACCTTAGCTTTTATTTTTGTAAACTTTTGATTTTAATTTTAAGCACTTCTCTTTAAGCTTTAATCTTTCTTCTTGTTTAGCTAATCATGTTTAACTCTCCTTCTCCTATGATTTGTGAGGGTTTAATGTTGATTAGTGAGTAAATTTTTAGGATCTAAGGTTGAGGTGATTAGGGAGGTTTAAAAGGTTGAATCTTGGTATTTTCTTGTTCTTAAACATTATACTTTCTTGGTCTGGAGTGTTCATTGCTTAAAGACCTCGATGGAGGCTTTATGATCTTAGGGATTTCCTTATCTCATGAGAACTTAGGGAATCTCTTAAGCCCAAACCAAGAAGCTTGCTTATCCTTTCGCACAAAAGTGTATGGGAAGGGAGCTTGCTAAGTCATTTTAAGATCTTTGTTCATTGCTCATCAATCATCCTTTCCACCAAACACCATGGGTTAGGAGGGAAGATTGATGAAGGGATTTAGGCCATACACCATGGACTAATCTAGCTTTTGCTTCTTAGACTTAAGGATAGCTCATTTAGAAATGTGTAGATCTACTTTTACCAAACCAAAAATCGAACCTTGAACCTCCCTAAGCAAGAACCTCAACCTTGAATCTGTCTCTAGCATTTGAGTAGTTTTAAAAGCTTTCACCTTTAGATTTAAAGTTTGTTCCTTTAGGTTGCTAGAAATAGCCTTGTTGTCTGTTTTTAGTTTTCAAATTTTTAAAATCAGTAGCTTGCCATTTAAATTCTTAGAAGTCGTCTGGTAGTAGTTTAACCCTTCATTAGAATTGTTAAAATTGTTTTCGTGGTCATTTAGCTGCAGCAAGTAATTATTTAGGATTTATCTCTCCCATTTAAATCGAATTTGGTTTAGCTTTACTTGAGCTCTTGTATTCTTGGTAACTTTCAACACCTAAGCTGGATTGACACCTAAAGTATTGCAATGACAAAATGAGGCTTTAGGATTGATTAGAAAAACCTGAAAAAGTTCTCTTATCAATTGGCGCTGTTGCCAACTTGGGTTTGCTTGAAAGTATTAGGATTTGAAGCTTAGTAGAGACTATGTTTTTATTTTTATTTTGGTTACTAATCTCTCTATTTCACCACTTGTATTTTTTAGGTACATGAACATAGGGACAAGAGGAGACTACAACTTGCTTGAACAACTTGCTTGAACCTCTTGATAAGATGCATTTTGTTAGTCAAAATCCGAATGTACACTATCTAGCCAACCAAGGAGGCTATCACAACGCATTCAGCAACTATCAAGGCAACTTTCAAAGCCAACCACAATGAAATGAGCCATATGGAGCTCATTGTTTTGTACCTCAGCAACAAGTTCACTCTCACACCCAAGACTCCATCCATGACATGCTCCTACAGCTTTTGTAAAGCCAAGCAACTAGCGATATGTACATGGAAAACATATTGGCTGAAGCCACCACTGGGATGTGCGCTTCTTACACTTCCCTTGTTACACAAATCAGCAACCTCAACACTACGGTTAAGCAGCTTGAGGAAGAAGAAGCTATCTCAAGTGGACAAGGAAGTCTACAAGACAAAAGTGAAGCAAATCCTAAGGAATATTGTCAAGCTATCCAAGCTCTTGAGGAGAGGACCTCAACTCTTGATAACATGGATCAATCATGGTATGAAGCTGAGTATGAGGCTTACATCCACTCAACTGATGATTTTAGTCTCAATCATGTCATTGAGAGACTAAGTGGGGAGGCGAGTTTCACAAAGATCAACCATGTTGAAGCTAAAAACTTCTTGAGAAAACCGGTTGATGAGGTTTTGATGGTGCAAGAACCGTGTGCTGAGGAGCAAGAGAAGACCAGAGAGTCTACAAGAGAGCACATTGCAGCAATTGATGAGCTCCAGACCTTGGCAAAGCACAACAATCCGGGAAAATTCTCCATTGTGTGCATGCTAGGCAATGAAGAAGTTCAAGATGCTATGTGTGATCGGGTTCCACTGTGAGTGTTATGGCACTAGACATGGTCAAGAGACTTGGAATAAGGAGTATGGATTGGCATCGTACCGAGATCACATTTGGAGATGGGTCTACAAAGAAACCTCTTGGTTTGATCAAAGACTATCCGGTAAAGGTTGAAAATTGTTTGGTACCAACTGATTTTGTGGTCATGGATATAGACAAGTCCAAGAACCATCATATGCTCCTAGGAACTCCATTCCTCAGCACTATGGGTGCAGCAATTGATTTTGTTAAAGAAGAGGTCATCCTAAAGAATGTGAGTAACTCGGTTTCACACCCGATCACTCCTCCTTTAGCAAAGTTTTGTGGAATGATGGAGGCTGAGAAATATACTTTTGATGAGGAAGAACGTGTCTGTACCAAGATTAGGGAGGAGTCTGACTTGAAAAATCTTTTGGAAGCCCAAGCCTTTAGAAGCAAGCAACTAGCCAAGTGCTTGCAAGACAAGCCCGCGGGAAGAGCTAAGGTTGCTTGTGTCTCGGGTACAAGAAAGGATAAGATCGAAGCTAGGCTTAGATCTATTGTTGAAGAAAAGCCAGATGGTGAGTCCCTACTGACTCTATTTGGTTGTGGAGATGAAAAACCTCTCAAGAGGAAGCCACCAAACGGGAAAGGCAAGAATAAGGGCTCTTTGATGAGTTTAACCAAGAATCCTAAGAATGGGTCAAGCAATGGACGTGCTGGGCCAAGGACCTCTTTGAGTTTACATCCATTGGAACTCAAGGTTGGCTCCATTGAGTACAAAGTCAAAAGCAAAGGAGGCTCAAAACCATTCTCAAAGGCAAGGGTCATTCTTCCACCGGGTTTAGAGAAGGATGAAGCAAGGGTGCAAGAGATGATGTCTACTATCTACACCGTGGATATGCCACGAAGAGCACACTCAGCCACGTCTCAAGCCACTCACTTCACCCTCAAGCCAGCCTAGAAAGAAGAGTAAGGAAAGTCAAGATAAGAGACTTTAAACAAAGCGCACTTGGGAGACAATCCCATGTCTATCCTTGTGTATATGGTTTTTATTTTTATTCTAGAGTATTCTTTTAAGTGTGAGTGAGCAGAAACAAGGGAGATGGAGATTCAAAACTAAGTTCTTTGGGGTTTAAAAGGAAAGGAAATATGGAGCAGCCTGAAGATCGATGGCTAGATCGACCCTTCATGGTCGATTCAAGCAAGATCGAGGGCTGGATCGAGTGCTTACACTCGAACTTCTGGAAAGAATGATGGCTGGATCGACCATGAGCCTCGATCTAGCTAAGAACAACCCAAGGATCGACCCAGCTGCTCGATCTCAGGCCCCACCACAGCTAGCTCCAAGGTGCACCATCCACAAGCCTTGTACATATCATGCATTTTTGGATTTCAATTTTTAATTTTGTTGCTTGGTCTCTCTTGAACTTTTATTACATAAGGGACTGTGTAATTTAAGTTTTGGGGAGAGGTTGAGAGATTTAATTTTGTGTTTTGTGTTCTTATTTTTCTTTAGCATATTTGAGTCTTCATGCATTCACATATTTGCATAGAAAATTTCAAAAATTTCAAAATTTTCAAAAAAAATTCATGTAGCTTGCATTTACATTTGTAGAATATTTTAGGATTGAGTCTAGAATTTATCACATAGGTTGCTTGCACTCATATGCATAGGGGGCAATTTTCCTTGTAAAGTGTTTTAAGCTCATGAATTGGATCAAGGCCCTAGTTAGTAGTCCTTTGGTGCTTTGTGCAAACTATGAAATTAAGTTCTAACCATATTTGGATCATTTGTCTTGATTTTCTTGGCTTAAGTTAAAGCAAGCATGAATTGGATCATTTCCTATAAATTGAAACCTTAACATGAACTTTTAATTATCATACTTGTGCATTTGAGAAATAATACATGGATTACAAAAACATATTTAGGCTTTCTTATTCCTTTCACCACTCTCTTGTAAGCCTAAATAGATTCCCACACCTTAACCCTTACCTCCTTTCAAGCCAAAATTCGTGCGTGTATGTGAGGCCTATTACTTTTGATTGAACTTGGCATAAAGTGTTAGGTTTAGGGTGACATGTTTAGGCTCTCATATGATTCTAGCTTTGGATATTTAAGCTAGTTGTAGGTTTGATTTGGGTGGGGTTCATGGGCGTTTTGTTTGAAAATGATACTTTGATATCGGGTTTGGGAAGAAGAAGGTGTTTGGAGTTTGAATAAAAAGGGATACATAGTTAAAAGTGGTTGGTCTTGAATTGTTTTGAATAAAAAGCTCAAGTTGAAAAGAAAAAGTGATAGCTCTCTTAGAAAAAAGAAAAGAAAAGAGCCAAACGGCCAAATGCATAAAATATATATATAAGAAGAGAGCTATCCAAAGAAAAGAAAAGAGCTAATAAATGTATAGCCATACCACTAACTATAATGAAGGTTGAAGAAGCTTCCCTAGGGTGAATTTGATTGATGGAGTTTTTGTGGGTTATGCTTGGAGTCTTGCCTTGTTTGATTTGGGTATTTCTAAAGGGTGAGTGAGCTTGAAAAGAAAATGAATGAGAGGGGAATTAGGTTCATTGTTAGTATATTGGGTAGATGAGAGTCTAGTCAAGTATGCATCAATTTCCTTTTACCTTTAGCATTATGCATGAGTTCAATCCTTCTTGAGAGAAACCATTGCTTGGAGTACCCACTTGAATGAGATCATTTTTATCTCATAACCTTGTTCCTAACCAAATGTATTTGGTTTTGATTGCATAAGTATGATTCACGGTTTGAGCTTTAATGAATGTTAAAGGTTAAGATTCTTGGATTTGTGAGTGTAAACAAGCCTTGATTTGAAATTCAATATGTGATGAATATGGCTAGGTTCTTTGGAGTAGAGTTTGTGTGTTGCAACTTAGGATTGAGAACAAGGACCATTTAATTGATTCATTTGAAAAACACTTTTGGATTTAAGCCCCCACTTTCAAACTTCTTCTCCTTGTTTGTCTTTAATTTGCTTGAGGGCAAGTAAAAGGCAAGTTTGGCGGAGTTGATATACTTAGATATTTCATGCATTCATCATGCATTTAGGACATATTTACATTCATATTTCATTTATACTTAGAATAAATTGTAACTTTTGTCCCATTTTAGGTTTTTAGACGTATTTCATATTAGCACTGTTTTTCTTTTCCACTGTTTTTCTTTCGTGGTGGTGTCCTCTTCGCCACAACTTCTCCTCCGATCTCTTCTTCCCGTGAGCATCGTCTTCTTCTCTTCACTTCACTTACGTCTCTGATTCCACTTCCTTTATCTGTCCGAGTCAATAACCTCTCCACTCTCTGTTCTCTCTTGACAAGACAACTCAAACCCCAGTGCCTCATTCTGCCTTTACATCACTACTGTCGTCAACGTGAGGCTTCTCTTCTTCACGTTCTGCACTTCTTATTTCTTCTTTTCTTCTCCACGATTCTTTCTTTTCTACTTTCCTCCTTTTCTTTTTGGACCATCCTTCTTCCTCCTCCTTGAACCTAATCTTTTTCCTCTAATTCTATTGCTCTTCACGATGTCTTTTCCTTACTCTATTTTCCTCTTTCTCTAGCCACTCTTTTATTTAACTCCGATCCTTTTATTTTTCTGAGCGGCTCACCCAAACTAATAAACAAAACCCTTAATCTCCATTAGTTTAGGTTTACATAGTTTAATACTTCCGGGCTTAAAGATCTAATTGGGCTTGACTTGAAATCTTATTGGATCTGTGTATTTTAAAAAAAGAACCCATATCACGGGATTGGAGTGACACAATTCTCTCCTACTTGAAATGAATTCGTCCTCGAAGTCGCGTAACAGCTTCTCTCCCACTCGGTTTTCAACCAAAACTCGGAAGGTTTTTTTTTTCCTTTATTTTTTTTGATACGATAGCACCAGCAACTCTAAACATACAACACCTAGATCCTTTGTTACCGCCCATACCTATTAGGGTCAGCTATATACTTTGAAGGTACGGTTTAAAATTTCAGCATACAATTCTCGGAGAAAGTTTATCACCACATCCCATCTCTGTCTTGAGCCGAACAAAAATATAATCTCCCTGTGAGATTGACAAACGATGACACTTAGCAAAAATGAACATAGTGAACGACCAATGTCATAACTACTACCTTGCAGAACCTTTAGCCGTAACACTTGCAATCAGAGTGCAACCACTGCACACGAAGTCTATTCCCGCAAAACTTTTCAATCATGCAAATGACTCAGTACTCATGGTTTAAAGAATCTTCCATATCCCCAAACCATTAAGCGTTCCTTTGCTATTACTTATATAATCATAAACTTTCTATTTATTTTTTTTGGGTAACACTAACAACAATTAACAAGAGATCCTCGCTTAGTCATCTTGTAGTGGAGACATCCAGGCTGCGCGTTGCACCACCGCACTTCCGTTGTGCCACTCTGCTTCTCGAAAATTTTGAATGGACTCTTCCTTCTTAGACGGCTATCACTCTAATCCTTTCTTTCTTTTGGGTCGTATTTCCTTTACGACTAATACATATATAGAATTCCTTGTCTAACATTATGACAACCAAAGATGATACCAATAACTCCTACGGTTCCTTTTTTAAATTTTTGCATTTGCTTTCCATTGACAAGAACTCGAAGATGTACCCTTTTACCGTATCTTGTCTCCTTTTTATTCAATATTCTCGTTGTAGTCTCATGTTCCTTTGGGGCTCAATCCTCCATAACATGTTCTTGAAAATACCGCCTTAAACACCTCTATGAAGTCTATCTTGATAACCTTCAAACACTCCAATCCAGAGTTTCTTCCTTCACCATAAACAACTTTCAGCTTCATATCACTTTACTAAAACTCCCCTCATCCTCGACCAAAGCTATGTTATAGTGTAAAAAGTAACCTTAAATATTATCATTGATTCTCTTATGTTGGTTCTTAAGCCATGAGTCCTTTAGCTCGAACAACACATCCCTGATTCTCATCATTAACCTTTTTTTGTTCCACTTCTCTCCATATCCTTATTACGTGTGCAAGCAACATTAATTCCTAACCCTGACTCATTCTTGACATTCTTCTTGTCTTAAACTTTACATAACACATTCAGCCTCGTCTGACATGCTCATAATGCTCACCATTTTCGCATAAATAACTTACGTACTTGACTTTTCACCTTAATCGACTTTTTCAAACACCTAAAGAAATGAACACTTACTGATTTTGAAACAAACACTTATACTAAACTCTACTCTAGCGCGAGACCTTAGACAACCAATAAAACATTTTCTCATAAACCCTTTTTTTTTATAGGCCTTTAAAACATTTGAAATCTCTTTCGAAAACTTTTGAAAACTAACCCTCCGGGTCAGGACCGGAGTGGCTTTAACCTGGCTTTGATACCACATGTGATGCCCCGACTCATCTAACTTAGTCGAGACATCTAGTACCTTTTAAAAATCAAATTCCTTTTCTGAAAACTTTTCCCATTGAGCCATTGGTCTCTCGCACTAATCTTAAAACACATGCACACACTGAAAAGGAAAAAGGGGGTGAGTAATGAATTACTCAATGAGGGAGATCATCTCTGCCCACTGAAACATACTTAACATTTCTACGATTATATCACATTTCATCAAAACACATAAACCTAGACACTAGCAAACATATAACCTGATTTCTTATCAAGCTATAACACATAACAATCCTCTTGCCCATAATGCAAGACATCCACATAAACGTTAGGTCCATACATCCCGTAGACGGCGCTATACCTTGCTATAGCCTTAGGACCCCATGCTTTGGAGGCTGGCCTTGGCACAGACACTCCCATCCGGGCTCGTCAGCCAATCATACCGGCTCAAAGGCCCTTATCATCATACATACTCATACATAACCTCATAACGTTAACTCATAACGTTACCATCAATCATCATACATGCTATCGTCAATCATCCTACATGCTATCGTCAATCATCCTACATGCTATCATCACATATCACCCAAACATGTCATATCATATCATATCGTAATACTTATCTCATATCGTAAACTAGCCCTAAAAATGCATGTCATCATAGAACTTAAGTCTAGCAATCAGATCTAAGTCTACGTATCAAGAATTATATAATATAACAATATCATATTAACTATGCTTCCACAAATCTCAACCCTCACCTTTGCCACTTGATGATGAATACTTTCTCTTTCCTTAATCTTTGGACAGATTTGCTTCCAGAAATTCAACCACACGTTTCCCCATTCTCCTGATACTCAAATCGATTCTACTTCAACTGAGAGCTAGTTCCACGTCTCCAGAATGCTCCTACCAAATTTCAGCTCAAACCGAGCTCATTTGCCCAACCAAACATTAAAACTCGTCAGACATAACACACTGATTTACTCTGCATCAAACAGCTCCATAAAGACATGCATAAGTACCAAACTAACCGTTAACTTCTCAATCCCACCGTTGATTACGAATACCGATATGCCACCATGCTTGCTACCAAATATCAGCTTGATCAGACACTTTTTAACCATCCAAACGATCCTTTAAAAAAACTGCAGCAAAACTGTTTTTCTGGAAATCTCAGACTCTTATGATTTTGTCCCAACTTTGAAAACCGATTTCCCGATGACTTATAACTCCGCTTGATGAACCGTAAGTTCCTGAAGATTCTCTGAAGCATTATCTCTTCAGGAATACCTTGATCGAGCTCTGAGTCGTTCTGGTTGATCGGGAATCCCCTTTACAAAACTCGTACACGCTCACTGTTTTCTCACTGTTGCAGATTGCAGGTTGCTCAGCTGTTTCTTGGCTAAGAAGCAAAGCCTCCAAACTGCATTTCCGGTGTAACTAGGGTTCCTTTCTGCCTCCAATGGATTCCTGTGTTGATGATGATCACGCTGATATCCTTGTTCCTCAAAACCGGCGTTTCCTCTGCCACAAACGAGCTTCTAAAGTCAGCTCTTCCACACTGCATTCTTCTTCAATCTGATTCGCTTAACCTCATCTTTTGTCATTCGGATCTACTCCGATCTGATTCGTTTCTTCTTATCCTTAATGACACGAACTAGATCTCCCTTTTCCACTGTTTTTCTTTCGTGGTGGTGTCCTCTTCGCCACAACTTCTCCTCGGATCTCTTCTTCCCGTGAGCATCGTCTTCTTCTCTTCACTTCACTTACGTCTCTGATTCCACTTCCTTTATCTGTGCGAGTCAATAACCTCTCCACTCTCTGATCTCTCTTGACAAGACAACTCAAACCCCAGTGCCTCGTTGTGCCTTTACATCACTGTCGTCGTCAACGTGAGGCTTCTCTTCTTCACGTTCTGCACTTCTTATTTCTTCTTTTCTTCTCCACGATTCTTTCTTTTCTACTTTCCTCCTTTTCTTTTTGGACCATCCTTCTTCCTCCTCCTTGAACCTAATCTTTTTCCTCTAATTCTATTGCTCTTCACGATGTCTTCTCCTTACTCTATTTTCCTCTTTCTCTAGCCACTCTTTTATTTAACTCCGATCCTTTTATTTTTCTGAGCGGCTCACCCAAACTAATAAACAAAACCCTTAATCTCCATTAGTTTAGGTTTGCATAGTTTAATACTTCTGGGCTTAAAGATCTAATTGGGCTTCACTTGAAATCTTATTGGATCTGTGTATTTTAAAAAAGAACCCATATCACGGGATTGGAGTGTTACAATTCTCTCCTACTTGAAATGAATTCGTCCTCGAATTCGCGTAACAGCTTCTCTCCCACACGGTTTTCAACCAAAACTCGGAAGGTTTTTTTTTTCCTTTTTTTTTTTGATACGATAGCACCAGCAACTCTAAACATACAACACCTAGATCCTTTGTTACCGCCCATACCTATTAGGGTCAGCTACATACTTTGAAGGTACGGTTTAAAATTTCAGCATACAATTCTCGGAGAAAGTTTATCACCACATCCCATCTCTGTCTTGAGCCGAACAAAAATATAATCTCTTTCTGTGAGATTGACAAACGATGACACTTAGCAAAAATGAACATAGTGAACGACCAATGTCATAACTGGTACCTTGCGGAACCTTTAGTCGTAACACTTGCAATCAGAGTGCAACCACTGCACACAAAGTCTATTCCCGCAAAACTTTTCAATCATGCAAATGACTCAGTACTCATGGTTTAAAGAATCTTCCATATCCCCAAACCATTAAGCGTTCCTTTGCTATTACTTATATAATCATAAACTTTCTATTTATTTTTTTTGGGTAACACTAACAACAATTAACAAGAGATCCTCGCGTAGTCATCTTGTAGTGGAGACATCCAGGCTGCGCGTTGCACCACCGCACTTCCGTTGTGCCACTCTACTTCTCGAAAATTTTGAATGGACTCTTCCTTCTTAGACGGCTATCACTCTAATCCTTTCTTTCTTTTGGGTCGTATTTCCTTTACGACTAATACATATATAGAATTCCTTGTCTAACATTATGAAAACCAAAGATGATACCAATAACTCCTACGGTTCCTTTTTTAAATTCTTGCATTTGCTTTCCATTGACAAGAACTCGAAGATGTACCCTTTTACCGTATCTTGTCTCCTTTTTATTCAATATTCTCGTTGTAGTCTCATGTTCTTTTGGGGCTCAATCCTCCATAACATGTTCTTGAAAATACCGCCTTAAACACCTCTATGAAGTCTATCTTGATAACCTTCAAACACTCCAATACAGAGTTTCTTCCTTCACCATAAACAACTTTCAGCTTCATATCACTTAACTAAAACTCCCCTCATCCTCGACCAAAGCTATGTTATAGTGTAAAAAGTGACCTTAAATATTATCATTGATTCCCTTATGTTGGTTCTTAAGCCATGAGTCCTTTAGCTCGAACAACACATCCCTGATTCTCATCATTAACCTTTTTTTGTCCCACTTTTCTCCATTTCCTTATTTTTCTGAGCGGCTCACCCAAACTAATAAACAAAACCCTTAATCTCCATTAGTTTAGGTTTACATAGTTTAATACTTCTGGGCTTAAAGATCTAATTGGGCTTGACTTGCAATCTTATTGGATCTGTGTATTTTAAAAAAAGAACCCATATCACGGGATTGGAGTGTTACACCACACGCTTTTTGCGTGTTTTCCACGATATAGGTGAGCCCCCCTAACTAAAGAATCCATCACGTAAGGGAACGACGAGATAAAGGGCAAGCAGCCCAGTGAGCATCACACCACGCAACGCAAATCCGAATCAAAGCTTAAGAAAATACCTTGTCTAGGATTACCTTTGAGATACCTAACAACACGCACTGCAGCATCCCAATGATTAGTTATAGGATCATGAATAAACTGAGAGAGAACGGGTATGGCATAGGAGAGATCCGGACGAGTCACATCAACGTAAATGAGCTTGCCTACTAAGCGATGATACCTGGTTGGATCAGGAAACTAGATTTAGCCAAGGTCTAATTCTGCTCCACTGGGTGAGAAACCGGTTTGGCACCCAACAAGCCCATCTCAGAGATGATATAAAGAACATACTTTCGTTAACATAAGTACATACCTGAAGCATTCTGTGCAACTTCAATGCCTAAGAAATATTTCAATGCTCCAAGATCTTTCATACAAAAACAAGAACTCAAATATTCTTTGAACTGCTGAATAATAGCCGGAGAACTACCCGTTACAATCAAATCATCAACGTATACCAGCACATGCAACCGAGTACCACCATCAGCGAATATGAACAATGAGTAATCCGAGAGATCTTGAACAAAACCATACTCTTGTAACGCCTTGGATAATTTAGTAAATCAACAGCGAGGAGCCAGCTTAAGACCATAAAGAGACTTATGAAGTCGACATACCTGTTAAATATCAGTAGTGCGAAAACCAGGTGGCATCCGAATGTAAACCTCTTCGTCAAAATCGTCATGTAAGAAGGCGTTATGCACGTCCATCTGATGGATTTCCCAGCCACGAGACACATAAACTTCCAACACCGAGCGAACACTAACCGTCTTACGCACTGGTGCGAACATTTCATCACAGTCAAGACCCTGTGTTTGATAGTTTTCGAGAACTACTAGGCGAGCTTTGTACCTTTCAAGAGTACCATCAGATTTATACTTCAGTGTAAAAACCCATTTACAACCAAGTGCCTTCTTTCCCACAGGTAAAGTTTCCACGGTCCAAGTACCCCCGCCAATTTTCATCCTCAAATGCTTCAGAGTAAATACAGGGAATTACACCTGAAGTAATGGCTGCGAGAAATGCCCGATGTGCGTCCGAGAACCTTGCACAATCCACATAAGAATTAATCGGGTACCAACTGGAATCAATAAAATCACTGTTAGAAGCTTCATGAGTCGTATTTGTCACATAATCATGCAGCTTGACAGATGGGAACTTCTGACGACAACCTTTACCCAAAGGCACATCAGGTGGACTCGGAGAATCAGTTTTCGAGTCAGAAGAAGATAGAGAATTCGACGAAGGAGACGATGTAGTCAGCTCAGTGGTAATGTCATTCTCAGTACGAGTAGGTAAGTCCTCGGTAAGAACTTCAATATCTGGTAAAGGCGACGAAGGAGATACAATCTCAGGAGCTGTCGCAGAGGAAGAAAAAACTTCTTCTTCAAAAATATCAACATCGCTAATTCTTGGCAAAGATGGTAAATGTGATGATAGAGATGGAGAAGAATCAGTAAGGAGCTCTGCATATGGGAACTTTGTCTCACAGAAGAAAACATAACGTGAAGTTGATATTACTCTGGTATCCAAATTATACACATTCCAACCCTTTTTACCAAACGGGTAGCCAAGAAAAAGCAAATGATTGCTTCGTGTAGCAAATTTGTCACCGCCATGATGTTGAATGTGAACATAACACAAGCAGCCAAACACTCGCAAATGATGCAATGGAGGAGAGCATTTGAAGAGAATTTCAAACTGAGATTTAGCATAAAGGACCGTAGTAGGAGTTCGGTTAATCAGATAACCAGCCGTAAGAACACAAAAACTCCAAAATTCAACCGGTAGTTGAGCTTGAAAACGTAATGCCCTTATGACATTAAGAATGTGGCGATGCTTGCATTCCACTCTACTGTTTTGTTGTGGTGTGCCAACACATGATGTCTCATGAAAAATACATTTGCTTTGAAAGTAATATTCGAGGCATATAAATTCAATCCTCTTATCACTTCGACTCGTCTTAACCTTGCTATCAAATTGGCATTCCACAAGTGCAATAAAGTTTTTGAGAGTGGACACAGTTTCTGTTCTATTTGGCAGCAAGTAAATCCACAAGGCTCGAGAGTAGTCATCAACAATGGTGAGAAAAAAATCTTGATCCACATATGGAGGTGGTGCGATAGGGACCCCATAAATCACAATGAACTAGATCAAAAATTGTAGTTTTATTAATGCTCAAAGGAAAGAATCACGTGTTTGCTTAGCACGAATACAAACGTCGCAAGACTTAAAATCAAAACCATTACTACTACTAGAATTGGATAACTTCAACATCTCCATGGCTTTAGAAGCATGATGACCCAAACGCGTGTGCCACACATCCATCGGCTGTGAACCAAGACCTGCGCCACTTCCACGGCCAGGATACTCCTAATGAAATAAAGACCATTCCGATGGTCATGAACCACATAAAGTCTGTCAGAAATCTGAAAGATACATCCACTATCTCTGGTAAGTTGCGACACATATATAAGATGACATTGTAACCCATCAACGAAGAACACATAGCATTTGAAGATGTAATCCTAAACAAACTTTCCCTTATTAGGTAGATGTAGTATACCGACCACCAGGTAGTTTGATATATACCAGTGACATGTCACACACATCCATGAGGAACTCAATACTACCAGTCATATGGTTGGAAGCACCAGTATCAATAATTCATGTATCAATAAAAAAACTTACCCGAGAGACGCTCAGTTGTTCCTGGATTTCGCTCACTTAGCATATGAACCAGAATTTTCCGTTGTTGATAACTAAGACCACTAAAACCGACACGATCAGCATCAGTAATAGCAGAATTAGCCGCAAAAGGCGGGACAGAGGCAGCAACTTGATTCACACGAGGCGGTTCAATACAACGCGCAGGTGATGGATTGGGTATCTCTGAAACAGCAGGTGGTGTATTAGGTAGTGAACCACGTGGTCTGTTTCCCCACCAATATGGATATCCAATCTTGCGAAAACAATGTGAAGGCAGATGTCCCTTTCTACCACACAACGTACAAATAGCATTGGGATCATGTAATTATGCTGCTTGACGTCGACGCAGACTAGTTTGGACCGCAAAGCTAACAGCATCATTATGCTTTTCCATCATTCAACTAACTCTTTTTGATTCTTCATCCTGAGTCACAACTTGATATGCCTCATCAAGAGATGGAAGAGGATCACGGGATAACAAAGCCGATTTTACTGCACCGAAAAGACTCTCATCTAGGCTCATCAAAAATTGATGCAATTTGTCTTCCTCTCTTTCTTTTGCAATCTCATCAGCTGTTTTTGCCTGTTGAAAATCAGATAAACTTATCCAGAGTTTCGTGAGTTTACCATAGGAAGCTTCCACAGCTGATCCTCTTTGTTGGCAATTCACAAGTTTCGTTTTAAGTCGATGTACTTGTTGTCCGTTCTTCACATAAAATCTTTTATGTATGTGTGTCCAAAGATCATGCGCTATTTCATGATGGGACAAGGAGTTGCTCAGCTCAGGAGCCACCGTTAGTTTAATCAAGGACACCACCACAACATTATTCGCCCACCAATCCTCTAGATCCTCCGAATTCTCACTAGGTCGGAGAATACTACCACCGGAAAAACCAGATTTCTTCCTTGCACACGAAGCCAAGCGAAGATTCAAAGCCCATTCGTCGTAGTTAGGACCTCGAAGCTGTGGTTGAGAGATGATAGAACCAGGGTTATCACCAGATGAGAGATCATATGGATCGATCCTGCGATGAGCTATCGATTCAGAAAAGTATTACGACAGAAGGATCAAAATACTTAGATCAAAGATAGAGAAGAATCGAAGTAGAGTTCTAGAAAAGGTTTGAGAATCGAAAGCCTAAAAATTTAGGTTTATCTCTAATACCATGTCAAGAAACCTAGTTTGGTATTAAAGTTTTTTTATTGATAAAGATGTACATATCGTTAAACCTAGATACAAATATGTTAATTACTAAACTAAACATAAGTAATTAACAATTACTTAAGAGATCCTTATATCTCTTAATACATCTACTTTGTTGTTGTAATGCTTCTTCTCTTCTTGACGCAGTTACATGAACATATGATGCAAGGTTTTATAATGTTAATGTGGGACCTAAATGTGAAATAAATGAGAGAGCTCAGCAGGTATGAAAAAACCTCAGCAGCCATCCAACGGTATGTCACGTCTCTGCGGTCATCATCTCTGTCACCGTTTCTTCCCTAGCAAGCTTCACAGATTTGTGATTCTCCGTCAGCAACAAGTTGTCTGTATCAGTCCATCAAGTAAGGAATCAGTTAGCTCCTTAATAATCTAGTCCTCTTAGTAGTAAGTCAGTCAGTCATAGAGTGAGTACCGGGTTTGAGTGTATGATTCCATTGGCGTGTAAGCAGTCCAAGGCCCTGGCTATGTCAAGGGTAAAGCTCAGGGCGAGATGGAGATCAAGCAGCTCAGGGCGGATGCTCATCAGATATTTACGCAGTGACATCCCAGGGAGCAACTCTGTTACTATTACCATTAGAGGATCTTTGCAGGCTCCAATAAACTGCCAATTGTAAATCTCAGGTTTAGAAACAATTCACATTATATGCCAACGAACACACACACCTTTACAAGATTTTTATGTTTGACTCAGGACATCATATTGACTTCACGGATGAAACGGCTCTCGAGTGAAGATTTCTCATCTGGCTTGCTCCCGCGGTGGAGAACTTTGATTGCAACAGTCCGCGTCCCATACCTGGGGAATTTGTAAGAAGCTCAAAAAAGCTTGCAACATTAACTAAGAATAACATTCTGAAGGTTCTAAGAATAACGATGGAATCACAAACAAAGCAAATGAACCGAAACTTACAATCTAACATTCATTCAATGATTTCGAATTGACATGAGTAGCTGCCAAAAAAACAACAAACAAAACGCGCCAGCTCGCATCAATTTCAAGCCAACGAAAGGAAACCAAAAAAATAAAAGACGGCCTGGTTGATGTCTTCAGAAACGACTGATGAGTCGTGACCAAAGACTCGATTATGACGCACCAGAGACCTCACGACAAGACTGAATCAAAAAGAGAAAAAAGATTTCAAATATTTATGGCTACTTCTAAGATTAAATGTAACAATCAATGCTGAAATAAAACTGTAATACCCCGACCGCCCCTACCAGGGAGGCCCCACATCTTTTTCGGGCTGTGGGCCCTCCGCTCCAGTCCGACGGTCGATGCGTTATTTTTTTCGGTGGTCCGACCGACTGATTTACTTGTCCCTGTAATCACTGATGCGGTGGGGTTTGTTACTTCAAGTTTTACCCCTAAGATAGCTGCAAGTGCACAACAATCACAGTAGTATATTAAGGGATCGAATCCACAGAGATTGTTGCTTCGCGAAAGTCCTAGAATTTCTAACATCTTTAAAACAAAAGGGAAGTTGGGGATGTAGTGTGTCACGGTTTGCAGTAGTAATATCAAGCAGCAGAAGAGAATTAAACGGTTGTAAATCAATGGATTAAAGGCGTTGGGTTCAGGGGTATTCTCCAGGGTTCATGGATCGGATCTAACAAGCAATATGATAGGTTCTAAATGATTTAATGGGCTAGGTTCTTAAACTGAAACGGTCGACTATGACTACCCCGCGTTCACGGATCTAGCCACCTACGTTTGTCCTACACTGCGGATATGACTTCTCATCCCACGATGCAAGACAACCGCGCATACATATCATTCACCTATTGTAAACACTCGCGGTGCAGTCCGTCGATATGCCTAAGCATCCTACGGTGTGATCTGCTCGTTAACCTCTAGATCCAGACGACAGACCACACGTTCGTGTATCTAAGTCGTCCTGGAATCAGTTGCTAATTGATCAGAGAAGAAAACATGCAATAAGAACAAGACATAAATGAAGATACCTAGAAGAAACTCTATCTCTATCAACCTAGCGAAATCGATCCATGATTAAACCCCTTTGAAAACCCCCTTAAAAACCCAACTAGATGACTACTCGTTCATGGGAACGAGAGACATCTTTGAGATAAGAAAGGTGCGAATTGTATTGAATAAGAAACAAAGTGAGAAAACTTCTTCAAAGGAAATCGATTGAAGAGATCTTCTTAAAGTATTGAAAAACAAAGAACTAAGAACAAAAGATGAAAAGAGAAGGAAGAAGGAGTGGGCGGCTGCAGAAGAATTCTCTCTCGAGGTCTTCAACTCCGGGCCGTCGAGCTCTCTCTCTCTCTCTCTCTCTCTCTCTCTCTCTCTCTGCGGCGTGAAAGTGTTTCTGGAAAAGCTATGTGTGAAGTCACGCCCTTTGTGAAACCCTAAGGTCCCCTTATATAGGCTCTCCTGTCTTCAGAAAGTGGGCTTCGCGTTTTAACCTCGGAAAATATTGGATAAGTGCAAACGGGCTCGGGACGGGCCGGAATAGTTTGGCCGCGCGAGCGACCAGGCGTGGCACGGCCACTGGTCTTCTGAGGATCTGTGGCGCGGCCGTCCTTCTTCTGAGGATGTGTCTGACGGACCTTCTTGCTCCCTTCGTAACTTTACATCCAACCGTGGGATTGAACTCAAACCACCTTGGGGTGAAATACAGCTGAAATGGCTATCTTGTCTCCAAATATGAGTTTGATCTTGTGGTGGGAAGGTCGTCATCTGATGCTGAACTTATGGGCCCGAGCACTTGTCCTTGAAGTTCCCGTTTTGCTCCAAAATGTGTCATTTTTGTCCAATTTCCCTGAAATGACTCTTAAGACTAGGAAACGTGGAAATCACTTTAAAACCGTTGAAAACAGGGTTAAAACACTTGTAAACGATCTTGAAATAGTAGGTTTTAGGAGTAAAATATGAGTGTTATCAACTCCCCTAGACTTAAACCTTTGTTTGTCCTCAAACAAAACGCAGATAAAATCTCGGAAAGAGGTTTGAAAATATAGGAACTAGCAAAAACTCAGCGACCGTCCTTCTAAACCATAAGCCATCGAACAAGTCTTTCCAAGCTCAGCCTAGAGAATTCTCACTATAGTTCCTTCAACACTAGTCCTTTATGAAGCTTTCACTATCTAAATCCCAGGTTTCAGTCAACTAGCTCTCTAAGTAGTATTAAGAATGGCGTGATCCTTGTCAAGGGATATTAAGCTAGGTTCAACGAGGTTAGGTGCATAAGGGTCTTTATTGGTGAGGTTTAGAGTGTTTCGGTTACCGTATACGTCTCCGGAAGGTGCGAGATATTATGCAAAACAACAGGAGAAGGTGGAACTATTGAGATCCACGATTTCCAGTCACTCTTCGCACGTACACATTCGCGAGTTCTCCTTGATATCGCCATACCCCCAGACTTGGTTTCTTGCTACTGGTTCGGATTGGATGGCATCTAAAACTTCTCACAATATCGACCCTCTATGAATGTTCAGATTCTCCTAAGGCTCTTAGGCATTTTCTTCCCGTTTCTTTTTCTTTTTTTCTCTTTTTTTTATTGTAACTCTTCCTTTTTACGGATAAGTACCGGCATCACTCCAAGGAATTCGGGTCCTTTATCCAAGTTACTTTTATTATTATTATTATTATTTTATTTTTTTTATGAAACGGGAAGTGCCTTGATGTAAGAGTCTTAAGGTTCACGAGAATATTACCATTCCTTCGAGTTTTCCGAGGCGTGAGTCGTTTACTTTTGTTGCTAACACTTCCGTTCCTTAACCATTCGATCCTTCGTCTCGAGTGACTAGAAATCGTGTCGTTCCTCCCTCTCCGGCGTTTTTGCACATATCTGCATATTGCAAAAACAAGAGAGTTGCATGAGGTATGAAAAGATGGTAAGGATTTCGGGTATGGTACCAACTACTGATGTGTTGGCCGTTCGGGAACAACAAGAGAGTGTGTAAAAATAGAAAAAGATGTCCCGAACGTTCTGGCTTTTTTGTTGAATGCTTAAATCTGTTGACAAGGAAATTAAAAGTCAGTTTAAAGTCCAATAAAGATAGAGCTAGTGTATTCCTTCCCCTGAAATCTTTATAGATCGGCATTCTCCAGGATTTCGCATTGCCGGCTTTCTAGCTACCGTCTACTCTAGTACTAAAGCTTGAGAGATCTGTCACTAGAAATAGCGTAGAAGCACACTAGTCGAATATCATCCTTGGTTTTGCATCATAATCCCTAAACCATATTATATATATCGAGATACATCATTCTTAGTTCTTAAAAAAAAGGCAAAGACTCAAATAAAACCAAAACAAAGCAAAGTCATTAGTACGAACTCCCCCCAGACTTAAATCACACTGTCCCCAGTGTGAAATAGTGGTGACAGGTCGGGAATGACTGAAAATAAGAAAAATAAGTAAAAGATAGGGTTGGAATAGATGTGATCAGGCTCGTAAGAAGAAAGAGTTTCGGCCGAGTCGCGAAGTCTTCAAGGCATTTGAACTCAGGGTCTAAAGGTCGTCATCTATGTGTTCTCTCTCTCGAAGCTGTCGCGCCATCTTCTCAAGCATCTCGTTTTGGCGTGCCAGCTGCTCCTGAAGTGCGGTGATCGCGGGATCAGTCGAGGTGGACGGTGCAGCGGATTGTGAGGTACTGCGCATGGAGGAGGATGATGTGTGGTGGTGGGTCCTCTGACGGATCGCCTCTCTCCTAGCCTTAACGGCTACATACTCTCCAATTGTAAGCAGTAGACGTGAGAACTCGGTACGGAACTCCTCATGGTTCGGGATCCACTGTGGGGAACCCTCTGAAAGGCGTGGGACTGTGGGAGAGGGTAAATAGATCGTTCGGTTGTCTCCCTTCCCTAGTCTGTAACGGTATTCGAACCTGTCTGGATCCAAGGCTGCGCCTGTCAAGTTCATGTCCGTCTGAAACTAAGATAAGTCAAACCAAGCCTCATCTAGGGGCTCCTCTATGCTGATGTCTACTCCTGCGGTCTCCATGATCGCTGTAATGATGCCTCCGTAAGTCGTGAAGGCAGTCTCGCATCTAGGTGCGGTGACATCGTGCTTCACTCGCACGAGTCTCTCGGCTAGGACGCATCCAAGGCATGCTGAAAGTGGCTTGTCTCTAAAGGCGGACTGAAGTAGGACGAGCTCTGGAATGAGAATGCATGACTGGTTGTTGCGAGAGTAAAGTCGGTGTGCTATGAGGCGGTCCACAAAATGCACGGCCGGGTGTGAGAGAAAAGCGGAAGGATGCCTTCCCTTGTCGTAAATGCCTCGGCCCATGAGTCCCCAAAGGTCAGCACTCCATTCTTCTTCAATGCTTGTCTCGCTCCTCAAGTCAAAACCAAATATCTCGAAAAGTCTAGGGATACTCAACTCATAATCCCTAGAGCCAATGGTGAAATAGAGAGTACCGTCCTTTGGATGTGCTTTCCTTCCTCTCCGGTAGGTTAACTGAACTGAAGATAAGAACTCTTGTGCGAGCTCCTTGTAAGTCGGGCGATCAATCTCCATGAAGGTCCTGAGCCTTAGCTCGTCCAAGTACCAGGTGACATCCTCGGTGATGCCCAAAGCGTCTAAAGCGGAGTAATCGATCTTCAAGGTGTTCTTATCTCCATCTTCTTCATCTCCTTCAAATAATCGATGTTTGGGTCCATCGGTGCTCCAAAGTTTCAGACCTTGCGTTTAGGAGGAGAAGGGTTCAGCTCTCTTGTCGGCTCTTGGGGTGGAGGTGAATCGTCGCGGCTTGTGCGAGCTATCTGCGAATCGCGGAACCTTCTTCTTTGTTCCTCCACATATCTCCCTAGAGTGGTATCTAGACTCGGGTTTCCTAGCACCGTCTCGCGTTCTTGCTGATGCGAAGAACTCCTCGAAGAGCTTAGTTGCTCTCTATTCTTCGAACGCACCTCGAAGTTTCGGTCATAGCTCATTGTACTTGGTAGATGAGGATGAATGAGCTTTAGAAATTGAATCTTCTTTGAAAATAGATAAGCTTAGGCCAAAGAATTTTTGAAAACAGTTCGGTTTTGAAAAACCTAGAATTTCTCAAAAATCTCCAAGTCTTTTGAAAGAGAAGAAGAAAAGACAGTTTGATTCTAAAATTTTTCTTTTGCTTTTAAAAAGGTGTTTTTATCACTAAAGAACCTTTAATTTTCAAAATCTTTAAAACGAGAGAACTTACCTTGCGTGTTGGTCACGAATCAATAAAAGTCGCTAACTTACATTAACGGGAATGACTTTTGGCGCGGGATTGTACAAAAACGCGGGAAGTTCGGTTCGGGAGAAAAACGTAAGTTTTCTGGGTTGGTCGCTCAGATGACCACTGGCCACGCCATGACCCGTCGCGGCCGCGGCCAGGCGTCTCCTCTCCGCGCGGCCGTGGTCCGTCGCTGGGCCACGGTCCGTCTCTCCGCGGCACGTGCCGGTGCTCGTGCGGCCAACCTCCTTCCGAGGCTCCTCATATTTTTGGGTTTTTCTTTGGTTTTTTTTTTTTTTTTTTTATGCTTAAGTACAGAAAACTTGCAAACACTAGTTGTTAAAAAAGAAAAAAAAAAGGAAAATTAAAAACACGTATCGGATGGGTTGCCTCCCACCAAGCGCTTTTGTTTAAGTCGTTTAGCTCGACTTTGTTTGAAGCTTAGGCGGTTGAGGAAAGCGCTTCCGGAGTTGTCTCTCCTAAAGTTTCCCCTTGTTCCCGTATTAGCAGTGTGCCTCCGTTTCCATTCCTAAGAATTTTGGCTTCTAGGATAACCTGCTTGATCTTCTCGACCGTCTTCGACACTTCTTCTTCACCCAGCTCTTCTAGCTCGGGAGGAATCAGGATTTCGATCCTAAAGAAGGGCCTCGAGTGGAGATGACCCACTTGATATCATACCCTTTTTCTCCTTTTTAGTCGTGTGGCTCTTCGTTTCCAGTGGCGGAGTATTTAGCTCATTTGGGTAGCATCTCTTCTGGCTTATATGTAGGAAGACTACAAAGTTACTTACGTGGTCGATCCTTGCTCCTACCGTGGCCAAGAAGGGTCTTCCAAGTATCAATGGCTTGTCTTTATCTTCCCCCATATCGAGCACATGGAAGTCTGTAGGTATTATCTTATATCCGACAAGAAGTTGGACGTTGTAGACTATGCCATTCGCTCTCTTCCTAGCCGAATCTTCGAATACTAGCTGCGTGATATATCATGGTTTTTACCCGTTTTTGGACCATGATATAAGTGTTTTTATAGAGTCTTTTGTTAGTTTTAGAGTCCTATTAGAGTCTTTACAGGATGGAGAGCATTTGGAGCTTAATGGAAGATTCTGGAACTTATTGAAGCATTTTGGAGAAGCAGCCGAAGTGATGAAGTCAGAGCTGATTTTATACGAAGGGTGTCGATCGACACTAACCGTTGGTGTCGATCGACACCAATGAAGCCGACTCAAAATCACGGACTTCCATCAGAAAAAGGAAATCATCTCAAGTTTGAAGAAATTACAAGACTGTCCCTGACGAAAATCTTCCTCTATAAATAATTTTCAGGCATTGTTTAGCCAAACACCTTATCATTATTTTATGTTTTTGAGACTAAGAGAGAGATTGATCCTGAGATTTTGGGGATACAATTCTAACTCATCTGAGCCAGATTTCGAACCCATGTATCATTCTCTATTCTTATTTTATGCAATTTACTTCAGCCATGATTTGTGTTTTCCTAATTATGTCTCAGTAGTTTGCTAGTTAGGTTAGGGTGATTTAGGGTTGATGAAGAGTTTGTAGAATCATTAGAACTTTTAGGGAAATCAACAGGATCTTCACCTTGATTTGTGCTTAACTTGATTTCTGAAATTGATCACTTAGAAATCAAATCTTAGGTTATTTAATAGATGCGAGAGCATTATTAGTAACTTGAACTAATCATAAGTGAGAAAAATATATATTCGCAAAGAGATTTGGTTTAGGTATTTTGTGAACAAATCGAACATGTCTTTAATACTTGCCTTAGTTGTTTAAATTCGCAAAGAGATTTGGAATTTAGGAATTTAGGCATAGATAACTTCTGCAACGAGAGTTGATTGGTTTTAACTTAGAGTTTCGAGTTCTAGATGGTTCTTAATAAATCTCTAATAAACTTAGATTCTGCATTCTTGGATTCAACCTGATAATTACCCTTGCCTAGCGCCTTCGTCTCCTGAACTTACACCGCTTTAATCTCGTTTACTTAATCGTTTAGATTGTTTAGTTTACTTTCATATTATTCGACCTAGCATAATCTGAATTTAGAAACCTTAGTGTAGCATCTACTTCCCTTGGGATTCGATACCCCTTATACTTCAACTGCATTGCTGTGCACTTGCAGTAGTTTTATTTGGGTAAAACCTGAGTCCTATCAAGTTTTTGGCGCCGTTGCCGGGGAAGTAATAGCTGCCTACGGAATCTAGTACTAGGATTTTGACTAGGTTTTCTTTTTATTTTTGTTACTAGAAGAATGAACTTGTCGCACTAAACCAAGAGCTCGGTCGTTTGGAACGTACGAACCGCAAGACTGCACGAGTGTCGATCGACACCCATACTAGCATCGATCGACGCCCTGCGCAGACGACAATGGCTGAGGTTGTGGTTGTGGTACGTGACGCAGAAGGCAACCTATTCGACCTACAAGGCAATAGAAGGAACGCCCAAGGACAGAGACTTGATGATAATGGAGCTGTTATCATTGAGCAACCAATACAAGCCGCCCTTGCAGAAGCTGGACGTGGAAGAACACTTGGCGAATACAACCGCCCAGATCAGTTATATGCCAATAGAGCTGCAACCATCGTCCTGCATTTCAGAGGAATGACTTTGAGTTGAAGCCCGCTTACTTCACATTGGTGACTCAGCATCCGTCCCATGGTCTTCCTCAAGAACATCCCATGGACCATATTGAGAGATTCGAGGACCTCGCATCAAGCATCAAGGATAATGGAGTGTCCAATGACTATCTCCTCTGCCAGATGTTCCCTTACTCGCTTGCTCGAGATGCATCATATTGGCTGAAGCAACTTGATCCAGGATCTTTGACCACGTGGGAGGAAACAAAGAATGCATTCTTATGCAATTTCTTTGATGACGCGAGATCAGAAGAGCTGAGGACGAAGATCACTGCATTTTCTCAAGGACCTACTGAAGCATTCAAGGCTTCTTGGGTAAGGTTCAGATCGTACCAGAGGGACTGCACACACTACGGTTTCAGCGAACCACAGCTTCTCGGTATCTTCTACCGGGGGATCGACTGGAGGTACCAGATGACTTTAGACGCAGCAAGCAATGGCAACTTCAACACGAGATTCCCAGACGACGCGATGGTGCTTATATAGAATTTGGCATCTTGTAACAGCACCAAGAACGCAGACTTTGAAAGGAGACAACATGCTGGAGTGAATGGGAGAAGCCAAATTGCTGAGGTAAACAGAAAGCTGGACAACGTACACAATCTCTTGGTGGGGAAGAAGCAAGTCCACTTTGCTAATGAAGTGGAGACATTCGAACCAAGTGAAGAGTGTGAAGAGGAGGATGTCAACTACATCAACAGAGGTGGCTTTCAAAGCCAAAGGTTCGGGAACCAGCAAGGGAACAGGAGTTTCAATGGGAATTATCAGAAGAGCTCCTTCACAGGAAATCAAAATCTTCTAGTTATACTCAAAAACTCCCATTCCATAACAGCAACAACAATTACAAAAGGAGCTATGGCAATTCTTCTTACCAGAAACCACCTGCTCAAGACAACAAAATGGAGTCTATGTTAGAGCAGATCTTGGAAGGACATCACAAGATGACAGTGGATTTCAATGGGAAGATTGATTCACTGTATCAGGACCTGAATGGAAAGATTGAGAGCTTGAACTCTCACATGAAGAAGCTGGATGTTCAAGTTGCTCNGACATCAGAAGATGACAGTGGATTTCAATGGGAAGATTGATTCACTGTATCAGGACCTGAATGGAAAGATTGAGAGCTTGAACTCTCACATGAAGAAGCTGGATGTTCAAGTTGCTCAAACTGCAGGAGCTGTTAACAGGCAAGAAGGTTTTCTTCCAGGGAAGACTGATACCAATCCCAAACGCCATGTGAACGCTGTCACATTGAACGATGTCACATTGAGGAGTGGGAAGAACTTTCAGCCTGTGTATAAAAGAGGGCTTAGTGATGAAGATTTCGAAGAGCTTGAAGATGTAGAAGATGTTGCGGAGCCAGTGTCGATCGACACCTATGGAGATACACGACGAAACGAGCAAACCCGACGCGAAAGACTCGACTACAAAGAAGAGTGTCGATCGACACCAGGAGGGTATCGATCGACGCTTACTGCATACAACGCCAGATCAGCCCAAGACGATGCAAGCTGCACCAGAGAAGGTCTACCAACCAAAGATCCCTTTCCCCTTGATACCAAAGAAGTCTAAGAAGGAGCTACTTGATAGACCATTCTTGGCTACAGCTGGGGCCATCATTGATGTGAGGAGGGGAGAATTGCGCTGAACATTGGTGATTTGGTGATGAATTTAGACATGGAGAAGCTGATGAAGAGGCCAACAATCGATGGAAAGACCTTCTATGTCGATTCACTCACCAACCTTGCTGAAGAGATTTTCCAAGAAGACCATCCTACTGACCCTTTGGAGAGAGTTTTGACGACTTCTACAAAGGATGCTGAGAACTTAGACGATGCTGCGGCAGGTTACACAAAGATGATGGATGCTAGTGAGCAAGTCCTGCAGCTGATCGCACAAGAGGAGCTTGATACCCCCTTGTGTCGATCGACACAACCTTGTGTCGATCGACACCCTGCGAGGACCGCGACATTGGGAGATTGGAGCGAGGCTAAGGCACCTAAAGTTGAGCTTAAACAGCTCCCTGCCGGGCTAAGGTACGCATTTTTTGGTCCTAACTCGACTTATCCTGTCATTGTAAATGCTTCCTTAAACAATGCAGAGCTCACTTTATTGCTAAGCAAGCTGCGTAAATATCGCAAAGCTCTTGGCTATTCTCTTGGTGACATTTCAGGTATCTCACCAGATTTGTGCATGCATCGGATTCACATTGAGGACGAGACGAAGTCATCGATTGAACATCAAAGAAGGCTGAATCCGAACCTGAAGGAAGTAGTCAAGAAGGAGATCATGAAGCTCTTGGAAGCTGGGATCATCTATCCCATTTCAGACAGTGTTTGGGTCAGTCCGGTTCATGTGGTTCCTAAGAAAGGAGGAGTCACAGTGGTGAAGAATGAGAAGAACGAGCTGATTCCTACAAGGATTGTGACTGGACACAGGATGTGCATAGACTACAGGAAGTTGAATGCCGCGACCAGAAAGGATCATTTTCCTTTGCCTTTCATCGATCAAATGCTGGAGAGATTGGCGAATCATCCCTACTACTGTTTCCTTGATGGATATTCGGGATTCTTCCAGATTCCAATCCATCCAGATGATCAGGAGAAGACCACGTTTACATGTCCGTATGGCACATTTGCATATCGCAGAATGCCATTTGGACTTTGTAATGCTCATGCGACCTTTCAGCGATGCATGATGTCCATCTTCACAGACATGATTGAGAAGTTTATGGAGGTCTTTATGGATGACTTTTCTGTTTATGGGTCATCTTTCAAAGACTGCCTGGACAAATTATGCGCAGTATTGCAGCGATGTGAAGAGAAACACTTGGTCCTGAAGTGGGAAAAGTATCATTTTATGGTCAAAGATGGAATTGTACTTGGGCACAAGGTTTCAGAAGAAGGAATCGCAGTGGATCGCGCCAAGATTGAAGTTATGATGACTTTGCAAGCACCTGATTCTGTTAAATCAGTGAGGAGTTTTCTGGATCATGCTGGGTTCTATAGAAGATTCATCAAGGATTTCAGCAAGATCGCAAGGCCACTCACTGCTCTTCTCTGCAAAGACGTGAAGTTCGAGTTCACTACTGAATGCCATTCAGCCTTTGAACAGATGAAGCAAGCCTTGGTGAGTGCTCCAATTGTTCAACCTCCAGACTGGGATTTACCTTTTGAGGTAATGTGTGATGCCAGCGACTTCGCAGTAGGCGCGGTTTTGGGACAGAAGAAAGACAAGAAGTTTCATGCCATCTACTATGCCAGCAGAACGTTGGATGATGCTCAAAAGAATTATGCAACTACGGAGAAGGAATTGCTAGCTGTGGTCTTTGCCTTTGAGAAATTTCGACAATACCTTGTTGGCTCAAAGGTGATTATTCATACTGATCATTCTGCATTGAAGTAATTAATGCAGAAGAAGGATGCCAAGCCAAGATTGTTGAGATGAATTCTGCTTTTTCAAGAGTTTGACATCGAAGTCAAAGACAAGAAAGGAGTTGAAAATGGAGTAGCTGACCATCTCTCAAGGATTAGGATCGAATATGGCGTGCCAATTGATGATTTTCTGCCTGAGGAGAATGTCTACCTTGTTGAGACTCGTTTTCAAAGCATGATTTCGGAGCAGACAAGCCAAGTGTCGATCGACACTAGGGGAATGTCGATCGACACCCCGTCCGAACTTAAGAGGCCAAGTCACGATTCAACACTTAGGAGTCTTAGGAATTCACGAGTGTCGATCGACACAGTCTATAGTGTCGATCGACACCCGACGCCATCATTACTTAGACGGATCTTGGACGAAGTGTTTCGACGACCTATCTTTGCCATAAATGCTGCGAATCGACCATGGTATGCTGACATTGTGAATTTCCTTGCTGCTGACATTGAGCCTAAACATCTCAAGGACTATGAGAAGAAGAAGTTCATGAGGGAACATAGGAGATACTATTGGGATGAACCTCACTTGTACAAACATTATTCAGACAATGTGTACCGCAGATGCATTGCAGAGAGTGAAGTTCGAGATGTGCTGTTTCATTGTCATGGTTCTGAGTATGCTGGACACTTTGCTACTTTCAAGACAGTGTCCAAGGTTTTTCAAGCAGGCTTTTGGTGGCCTACTATGTTCAAGGATGTTCATCTGTTCATTACTCAATGTGATGTTTGTCAAAGTAGAGGAAAGATCAGCTAGCGACATGAGATGCTACAGAACTTCATCCTTGAAGTGGAAATTTTTGATTGCTGGGGTATTGACTTCATGGGCCCTTTCCCTTCATCTTTTGGGAAGCAGTACATCTTGGTTGCTATGGATTACATCTCTAAGTGGGTGGAAGCTATTGCTTCTAAACCAATGATGTTGCAGTGGTTCTTAAGCTGTTTTGAACCATCATTTTCCCAAGATTCGGAGTGCCTCGGATTGTTATATATAAGTGATGGTGGTTCTCACTTTATCAACAAGGTATTCAACAAGGTGCTGAAGAAGCATGGTGTTCAAAATCGTGTGGCTACTCCTTATCATCCCCAAACGAGTGCACAAGTCGAAGTCTACAACAGACAGATCAAGGAAATCCTGGAGAAGACAGTGGGCAAGACAAGGAAGGATTGGACTGCAAAATTGGATGATGCACTTTGGGCCTACAGGACTGCCTACAAGACGCCACTTGGGACTACACCATTCCAGCTGCTTTATGGCAAAGCTTGCCATCTTCCAGTGGAGTTGGAACACAAAGCATATTGGACTATCAAGAAGATGAATTTCGACTTAAAACTTGCTGCAGAAATGCGCCTAATACAGCTCAATGAACTCGACGAACTTCGCCATCATGCCTATGAAAATTCAAAGATCTACAAAGAGAGGACTAAGGCATATCAAGACAAAAAGATTGTCTCCAGACAATTCAAACCAAATGATCAGGTACTTCTGTATAACTCTCGTTTGCAATTGTTTCCAAGTAAATTGCGTTCACGTTGGTCAGGTCCTTTCACCATCAAATAGGTCAGACAATATGGAGCAATTGTCTTGACAAACTCCAAAGGAGAAGAGTTCATTGTGAATAAACAGAGGGTGAAACACTATTGGGCTCAAGCCGAGATTCCAGAAGGACACATTGTGTCTCTGGATGATGCACCAACCGCCTAAACGCGTGAACAGTCAAGCTATTGACGTTAAACGAGTGCTTAGTGGGAGGCAACCCACTGGTAAGTGTTAATTTCATTTTTATTTTGGTTTTTCTAATACTTATGTGCTTTTTATATAAAAAAAATGAGAAAGTGGGCACGACCAGACCGAGTGTCGATCGACACCCATGTGTGTCGATCGACACCCACGAGGGACGCATGTAAGTTCTTTAAACCCCAACTTTTTCTTTCTTATTCCTCATATTTTCAAAACCCGAACCTTAGAGAGTTTTCCCCCAAATCACCATTTTTCATTTCTCAACGGAATTGAGTGATTCTAAGCTCTAATCCGTGCGGATTTCATCACTCATTCATAATCCATTTTCCATTAATTCGATCTGCCAAGGTATGTTTTTCAAATCTCTCAATTTCATTTTCGACCCTAAGGTGAAAAATCTCGAATTCGACCTATTTAGTTTGATTTCTTGATTGATTGATGCTTATTTAGGTTGTCTACCATGGTTTAGAACATTACCTAACTGTTTTTCATCCTTCAAATTGCAAATATTGAAATTTTCGAATTTTGGGAAATTTATGATGCATGTTGCGAATTTGCGATTTTTCTTGGGTTTTATGGTTTAGACTTGGTCGGTTCACTGAATTGGGATTGTTAAGATTGCTAATTGATGCAGAATTGGGTCTATTATCATGATCTTGGATCGATTTTAGATTTCAAGCATGGTGTCGATCGACACCAAGTGGCGTCGATCGACACCAAGGTAGTATCGAACCCGAGCACAACTTTGTAGACATTGGATTTTGATTTTGGTTTTAATTTTGCTTGCAGATGCCTCCAGTGAGTAAGAGACCACGACGCACTGAAGCATCCGCCTCTGGGACTGCTAATGATGAAGTGATTCCGTGTCTTGCTCCTTGGCCTAAGCGTGAAACCGCACGGATTCGAATGGAACGAAACTGGGAAGACTCACCTGCTAAGGAGGTCGCAAAGGACGAGTGCCTTTACCGCGGTGTTGATAAACAGGATTTTAACCGGTTTGATAATCAAAACCTAAAGGTCTTTTTGCAGTTGTAGTACTTTAGGTGTCAAACCAACCTTGGGGTGAAAGCTACTAAGATTACAAAAGTTATATGAAGCTAAGCAAAATTCGAGTTAAATGGGTGAAGAATTCTAAATTAATTACTTGCGGTTTGTAAATAGACACGAAAATTATTTTACAATCCCTACAGAAGGGTTATATAAGTACTAGATGACTCTAGAATAATAAAACAATAGATCTACTAATTTAATAAAATACAAATCTAAAACCGGAATTATTATACAGATTTGATGGTGAGTAGCAAGATAATAAGAAAAACTATTTCTAAAATTCAAACAATTACCAAATCAACAACAGGTAATAAAATAAGACTCTAAGCAATTTCTAAAATAATAAAATTAGTAAAAACACAATTTTACAAAATTATAAAACTATATTGCATAATTAAACTATTTAATGGAAATTTAATCAAGATAAACAAACATAAAACTAGAGGAAAATGGTTTTTGGGTTGTAAATTATTAAAAA
>JAHZTW010000001.1:371399965-371417736 GCA_020283515.1 Alliaria petiolata
AAGTCAACAACGGTGCGAGTGGTGCTGGAACACGCGGTTCGTTCCTCCTGGCCGATTCGACAACTGGACGTGAATAATGCTTTCCTTCAGGGCACTCTTACTGACGAGGTGTATGTTACGCAGCCGCCTGGCTTTCTCAATCAATCACCCCGACTACGTGTGCAAGCTCAATAAAGCCTTGTATGGCCTTAAACAAGCACCACGGGCTTGGTACGAAGAGCTCAAATCCTCCCTTATTGCCGCTGGGTTTCGTAATTCTGTTGCTGACACATCACTGTTCACTTACCATTGCGGTAAGGATATCGTCTACATCTTGGTGTATGTTGATGACATTGTTGTCACAGGAAGTAGTGATGCACTTGTTACCACGGTGATTTCTGAACTGGCCCGGAGATTTTCAATTAAAGACCTTGGGCATCTCAGCTACTTCTTGGGTATTGAAGCCACTCGGACATCATCTGGTCTCCATTTGATGCAACGAAAATACATTACAGATCTTCTCACCAAGACAAAAATGTTAGACGCCAAACCAGTCTCCACTCCCATGGCTTCACATCCGAAACTCTCCATCAAATCAGGTTCTGTTTTAACTGATCCAAGTCAATTTCGGATGGTCATTGGTAGCCTTCAATATCTCGCATTTACACGACCAGATATTGCTTTCGCGGTGAATAAAATCTCTCAGTATATGCATACTCCAACGGATGAACACTGGCAAGCATCAAAGCGTATTCTGCGCTATCTTGCAGGGACGCCATCACACGGAATTTTTCTCCACGCTGACTCACCACTTACCTTGCACGCCTACTCTGATGCGGACTGGGCTGGTGATATGGATGATTACGTTTCTACAAATGCGTACATCCTCTATATGGGCTCTACTCCAATCTCTTGATCTTCAAAGAAGCAGAAGGGCGTTGCAAGATCGTCGACAGAGGCCGAGTATAGAGCCGTAGCTAATACCGCAGCTGAACTTCGGTGGGTCTGCTCTCTTCTCAGTGAACTTGGTATTCAGCTACCATCGGCTCCGGTGATCTACTGTGATAATGTAGGTGCCACGTACTTGAGTGCAAATCCGGTCTTCCATTCGCGAATGAAACACTTAGCACTAGACTATCACTTTTTTCGGGATAATATTCAATCCGGTGCAGTTCGTGTCTCTCACATCTCGACCAAGGATCAACTCGCGGATGCTTTGACAAAGCCACTCTCAAGAGCTCGATTCAATGAACTATATGGCAAGATTGGAGTGACACAATCCCCTCCATCTTGAGGGGGCATGTAGAGTATATAAGGAAAGGAATTAATCTAATTGATATGTAAATATATTTACCCTAGTTTCCCTTCCCGTAATGTCCTATATAACGATTGTAAAGCTCTCTCTAATGAATCATTCAGTCATTACATTTATACTCACGCATGAAGAAGCTCGCTGAAGTTGGAGCTAATGTACGGATTTGGACTGAGTTCCATATTCTTTACTTTTGTTCCATATTCTTTACTTTTATTTCAATCAAATTCGGATTTGGATTGAATTTCGTGGTTGATCTTTCTTGGAAATCTGCAGTTTCTGATGTTTGCACTACGCAGCGTACTATGGACACGCTGATTGTGTTCAAGCCATTCTCTCTGCTGCTCAGTCAAGTCCAGTTTCTGTTCATTGGTGAGTCTCTTTCCTAATCTTGATCAGTTTCTAATTGCAGTTTTAGTGTGTAGATGCTGCAATTGTTCATGATTTAATCCCTCTTAATTATTTCTACTTGCGATTTGATAGTTTTTGTAAATCATTCCAATCGCAGCTTATCACAGATGTGAACTTAGCCGTTGTAGTGGAAGCTATTCAAGCCATTGGAAATCTTGCACGTGGTTTAAGAACACATTTCTCTGCTAGTTCACGGTTTATGCTACCTGTTTTACATGTGAGTCTTTTAGAATTGTTTATACATATTCTTTTGTCAGATAATAATGGGATTAGGTAGCTGACAAATAATTAGTCCGCATTTGTTACAAATCTTGGTGACCGATTGAATTTTGTTGACTTTATACAAACGCATGGCAAGCCTTCTTCTTCTTTTTTTCTCACCCATGCTTGAAAATTTGAATATATTTATTGTCAATTTATTCTTGTTCCTTGCTACCAAACAAAGCTTGTTGAATAAAAATCTTCTTTTTGTTGTAAATTAATGCTCTCTCTACTTGAAAACTATGTTTTTTAGGAGAAAAGCATAAAGAGTTTAAGAGAAAATGAATTCTAGAAAAAGAGGAAGAGAGAATTCTCTTATTGAACTTTTTTAAAACTTCTGTTATTATAAAGAGCAAGGTTAGCTATATATAGAAGTTCATTACTTAATAGAGTAGTTTGGATAGATATTATCCATTCGTTGATCTTATCCATTCGTTGATCTTATCCATTCGTTGATCTTATCCACTTGTTCATCTTATCCACTCGCTGATCATATCCACTCGTTGATCTTATCAATGATGGAGAATAGATAATCATAAACTATTTTTAACACTCCCCCCTTGATTATCCATTATCATTGATGTGTTGCGTACTGCCTCGTTAAAAATCTTATCTTGAAAAAACCCAATGGGACAAAACCACGACAAAGGAAAAAGAGTGCAGTAATGCTCCCCCTTGAGTATCCATCATAGTGAAGTTGCGCGCTGCCTCGTTAAAAACATTTTCATAGAAAAACCCAGTGGGACAAAAACTTTTGTTGGTTCTTTATCCGTGATTATTCCGCTTGCTTCTTGTATATGATGAGCTATGGATCTCAGCCATACACATTCTCTGCATGCTTCATGAAGCGCAATAATCTCCGCATAATTTGAAGACGTGGCGACCAATGTTTGCTTTTGTGAACTCCAAGAGATCGCAGTTCCACCAAATGTGAAAACGTATCCAGTTTGCGATCGAGCTTTATGCGGATCAGATAGATATCCTGCATCTGCAAAACCAACTTCACAAGGCCGAAATGGATTTTTGTCAACATCAAGTGGTCTATTGACCATTTGAGTACTCAAAAGAGTCGCTTTATCCATACTAAAGCGTTTCAACACCCTTCTGGTGTAATTTAATTGATGCAGAAATATTCCATCTTGGAAATGCTCTATCTGGAGCCCAAAACAAAACTTTGTCTTTCCAAGATCTTTCATTTCGAGCTCATCTTTTATGTTAGTTCTTGCATAATCAATCTCCTTTTGAGTTCCAATCATGTTCAGGTCATCAACATACACAACAATGATCACAAATCCTGATGCAAATTTCTTTATAAACACACATGGGCACATCGCATTGTTGACGTAACCTTTACTCAACAAGTACTCACTTAAGCGATTATACCACATGTGTCCGGATTGCTTTAATCTGTAAAGTGATCGCTGTAGTTTGATCGAACATAGCTCTTTAGTTGCTTTAGGCATCTTTGACCNTCAACAAGTACTCACTTAAACGATTATACCACATGTGTCCGGATTGCTTTAATCTGTAAAGTGATCGCTGTAGTTTGATCGAACATAGCTCTTTAGTTGCTTTAGGCATCTTTGACCCTTCATGGATCTTAAATCCTTCAGGGATTTTCATATATATGTCACTATCAAGTGAACCATATAGGTATGCAGTCACAACATCCACCAGGTACATCTCTAAATTCTTAGAGGCCGTTAGGCTAATTAAGTACCTGAATGTGATTGCATCCATGACCAGGGAATATGTTTCTTCATAATCAATTCCCGGTCTTTGAGAAAAACCTTGCGCCACAAGGTGAGCTTTATACCTTGTGACCTCATTTTTCTCATTTCACTTTCTTACAAAGACTCATTTGTATCCGACCGACATTACATCTTCAGGTGTAACAGCCATCGGTCTGAATACGTTCCGTTTATTAAGGGAGAATATTTCATTCCTCATGGCCACTTGCCATTTATCCCAGTCAGGCCTTCTATAGCACTCTGACACGGAACTTGAATCTAGATCATCATTTTCATGATCGATTTCATTGGACACAGAAAAAGAGAACATTCTATCAACATCTTTTATTTCACTTCTAACCAATAATTTTCCACTTTGGGCGAAGGAGATGAAAATCTCATATTTTCTGTTCCATATTCGTCTTCAGGACGAATCTCTTTACCAGGTTCTTCTAGAACCGGTTCATATATGTGTTCCGGACATATATCTTTACTTGGTTCTTCATGAACATTTTCACAAATGTCTTCAGGACATTTGACACAAATGTCTTCTGGACATTTGACTTTATTTGGTTCTTCCGGAACCTTTACTTCCAACTTCTTTCTTTGTCGGAGATTTCTATCTTTTGATCACATAGGCCTCCCGCGCTTCAGCTGAACCCTCGGTTCATTTGTTCTACTTACATCAATATGTTTTTCAGGAACATTTATCCTTGATGGAGCATTAGCTGCGGGGATATGAGACTTCGTCACCCTCATCGTATCTGTGAACGCATCAGGTAACTGGTTTGCCAAAATTTGTATATGTATAATTTTCTCAACTTCCACCTTGCGTTGATTAGTAGGAGGATCAAAATAAGCCAAAGAGTGTGTACACTAGGTGATATCATTTGGTGATTCTCTCAATCCTCCCCCTAACGCAGGGAATTCACTTTCATCAAAGTGGCAATCGGCAAATCGTGCCGTGAACATATCACTAGTTGCCAGTTCAAGATACCTAATTATAGTTGGTGACGAATACCCGATATAAATTCTCAATTTTATTTGTGGTCCCATTTTTGTTCTTTGGGGTGGCGCTATAGGGACGTAGACCGCACACCCAAACACACGAAGATGGAATACATCTGGCTTATGGCGAAACGCTAACTGTACGGAGGAATATTCATTATATGCACTTGGTCTTACATGGACCAATGCCCCAGCATGCAATATAGCATGTCCCCATACAGTGATTGGAAGCGTTGTTCTCAAGATTAACGGTCTTGCAATCAACTGCAACCATTAATCAAAGACTCGGCCATGCCATTTTGTGTATGTAAGTGCGGAACCGGATGCTCAACATCGATTCCCAAAGACATACAATAGTCATTAAAGGCCGCTGAAGTGAACTCAGCAGCGTTATCAAGCCTGACTTTCTTTATGGCACAATCAGTGAAATGCGCTCTCAACCTGATTATTTGGGCAATGAATCTTGCGAAAGCCATATTTTTGTGGTCAAAAGACACACATGTGACCATCTGCTAGTTGCGTCAATCAATACCATGAAATATCTAAATGGCCCGCATAATGGGTGAATCGGCCCACATATATCACCATGTATTCTCTCTAGAAATACAGGGGATTCATTCCGAACTTTAGCTGGCGAGGGCCTACTTATGAGTTTCTCTTGAGAACATGCCTTACATGAAAGCTCCTCCGATTGAAAAATCTTATGGTTTTTCAATCGGTGGCCACTCAAATTTTTCACAATCCTTCTCATCATGACTGAACTAGGGTGACTTAACCTTTCATGCCACACTTTAAAAGTGCTGGTAACCTTCTGGTTTACCGCAACATGTCATTTAGCCATGGTTATCTTAGTGCAATATAATCCAGATGATATCACTGGTAATTCTTCCAACTGATGTTTCCTCTCCGTTGTAATGCAAAGATATTCAATGCCATTCTTATTAATAGTTTCAATATGATATCCATTTCTTCGGATATCTTGGAAACTTAAAAAGTTTCGCTTAGACTCAGGGGATTATATGCATCTTCCACTACAAACTCTGTACCCATTGGCATTGAAAACCTCGCTCTTCCAGAGCCTAGTATAATCTTTGCAAAACCAGTTATAGTACTCACGCTTCCGGCGGAGACTTTCATTTTGAGATAGAAAAAATACTTTTTATCCCTAGCACTGTCTGCTAGACAAGTATCTCTATCCTGAATCTCAAATTGTGACATCTTTTGGACCACAATACTTATAAGAGATGCAATAATTAACCAAAACATTAACTTATAAAAAGAAGGTTGATATGCTCAAATTTACCTTAGAGCTACTCTCTCAAATTAAGAGATCAGTGCAGTATTTAGGGATCGAATCCACAGGAAATGAGATAGTCACACAGCAAACTTTTAAATTTTAATTAAGCTAAGAGTAAAGATTAAAAGTAAAAGACAGCAGGCAATTAAAAACTTGGTAAATTCTGGAGACAAAACGATAGGTTTAGGGAAATTTTCAGGTGAATCCGAATTGCAGATCTAGACAGAATGTTAGGAATTTATGAAGAAGTATTCTTGAACACGAAACACAATTATAAAATCAACCAACTCTCGCTGCGAAGATTATCTATGTCTAAACCCTAGAATTCAATATCTCTTTGCAAATCCTATCAATTCAGACAAGCATTAATAACATGTTCGATTGTTCACAAAATCCATAAACCAAATCTCTTTGCGAATAGGTATTTTGCTCATCTAACATTAGTTCATGCAATCAATAATATTCTCGCATCTATTAATTAACCTAAGATCAGATTCTAGGTCGCGAAACTAGAATAAGCATTAATCACAAATCCATATGAAGAACTCTAATGATTTTATCCTAACAATTCGATTCAACATAACAATTCATCAATCACCTTTGAAAAACCCTAAACCTAACAAGCAAACTACTCACACATGATCAATGAAACATAAATCATTATTTGAATAGAAATCATAAAAGAAATCAATAGAAAAAATAAGGGAGTTCCAAATCTGCTCTAAAGGAGTCTGATTTTTCTCTCTAAAAACTAAACTTCTAAAATTCTTAAAATATGAGATAATGCCTAAACAATGGCTTTGAAAACTATATATAAGGGTTAAAACACGAGTGGAGCACTTTTTCAAATAAGAAAAACTTCTGGGCAATTTTCTTTTTCTTCAAAATCTTGTAAAACTGCGTTTTGCCTTGGCTCGAGTGGTGTCGATCGACACCCATGAACAGTGCCGATCAACACTGTTCATCCAACTCCACTCTTGACTTCATCTCTTCGCAGCTTCTTCCACAATGCTTCAGAATGTTTCAAAATCTTCAATTATGCTCCAAACGTACATGAACCATCAAAAACACTAATAGGATTTTAAATAGACCATAAGACTCTATAAATAAGACTTATATCATAGTCAAAAACCGGTAGAACCCATGATATATCAAAGGTTAATTGATAAGTCTAAAGATGGGTCATGTCTATCCTTATTGGGCTGTTACTCTTATTGCTTATCCATTACTATATGTATTGAGTAAACCATTATTGTAAGGCATCTTGGATCATATTAACAATTTGGGTGTTTTCCCGAAATTTCTCTCTCTCAATATCTCTTCCCATCTTACTCTTCCTCAATCTTCCCCCATTTCTGTCAAATTCGTTAAGCTCTCATTTGCGAGACTTAACAATGGTATCAAAGCCAATGTTTCCTCTCGACCTTGGTTTTGAACGACTGAAACAAGGGAGAATCAACGATGAAGGTATCGAGCTACTTAAGTAAGTTTATGAAAGAATGTGTCGGATGTAATCGACGATTCGAGAGTGGCGCAAAGAGACTAAACGACCACCAGAGCCTTTGGTGCAACCAGAAGAGCCTAAATCGATGAAAATCCCAGGAATTCCTTAGGAGAATTATGTCGAACACCTGGTGGGCGAGAGTTATTATGATGCAACTTATGATTCAGAGCCCTCCAAAGCTCAGTTCGTGAAAGACATCCGCATATACAAGGGAATCACTGCTGAGCGAAGGTACTACAAGGCCAGGAAGAAGAGATCTCGAAAGAGAATCTCATATCTTTCACTTACACCAGATTTCAAGGTTTCCTCAAACTATCCCAAGAGATTTTTGAACGTGAACCATATGGGAATGAAGAGACGGGCTGGATCGGGAAGAAATCAAAAGAGCGTGAGCTGGTACAAGCTTGCAAGAGCTATGGAATGGGTCGCAGCTCAGAACGAGTAAAGAAGCGACGAACTCGGCTCGTCCATGGAATTTCCTCTCATGTGAAAGGAACTCAGTTCGTGGGAAGAAGATGGATGATAGATAAAAGATGTAAACGTGAATCTGGGTATTTTGGGTATGGATTTCAAGCACATGATCCAATAAACTCTCTTACTTTAGAAAATCAGATATGGGAGAAAAGAGATTTGGTGTATCGACACAGGAATAAGAGAGCTGCTGGCGAGTTAGAACAGAGAAACTATGAAGGTGACATGAGAGGAATTGGTTATGGTACGGATTCACAAGCTGATAGGGGTGGAAGACAGTGGCTACCAGCGCAGTTCAAGGAAGAAGGATTGAACGTTGATACAGGTGGAAACGCTGGGAGCATGGTTACGGCAAAGATAACATGGGAAAACAAGGCCACAAATATAAGAGACATGTGGTGGATGGAGAAAAACGTGGGAAGTTTAGTAAGAGTGAGGGTAACGTAAGGGAAATAGACCGAGGTTCCAAGAGGCCAACGCGTCATAGTGAGGAAGAGGTAAAGATTTCTCCACCAAGAGAGTCCGTGCGTTTCCAGATCGAGGACAAGGAAGAAGGGACTGTGCGATGCTCAGATGAAGAACTAGAGTTTTGGGTAAGCTGTTTTGAGAAGCATTGCAGGGAGAACAACATTCCGGAGAGTGAGAAGCTGCAGGCTGTCTACCAAAGCCTCAAAGGGTCTATGGGAAAATGGATCAAAGAGCTGTGGGAATTGAATCCTCCTAACAACTGGGAGGAGTTTAAAAAGATGATCCTAGGAGAGCAAGTGACTTACATGGAGCAAACAAGGCATCTCATTTCTGAAGCGGTAAAAGCTGATAACAAGAGAACAAAATACGAAAAGGTGGGGCCAATGCTCACTAAGAAGAGACACCGTAACCACAGTGAAGGAGTTCTTACGGATAAGTACTCAGGTGTACTTCAAGAAGGTTCTGTCTTAGAGTACCGAGAGAGTTTTGAAGCTATTAAGAAAAACTCTATTCCATTACCTGAGAAGTACATGGTTGACGTCTTTGTGAGAGGTTTAAAACACCCTTTGCAAGAGGAGATCAGACAGTTCCAACCCAGCAATCTTGCAGATGCAATGAACTTAGCTCAGTGGTTTGCAGAAAAGTTCTGCTACAAGGACTCTGAGGAGCCTCCAGATGCTCAACATCAGGATGTCATACCCGTTAGGACCAGGACCAAGATAAGGAGAGTGAATTTTACCGAACCACCAGATATCGAGTTCACTCGCGTTACACAACAGGACCGCACGCACATGAGGAGACACGAGTCAAGAAGGTGGAATTCTGAGCTTGAGGCAAGCCCAAACTTCACTTTTCACAGCAGAAGAGTAGCACCAAGAGATGATACTAGTTTGCAGCAGAGGTCATACTTTAGAGGTGACCAAGACGTTAATGAAGAGTTGATGAGTCTTGTTACCATGGAGGGTGTAGAGAAACACATATGGAAGGAATAAGGCTCAAGGAAGAAAAATCTGAATGGAACAATGAGAAGAAGCTGCAAGTTTATGGGTCTATTTCAGGACACAAGGTTGCTGTTCTCATCGATTCTGGATCAACAAATAACTTCTTGTCTGAAGAAGTCGCTCTCTTTCTCAAGCTGCCAGTGGTAGTAGATGACACTACTTCAGTTTTATTGGCCATGGAGTACTCAATGAGAGCAAAGGAATATGTCAGCAGGTCAGTTTACTAGTCTCACACATTGAGATTGTTGAAGATTATCTTCTGCTCGAATCGAACCAGCCTGGCGTTGATGTGGTTTTAGGATATGAATGGCTCTCAAAACTTGGAGAAACATGGATAGACTGGAAGGAGAAAACTATGTCGTTCCACCATGGGACTAGTTGGGTCACTATTAATGGCAGAGAAGGGGTACATAAAACGGGTCGGGATTACAAGTTGTGGCTTCATAGCAATTCTTGGGAGAACACAAGTAGTGGGCATCAACATCATATGGTTATGGTAATTGGTGTATGTACTTCCGCAGAATGTAATGAAAAAGAAACGATGGTGTGGATTGTTTGCTTGGGAATCACTGTGGACAATGTAGGAGAGACAAGGAAGAATGAAGAAGAACCCAGAAGAGAGTATGAGGTTGATTTCGGTTTCCAACTTGAGGACAAGTTGGATCTTCAAAGGGGGAGTAATGGGGTGTCTAGAGTGATCGTTAGTGATATACAACATGAATGGAAAGATAGCCATGAGCACAACCTAGACTCGGAACTCCATGGAGGATTCCAACGAGAGATGCATCCAAGCTCTCTTACAAGGACACAACCTGTGTTTCGTGGACAGAAGACTCTTGACTCGCAACAGTCACTCGCAGAAGGCATTTCAAGTGTGGGATTATGTGCAGCTGGACACGTAGAAGAAAGGAAGATGGTGAGTATGGAAGATGGTGTTCAAAAGACTCTTATATCTAGGGGCAGTACTTTGCGATCGACAAGAAAGAGACATGTTAACATGCTAGTACCAGATTCTCAGTCCAACACGGTAGAAGAAATATCATATCTTGGCGTGGCGGCTGTGTCAACAAATTCACAGCACTGGATCTTACCCATCTGCAAGCGGACAAGTAGTTCAATCAAAACCAAGCTGGTGCCGATGAGAGAAAGAGCAGAGATTGATAATATCAGCTACAAGAGTCAGACGCCGCCATGTGACTCAAGGGAGCTCACGAATTCTGAGAAGGAAGGTGTACCAGCTGTTCACGACATTGCAACCACCAGGGAACAAATTAAACCTGCCACGATTGAGGTAATGATTGTGGAAACAGTCTGTGAGGAAATGCTAAAGGATACATGAAGTCAACTTGGAGAAATCACTGCAATTTCAATCGGAAAGCTCAACGAGCACAACAGCACGTATGCGTTAGGCAAGGATATGCTTGTGGAGGAGCTGGATATGGAAACGACTTCAGCAACAAAGAACAGCAGAGAGAAACCAGCAAGTGCAGAGAGTGCAGGTTATCATCCCTTCAACGTTCTCATCTCTTCCACCTTGAAGACATGTCTTTATCGGGGGAGTATTGATAAGTCTAAAGATGGGCCGTGTCTAAGGCTGTTACTCTTATTTACGTTTAAGCCTCTTATCCATTACTATATGTATTGAGTAAACCATTATTGTAAGGCATCTTGGATCATACTAACAATTTGGGTGTTTTCCCGAAACTTCTTTCTCTCTCAATTTCTCTTCCCATCTTACTCTTCCACAATCTTCCCCCATTGCTGTCAGATTCGTTAAGCTCTCATTTCCGAGACTTAACATTATTATACATCAAAAGTTTTTTGATAAACAAAACTTTATCATATACATTTATTTACCATATATACAGAAAGCCAGATCTTCAGATCTTTTGTGATTCAGCATACAGATCGACGAAGTGTTTTGGCGTATGACACGTGCATACCTAATAACTTTTTATGCCGCATCTATAGCAATCGATTTCACCTTGCCTTTTTACGTCCCAGACATCATCATTTTTTTCCTCTTTCGTCCACCTCACTTACTTTAAGTGAATAACTCAACATTCTCTCCTAGGAATGGAGTTAACCCAGTTGTACGAGACTGATGGTTCATCATCACGAGTTTATTATTGTTAAGCTACCAGGATGATTTACATCAACTCCGAGCTTTGGGTGAATTCTCTTTCTTGAAGGTTCAACCACTCATTTCCAAAGATCTTCAAGATCTTTACTCGTGAAGGATTCATCCTTTAAACCATCATGGATGTGGTGGTGTAAAAAGATCATTGCTTTCGCCTTATCTTATATAGTGTCGTTACCGACATCTCGATAGTGCTCAAGAGATCATTTCTCTTTAGATGCAACCTTGCATCTTCCTCTCAAGACATATAATTATTTCCACACAAATCAAGGGTGGAGATCTCGAGCTTTGCCAAATCTAATATTATTACTGAATAACAAAAACTTACCCCAGTTAATTTTATAAAATTTGAGCATAATTTGAAGTTGCCGTTCTTAGACTTAGACTTTTTATTTTTCTAGGGAAGATCAAAGAGAGACTGCACATATCCTATCTTGTCAGTGCTGAAAGAGGAATCAAGTCCAATGCATACCAAGCCCCAAGATGAGAAGTTGAAGTTCATTAGTGTGGAGTTAACAGCAAAGTTTCTAAACTCTCCAGAAATCTAAACTCTCCTTGTTAGATTGATCCACTTGCAGCTTTCTACCTAATAAAACCTGCAATCAACTGCTATGGCAATGGTTCATCAAGTGTCAATGTGTTGTGGTTACTTCCAAGAAAAACTGAAAATTTCAACTGGTTTTGACTCAATAATACAAGTTTTTGACTGACTCGACTGACTCTCAAAACAGAACACAATGTTAGTAATCACCTCCCCCAGACTTAAACAATACCGTCACCAGTGTTATCAAGCCTGAAGTTGGTAAAAAGAAGACAAGGAATTGAATGGATGAAGAAGAAAGATACTTACCTGACTTCACGCAGGGTGTCGATCGACACTTGTTGTGTCGACTCCCTATGTTGACCCTGATCAACATTTGTTTGCCTCGAGCTGTTTTTTTATTTTTTATTTATTTTTTTTTTTTTTTTTTAAAACATAAATCAAGGAACACAAAACCATAAGTTAGTAAAAACTGAACGAAATTCAAAGAAGAATCCTACCTAAAAGTGGGTTACCTCCCACTCAGCTCTTATTTTCAGTCATTAGCTTGATTGTGTCGGGGATCAGACGTCTGGTGGATAAGAGGGTGGCATCGAATGCTTCCCAGAAAAATGTCTCCTCATCCATGGTGGAGTATAGGCAGTAGGTGCATGAGATCGACCAAGGAATTGAGGAAAGCAGCAGGGTGGGACTTGAGTTCAGGTGGTATACTTCTTCTTCCTGCAGAATCATCAAAAGCAATACCAAACTTTCTACGAGAATCTCGTGGCTTGCATAAGTGTGAAGCAGCTTTTGAACCTTTTAAGTTCTTATTGATAAGATCAGGGGGTTTGGAATTGATTCCAGGAAGTACATACCTTTGCTTTCTTCGAGGTTTCTGGGTTGTAGGATGTGGAGTTGTCTGTTTGACAACAGGTGATGGACTTGCAGCATTGGAAGCAGCTTGTAGATTGATCTGCGGAGGGTGTCGATCGACACTAGGAGTGGTGTCGATCGACACCATACCTGCACCTCGAATTTCTGCACTTTTCCTGCAATTCAGCTATGTAATCCTTTCCTCCATCACAAAAACGTCTTCCTCCATCATCTTGTGATTGATTAGAACCTCATCCTTGCTCATAGTCCTGAAGAGATGATCAACAACTAAGTTTCCACTCCAATCCTCTAGCTCAACAGCTTTCTCAGAATTCTCAGACAGTGCCTCTTGAACAATCACCTTGTTCACTGGCTCATTAGTATCCAGCTCCTCACTAGCGATCACAACAATGCAAGAGACGTGTTTGGAGGTTCCAGTAGTAGGGACAGCTTTGTAGAAAACTTATTTGCAACATTAGAGAAAGAGATTCTCTTATTAGGCGTGTCTATAACTGCACCCACTGTGGCCATGAATGGTCTCCCAAGAATGAATGGCATGACAAAATTCTTGCTCACTTCCACTACTTGAAAATCAGTAGGTACTAGACAATTCATCACTTTGACAAGCAAGTCTGAAATTGTACCATATGGGATTGTGGTGTAAGAGTTGGCAAAAGCAAGAGTCATCTGAGGAGGGTGAATGTCAGCAATCCCTAACCTCTCTGCAATGTCCCTTGACATGAGATTCACACTAGCACCAGAATCGCAGAGAGATTTTTCAAATTCAACTCCTCCAATGGAGCATGGAACAACAAACATCCCTGGATCTTTAACCTTAAGCACCTGCTTCATTGGTGGTGGTGTATCTCTTGCCTTGTGAAAGAGTTCTTCCATCTCTTCAAAACTTTCTCTGCAATTCTGAAATAAGGCACACAATGGATACCTCTCATAAGCTTCATCAAAGGAGATCTCTTTAGGAATCCTTCTCACCCTCTTGTTGAAAGCACTTAGCTTCTCTGCACTAATGGACAGTCTTAGGTGTTTGGGTAGAAGAGGATATGGAACCTTAGGCTTGTACACCCTTTCTTCTGCAATTTTTTGAAGCTTCACGTGATGTCTGGGAGTGGTGTCGATCAACACCCAGCTGGTGTCGATCGACACTAGTGAATAGTGTCGACGAAGCAGTGTCGATCATGCTCGATTTCGGTCCGCCAGAGCTTGAATGTTCGAAAGTTTTTGGTGGTGTCGATCGACACCCTTCCTTGGTGTCGATCGACACTAGCTCTGCAGCAGCAATGTCATCTCCTTCAACTTCCTCAAGCTCCACGATTTCTTCAGCATTCAAGCCCTTTTTCAGCACTGTTTGAAGGCTTCTTCCACTCTGAATCGTGATGACATTCACATGGTGCCTCAGATTTGCGTCCATCTTTCTAAGAAGGCATCCCTCTTGTCTCTTTAAAGCTCCAGCAGTTTGAGCAACTTGAATATCTAATTGTTTGACATGAGTACTCAGGGACTCAAATTTCCCATTCAGATCAGTGTACAAGGTATCAATCTTCCCATTGAAGTCCAAAGTCATCTTCTGTTGACCCTCCAAGATCTGTTCAAGCATAGATTTCATCTCATGATCTTGTGCAGGAGGCTTGTGGTATGAAGAAGAACCATAATTCCTTGTGAAGTTGTTGTTCTGAAAAGGCTTATGGTAAGAAGAACCATAACCTTGCTGATTGCCAAATCTCTGACCTTGAAAACCAGCTCCATTGGCATAGTTAACTTCTTCTTCCTTAGGCTCAAAAGTCTCCATTTCTGCAGCAAATTGACTTGCTTCTTTCCCACAAGAAGGTTATGCATTGAACCACCCTAGGCAACTAATATCTTAGTTGGGGAATGAAATCTAATCTTAGGTATTTCATTCCACCCTAGTGATGCTTAAGTATTTCTCTTCTAATCTTTGTCGAAACACTTGGTGGGTGTATGAAATGCTTATGATCCAAATAGCAAAATATTAGCTATTTGACATTAAGAACTACTTAATAAGAAGAGAAATGAAAGAGTCTATCCTAGATTGCAAGATTGAACCATTAGAAAACCCTAAATCTAACCCATCCTCAAGTTCCTAAAGAACTACTCACTAATCATAGTTAAACCTATCAAATCAAAGATTAGGGAAAGGTTAAACATGATTAGAGAAAGATAAACAAGAAATCTAAGAAAGATATTGCATTAAACTTAAAGATCCAAGCATAAACAAGGTTTTTCCTCAAAGTGGCAAAAAGTTTAAGCTTAGAACAAAGAGAATAAAAGTTGAGGTAAAAATTAGGTCTAAAGAGTATTTATAGGAAGAACCCATAAAGCTGATAAAAAAGATTCGTCTAGGTTCAGTTCGACGAGTTCATCGAACCAACTCATCGAACCGAACCACTGGACGTTTGGTTCGGCGAGCTTCGTCGAACGGCTCCTTAGTCCCTTGGTTAATCTCCTCGCGTCTGGGTACGGTTCGGTGACCTTCATCGAAGGTCTTCGTCGAACCGAACCCCTGGAAGATTGGTTCGGCGAGCTTCATCGAACGGATACACCGAACGGACGCCCTGGAAGTTTGGTTCGGCGAGCTTCGTCGAACCAACTCGCCGAACCAGCACCAGAAGTCTTCTGCTCCATCTTCTTGGTGACTTCTTTCTCCTCCAAGTGATATGCCATTCTTCTCCAACTCCACAATTGCCTCCATAGCATCCTTAACACCTGATCAAGACTTCAAATGCACCAATATATGCAAGGACTATGCAAATATATCCTAGAACTCTAAATGATCACAATGCAACACAATGATGCTTAATTAGACTCCTAAATGATAAGAAACTTACACTAAATGGAGGGAAATATGATGCAAAATATAGACATATCACTATTCGCAAAGAGATTTGGTTTATGGATTTTGTGAACAATCGAACCTGTTATTAATGCTTGTCTGAATTCATAGGATTTGTAAAGAGATTTGGAATTCTAGGGTTTAGACATAGATAATCTTTGCAGCGAGAGTTGGTTGATTTTATAATTGTGTTTCGAGTTCAAGAACAGTTCTTCATAAATTCCTAACATTCTGTCTAGATCTGCAATTTGGATTCACCTGAGAATTTCCTTGAACCTCGCGTTTTGTCTCCTGAATTTACCAATTTTTTAATTGCCTGCTGTCTTTTACTTTTAATCTTTACTCTTAGCTTAATTCGAATTTAAAAGTTTGATGTGTGACTATCTCATTCCCTGTGGATTTGATCCCTAAATACTGCACTGATCTCTTAATTTGAGAGAGTAGCTCTAGGGTAAATTTGAGCATATCAAATTTTGGCGTCGTTGCCGTGGAAGTAGATTAGTTGCCTACAGATTTTTAGTATTAGAGTTTTGTCTAAGTTTTTATTTTGTTTTTGGTTACTAATTTATAGTTTCTTATTCTTATTTTCAGGTGTATGCTTAATAGCAGTACCAGAAGCAACAAGGACAAGGAGCTAGTGATTTTGAGCATAGGCGAACTCGCCAAATTGGAAAAGACCAACAGGAAGGCCAAGAAAGAATATGCAATGGTCACTCCTATGGTCCTGATACGAGACGAAGAGGGTTAGTTGGTTGATGCAGAAGGGCACAGAAGGAACGAGCAAGGCCAAAGACTCGATGAGAATGGAGTTGTTGTGATCGAGCTAGAGGGCGTCGATCGACACCAGCTGGGTGTCGATCGACACCAAGCGGAGCAGGAGATAGCACGACGGAATGCTGGGCATGGGATGACACTTGGCGATTACAAAGGCCTGATCAGTTCTATGCTAATAGAGCTGCGATTCTTCGTCTTGCTTTCCAGAGGAATGACTTCGAGCTGAAGCCTGCTTATTACACACTTGTGACTCAGCACCCCTTCCATGGCCTTCCTAATGAGCATCCTATGGATCATGTATAAAGATTTGAGGATTTGGCATCAAGCATTAAGGCCAATATGGTGTCTAATGATTATCTCTTCTGCAAGCTTTTCCCCTACTCACTAGCTGGAGATGCTGCATATTGGCTAAAGCAATTGGATCCAGGGTCATTGACTACTTGGGATGACACAAAGAATGCCTTCTTGTGTAATTTCTTTGATGATGCAAGGTCTAAATATTTAAGGATGAAGATCTCTACTTTTTCTCAAGGACCAACTGAAGCATTCAAGGCTACTTGGGTGAGATTCAGGGCATATCAAAGAGACTGTCCACATACTTAAGCACCTCAACTTTTAAGAATACAAAGTTTGGTATGAAATGCTTGAACCAACTTAATAAGAGATTTACATTCCTAGCCTAAGATATTAGTCTAAATGGCACCAAGTTGAGGAATAAAATCTCTAGCTTCACTCAAAAGAACAATGAGTCTTTCAATGAAGCATGGGAAAGATTCAAGGGTTACACAATGCAATGACCTCATCATGGCTTCACACAAGAGTCTCTACTAAGCACCATCTATAGAGGTGTCCTTCCAAAGATAAGAATGCTTCTTGATACTGCAAGCAATGGTAACTTCTTAGGGAAAGAAGTAGAAGATGGATTGGAGCTTGTAGAAAATCTTGCCTTGAGTGATGGTAATTACAATGAAGACTATGATAGAGCTCCAAGGGGAGGTGAATATGACTCTCACAAGAAAGAAATGAAGTCTCTACATGACAAGATGGACAAGCTCATGTCCTCCAACCAAAGGCATGTACATTTTGTTGAAGAGAATCAAGGGGATTGTGATGATCAAGTTGAGTACCAAGAGGGTCAAGAGGTGGTAAATTT
>JAHZTW010000001.1:371422776-371441225 GCA_020283515.1 Alliaria petiolata
GATTGTGATGATCAAGTTGAGTACCAAGAGGGTCAAGAGGTGGTAAATTTCGTGGGTGGCCAAGGTGGCTACAACAACTACTCCAACAACAACTATAAGGGGAATAACAACCTCTCTTATAGAAGTACTAATGTAGCCAATCCCGGAGACCAAGTTTACCCTCCACAAGCTACTCAAGGAAAACCTTTTGTGCCCTACAACAATCAACAAAAAGGTTATGCACCAAGGTCTAACTACCAAGGAGGAAACCAAGGCAACTTTGGTGGACAAAAGTACAACCAAGGCAATGCTCCACCGGGTTTCAATCAAACTTCACAAGGTCCTCCACAAGATAATGTTCAGCTTATGCTTCAACAAATACTTCAAGGTCAAGCCAATAGTGATGCTAATATGGGAAAGAAGATTGCTGAAATTAACACAAGGATGGATTCCTCACTTAATGAGCTTGCTACTCAAATAGGAGGTCTTCAACAAAAGTTCAAGCAACTTGAGAAAGGCAAGGCTTCTAGCTCAAATCCTCAAGGTACTCTACCGGAAAAGTGTGAAGCAAACCCCAAGGAATACATCAATGTTATTACTTTGAGAAGTGGGAAGGAGTTGCCTCCAAGGACAAGTCCTTTGATCAATGAGGACATTGAAATTCAAGATGGGGAGGATAGCTTTGAAAAATCTCAAGATGCTACAACTTTTGATGATGTGTATATTGCAAAGAGAAGCAAGGAAGTGGTAAAGGAAAAGCCAAGAGAGGATGTGCAACAAAAGGAGTCAACCTTTGTTCCTCCATCTTACAAACCTAAGCTTCCCTTCCCCGGGAGGTTTAAGAAACAATTGGTGGAGAAATACAAGGCTATGTTTGACAAGCAAATCAAAGACATTGAGATCAAGATGCCTTTGGTGGATGCCTTTATGATGATTCCACAATATGCTAAGTTTTTGAAAGATGTTGTGGCACAAAGAGCTAGGGATGTCCAAGGAGTTATGCAACTTTCTCAAAAGTGTAGTGCAATAATTCAAAGCAATGTGATACCAAAGAAGCTTGGAGACCCCGGTTCTTTCACCATACCATGCGCCCTAGGTCCTCTTGGGTTTGAGAATTGCTTGTGTGATCTTGGAGCTAGTATCAACCTCATGCTTTATTCAATTGCAAAGAAGCTTGGTTTCACCAAGTACAAGGAGTGTGGAATCTCTCTAATACTTGCGGATAGGAGTGTGATGATGCCTATTGGAGTTCTTGAGGATTTGCCTCTCAAGGTTAGCAACTTCATCATTCCCACGGATTTCATGGTGCTAAGATGGATGAGGAGCCAAAGGATCCTTTGATTTTTGGAAGACCTTTCCTAGCTACAGCTGGTGCTATCATTGATGTGAAGCATGGGAAGATTAGTTTGCATCTTGGAAAAGGGGTTGAGTTGAAGTTTGACATAAAGGAGACCTTGAGGAAGCCAACCATTGATGGTCAAGCCTTCTACATAGAAACCATGGATGAGTTGGCCGATGAGTTGCTTGAAGAGCTAGCTCAAGAAGACCATCTTAGTGTGGCCCTAACCAAACCACATGGAGAGAATGGGTACTTGCATGAGGAGACCAAAGCATACATGTTCATGCTAGACTCACGCAAGGCACTAGATGGGGAGGAAGGCTTTACAAGATTGGTAGCTTCATGTGAGGGTGAAGTGGAATTTGACCAAGACAAGAGGTCCATGAGCGTTGAGGTTTCAAGTCAAGGACAAGAGGAAAGGCTAGAGGAGCTTGAGGATAGCGAATTGGCTAAGGACCTTGATGAGGATTGGAGTGAACTTAAGGCTCCAAAGGTGGACCTCAAGCCACTTTCCATTGGACTAAGGTATGCTTTCTTTGGCCCTAACTCTACTTACCCCGTAATTGTAAATGATTGCTTGAGTGATGATGAGCTCAACTCTCTCCTTAATGAGTTGAGAAAGTATAGGAGAGCTATTGGTTACTCTTTGAGTGATATCAAGGGCATATCTCCTATGCTTTGTACTCATAGGATTCACCTTGAAAATGAAAACACTTCCTCAATTGAACATCAAAGAAGATTAAACCCAAACCTTAAGGAAGTAGTGAAGAAGGAAATCTTAAAACTTTTGGAAGCTAATGTGATTTACCCTATTAGTGACAGCACTTGGGTTTCTCCCGTGCATGTTGTCCCTAAGAAGGGTGGAATCACTGTGATTAAGAATGATAAAGATGAGCTAATACCAACTAGAACCATCACTGGCCATAGGATGTGTATTGATTACCGAAAACTTAATGCTTCTACTAGAAAAGATCATTTCCCTCTTCCTTTTATTGATCAAATGCTTGAGAGATTGGCTAACCATCCCTTCTATTGTTTCCTTGATGGATATAGTGGGTTCTTCCAAATACCCATTCATCCTAATGATCAAGAGAAGACTACTTTCACATGCCCTTATGGTACCTTTGCATATCGAAGGATGCCATTTGGGTTATGTAATGCTCCAGCCACCTTTCAAAGGTGCATGATGAGTATCTTCTCCGATCTTATTGAGGAGATGGTAGAAGTGTTTATGGTTGACTTTTCTGTGTATGGTGCCTCTTTTTCTGCATGTCTCTCTCACTTGGTGCTTAATTGGGAAAAGTGTCACTTCATGGTCAATCAAGGGATTGTGTTGGATCATAAGATTTCTGAAGATGGTATAGAAGTGGACAAAGCCAAGATAGATGTCATGATCAATTTGGCGCCACCATCAAATGTGAAAGGCATAAGGAGTTTCCTTGGGCATGCTGGGTTTTATAGGAGGTTCATCAAGGATTTCTCTAAGATTGCTAGGCCTTTGACAAGGCTCCTTTGCAAGGAAGTGGAGTTTCAGTTTGATGAAGAGTGCTTGCAAGCCTTTGAGACAATCAAGGAAGCACTTGTGAGTGCTCCTATTGTGCAAGCACCGGATTGGAGTTTACCATTTGAGATCATGACTGATGCTAGTGACTATGTTGTGGGAGCTGTTCTTGGGCAAATGAAAGACAAGATGCTTCATGTGATCTATTATGCAAGTAGGACACTTGATGAAGCTCAAACCAAGTATGCTATAACTGAAAAGGAACTCTTGGCTGTGGTGTTTGCTTTTGAGATGTTTAGATCTTATTTGGTGGGATCAAAGGTGATAGTATACACGGATCATGCTGCATTGCGCCACATTTATGCTAAGAAGGAGACCAAGCCAAGGCTCCTTAGGTGGATCTTGCTTCTTCAAGAGTTTGACATGGAGATAGTTGACAAGAAGGGTGTGGAGAATGATGTAGCTGATAATTTGTCAAGGATGAGGATTGAAGATGCTTTACCACTCAATGATTCACTCCCGGAAGAGAAATTGATGATGATCAAGAGTGTTGCTAGTGCACATGGAGTTGGAAAGAAGCTTCAAGAGATTCAAGGTATAGAGGCAAAGAGTGAGCCTTGGTATGCTGATTTTGTTAACTACTTGGTGTGCAAAGAAGAACCAACACATCTCAACAATTAACACAAGAAGAAGTTTATGAGAGATGTGTCACACTTCTATTGGGATGAGCCTTACCTCTACAAGGGATGTGCTGATGGGATTTATAGGAGATGCTTGGCACAAGAAGAGGTTGAGAGAGTGATTTTTCATTGCCATGGGTCTAAGGATGGAGGTCATTTCGCCACCTTCAAAACAGCCACAAAGGTGCTTCAAAGTGGGTTTTGGTGACCTACATTGTTCAAGGATACTCATGAGTTCATCAAGAGATGTGAGCCTTGTCAAAGGAAGGAGAACATAAGCAAGAGAGATGAGATGCCCAAAAACCCAATCTTGGAAGTAGAATTGTTTGATGTTTGGGGCATAGACTTCATGGGACCTTTCCCATCTTCTTATGGGAACCAATACATCTTAGTGGCTGTTGATTATGTCTCAAAGTGGGTTGAAGCCATTGCAAGTCCTACTAATGACTCCAAGGTCGTGGTTAAGATGTTCAAGAGCATAATCTTCCCAAGGTTTGGTGTACCAAAAGTTGTGATTAGTGATGGGGGAAGCCACTTCATCAACAAGGTCTTTGAAGGGTTATTGAACAAGCATGGTGTCAAGCAAAAGGTAGCTACCCCTTACCACCCTCAAACTAGTGGTCAAGTGGAAGTCTCAAACCGTGAGATCAAGGCTATTTTGGAGAAAACTGTGAGTTAACAAGAAAAGATTGGTCAATCAAGCTTGATGAAGCTTTGTGGGCTTATAGGACAGATTTCAAGACACCAATTGGGAGGTCTCCTTTCAACCTTGTATATGGAAAAGCTTGTCATCTACCTGTGGAAATTGAACACAAAGCTTTGTGGGCTGTGAAGCTTCTCAACTACAATATAAAGACAGCCCAAGAGAAGAGATTGATTCAACTCCAAGAGCTTGACGAGATTAGGCTTGAGTCTTATGAAAGCTCAAGGATCTACAAGGAGAGGACCAAGGCTTTTCATGACAAGAGGATTGTGAAGAAGGAGCTAAGTGTTGGTGACAAAGTTCTTCACTACAATTCAAGATTGAAGTTGTTCCCGGGTAAGCTCAAGTCAAGGTGGGGAGGCCCTTTTGAGATTCAAGAAGTGTTACCTTATGGAGCCATCACTTTGATTGGAAAGAATGGGGAGAGCTTCACAGTCAATGGCCATAGGGTCAAACCATACTTGGTGAATGTGTCTAAGGAAGAGGCAAGCTCAATTCCTCTTCAAGATCCCACTCTAGCCTAAAAAGGTTTGAAAAGTCGAGCTAATGACGTTAAACAAGCGCACTTGGGAGGCATTCTCATGGTTATCCTTGTATATATTCTTGATTTAGTTCTATGATTATGTTTCTTTGAGTTTTTGAAAGTTTAGGTTGAGTATGGAGGACTTAGACTTGAAGAAAAGGTGTGGAGAATTTTTTTAAAAGTGGTTCGGCGAACTGGTTCGGTGAATCACGTCGAACCAGACCTCCAGGGTGTCCGTTCGACGAGATGGTTCGGTGAAGGAGGCCGAACCACTTTTAAAGGGTATCCGTTCGACGAGTTGGTTCGGTGGAGGACGTCGAACCATTTTTCCAGGGGTTTGGTTCGACGAAGACGTTCGTCGAACACACCGAACCACTTTTCTAGGGTCACGGTTCGACGAGATGGTTCGGTGAACTCGTCGAACCGTTTCCAAAAACAGGTTTGCTTGACTTTTCTTCCTTCCTTTGACCGGTTTAATGTTGACCTCTCCCACTTATATTGAACCGATTTTAGAGGATTAAAGGCTTCTTCTTCCCCATTTCTCTCATTCATTCACGATTTCTTCACTCTTGCATAAGGATAAGAACTTGTTTTTACCTTTTCTCTCTCAATTCTTCATCAAAATCTTTGATTCCAAGTGCATTATTTCCGAAATTGTTTGTCACTCCTGATTTCTTAGTGAATTTCGGCCATACCTTTGCGTGGAACCAAGGTTTGTCTTCTCATCCTCTCTCTTAATCTTTGATTTCTCCTTGAGAATGAATTGGAAATTAGGATTGATAGAAAGACTTTGAATGGGTTGATTCAGTTGGGTATAGTTGAATATTGTTATGGGTGATGATTGTTGAAGTTTTTCAAGGAATTACATGGGAAAATTTTGTTTTTTGAACTTTTTTTCTTTAGGATTTTAAAGAATTGCAAAAATTCATGTTTTAGCCTAATTGTTGTTCAAAAATTTGGAATTTGGTTTCTTTAGCCTTGTTTTCCCATGTTATATAAGTAATTAAGCTAGAGTCCTCTTGAATTTTAATTTATTAACACTTAGAGGATGCTTAATTTGAATAATTATTTGTTGATTTCTTTGAATGCTAAGAGAGAAATTTTAAAAGGGATTATTTCTTGCATTTATTTAATTGCCATCGAGTCTTAATTCTTGAAGCCTCCATGGAATTTTTATGATTACATGCTTGTTGCTTTCAAGAATTCTAAATTCGCAATGTACTTACTCCTCTCCAAGATTTTTGATTTTATAGGTGATATGGGGAGAACAAGGAGTGAGGCTAGCAAGAGACAAGGCAAGAGGCCTGTGGAAGTGGAAGAAGAAGATCCCTAGAAAAGTCCACCGGTCAAAAGAAAGTTTTCCCAAAAGAGGGACATTAGTAGGGAGAAAGCCAAGGCAAGGCGAGCCGAGAGAGCTGCGGCCACTCCTCCAACACCCTCGGATGTGTACAAGACCCTTATGGAGAGACCTTTTAGGGGAACCAAGTACCCGGACCATGAGTTGCTAGATGAGTTGGGTCTCTTGGAGGATGTGACTACGATTTTCCGAAATTTGGGAAGTGAGAGGTGGTTCAACAACTCGTACCCGAGCTACCAAGAGGAGACTTGCCAATTCATCTCTACTTTGAAGGTGACGACTTTAAGTTCGAAAGGGGTTGATAGAGTAAAGGATGGCTTCGGTTTCATCAAATTCCGGGTTCGCAACAAACCCTACAAGATGAGCTTTAAGAAGCTAAGTGAGGTGCTTGGATTTGATGAGGGTACCGGTCCGGGATCCCGCTTGGATGTTAGGAAAAGCGAGTTGGAAAAGCTGTGGAAGTTTCTTGCTAATGGTGATTACAAGGCCGGGAGAGTGAGGAGCACCATGATCCGTCATCCCGCTATTCGCTATGCTTACAAGGTGTTAGCTCACACCTTCTTTGCTAAGAAGGAAACCGTGATTGTAACTTCCGAAGAATGGGAAATGCTTGATGCTGGGCTCAAGGACATCATCCGTTACTGTCATGACAACATCCTAATGCGAGGGGATGCTACGGGGAATGGTATGGTGCAGCTTTGGGTGGCTCATGCAGCAAGTTACTATGCTCGAGAAACTAGCAAAAAGGATCGCTCAATCCCACTCACCATTGGAGGTATGATCACACCGATCCTAGAGGAAGTTGGCATCAACTTGGGAGAACCCTCAGCCGAGAAGGAGTTTATAGATTCCTCCTACCTCCTTAAGGGTCAGTTTTTGGTTAAGGAAGGAAGTGGCTACCGGTATAAATTCAATGTGGAAAAGCTCAAGGAGGCTACAATCAAGCTCCCTTGCATTCACCTCACTAGCCTAAAGGAGAGGTCAAACGCTGCCTTCACTCCATCCGACGAACAGCTAGACGACATAGAGACCTTCCCGATGGGTTCATGGGACACTTCCCACCAGCCTTATCAAGCTCCTCCGGTCTATGGCAGCGAGAGGTACGACTTTGTACCATATGAAGCAACCAACCAAGGAGAGCCTTCTAGACAAGCTCACCAACACATCAAGCTTCTCCAAAAATGGAACAAATGGCAAGACAAGACCATTAGGAAGCTTGTGAAAACGGTGAAAGGATTGAAAGGGCAAATCAAGGAGCTAAAGGCTAAGGTTGGAGGAGCTTCTTCCCAAAGGCATGGAGAGATGCAACAAGAGGATGATGAGGAAATGCAGCAAGAGGATGATGAAGTGGATAGCACAATGGCGGGAAGACGCCATTCCTACCAAGGAACCCCAAGTGCACCAAGCCATGAGGATGAGCCACGCCCCTCCTCCTATGAGACAAGAAGGCGTGAGAAGAGAGTCATGCGATCCCCCACTCCTCAATCCAGCAATCCATCCTACTCCATGGACTCTTACTCCTCCTCCTCCATGCGCTTATGATCAAGGTACCACTCCAATCATTGTAAATACCATTTAGTCTTTTATTTTTGCATATTGAAATCTTCTCCAAGCTTGGATTACACAAGAGACTGTGTAATTTAAGTTTGGGGGAGTATGGTGTATTTGATCTTGTGTTTTATGATCTTATTTTTGTTTCTCATGCATTCTTGAGTCTCATGCATACATCTATGGCATAGAAAAAACAAAAAAAATTGGAAAAATTTCGAAAATTTCAAAAAACAAATAGCATGTAGTTGCATTTGCATTTGTCACATAAGTACGATTGAGTCTAGCTTCCATATAGATTTGCATTCTTGCATAGGGGAAAATGATGATTTTTCCTTGTAAGGTGTTTAGCTCATGAATTAGTTCAAGGCCCTAGTTAGTAGTTGTTTGATGCTTTGTGTGCAAATTTTGAAAGTTAAAGTTGAACCCTACTTGGACCTTACCATTTGAAATTCAAGTTTTAATTGAAGCAAGCTTTGAATAGAAACCAACTCTCTTGAACTTGAGCCTAATTTGAACAAGTAATTATCATGGTTATGCATTGCTAGAGAACTTGTGGATACCATATACATATTTGGGTATCTTCTTTCCTTTTACCACTCTTGTTAACCCAAATAGCCGACTCTCATCTTTAGAGCGGTTAAAATCGAACTCCCTAGCTAAGCTTTCTTTGAAACTTCTTCCTTATTGAGTGCATTAGGCCTTTTTCTTATTGTGAACTTAGCAAAAAGTGTTGAGTTTAGAGCGACAAGGATAGGCTTCCATGTAGCTAGCTCGAAACAATGAGCTAGGGTATAGGTTAGGCTTCTTGGGGGGGGGGTGTTTTAGCTTGACAATGAGTTTGAAAGAAATGAGTTGGTGAAAAGTTTGGTGGTGACAAGTGTTGGTAAAATATATTATGCTCTAAGTGGTTAAAAGAAAGTCCTATAGAAATGAAAAGTGAAAAAGTCAAGAAAAAGAAAAAAATATGGCTAAGTAATAGAGAAAGAGGATAGCTAAATGAAAAGGAAAAGAGCTTGAAGTAAAAGTGTGTCAACACTTGTGGTTGTAGAAGAAGTTTTCCCTAAGTGCTTAAAGGAGAAAAGGAAAAGAAAAGGTGTTTGAGCTTCTTATGGGTTAGGCGAATTTCCTTGTAATGGTTAGCATAGGTTGGGCTTGGTGAGTGAGCTTAAAAGAAAATGAGAGTGAAGACACTTGTGTTACAAAAGGGTAGATGGAAGTTTGTCCTTGTGTGCATAGGTTGCTTTTTACTCTTAGCATTTTGCCAAAGTTCACTTGTTCATTGAGAGATCCCTTGCATTGGAACCCCATGAAGTTGAGATCATTTTCATCTCAAAACCTTACCCAAAAACCAAGCAAGTTCGCTAGCATTGCATGATTGATGATCCATGGTTACCATTAATGAATGTTAAAGAGTTGGTGAAAATGAATGCTTGTGTAGGTTAAAGCTTGGGTTCACTTGAATGAGTATGGGTATGGCTAGACCTTTTGGAGTAGAAATTTGCATAAAGAGCATCCTAGAACTACTAACTAGGACCATTGAATTGATTCATTTGCTTATCACCTTTGTATTTGAGTCCTCACTTTCAAACCTCTCTCCTTGGCTTGTGTTTCATTTGCTTGGGGACAAGCAAAAGGCAGGGGAGTTGATATGTCTATATTTTATATCATATTTCCCTCCATTTAGTGTAAGTTTCTTATCATTTAGGAGCCTAATTAAGCATCATTGTGTTACATTGTGATCATTTAGAGTTCTAGGATATCTTTGCATAGTCCTTGCATATATTGGTGCATTTGAAGTCTTGATCAGGTGTTAAGGATGCTATGGAGGCAATTGTGGAGTTGGAGAAGAATGGCATATCACTTGGAGGAGAAAGAAGTCACCAAGAAGATGGAGCAGAAGACTTCTGGAGCTGGTTCGGCGAGTTGGTTCGACGAAGCTCGCCGAACCAAACTTCCAGGGCGTCCGTTCGGTGTATCCGTTCGATGAAGCTCGCCGAACCAATCTTCCAGGGGTTCGGTTCGACGAAGACCTTCGATGAAGGTCACCGAACCGTACCCAGACGCGAGGAGATGAACCAAGGGACTAAGGAGCCGTTCGACGAAGCTCGCCGAACCAAACGTCCAGAGGTTCGGTTCGATGAGTTGGTTCGATGAACTCGTCGAACTGAACCCAGACGAATCTTTTTTATCAGCTTTATGGGTCCCTCCTATAAATACTCTTTAGACCTAATTTTTACCTCAACTTTTATTCTCTTTGTTCTAAGCTTAAACTTTTTGCCACTTTGAGGAAAAACCTTGTTTATGCTTGGATCTTTAAGTTTAATGCAATATCTTTCTTAGATTTCTTGTTTATCTTTCTCTAATCATGTTTAACCTTTTCCTAATCTTTGATTTGATAGGTTTAACTATGATTAGTGAGTAGTTCTTTAGGAATTTGGGGATGGGTTAGATTTAGGGTTTTCTAATGGTTCAATCTTGCAATCTAGGATATACTCTTTCATTTCTCTTCTTATTAAGTAGTTCTTAATGCCAAATAGCTAATCTTTTGCTATTTGGATCATAAGCATTTCATACACCCACCAAGTGTTTGATGAAATGCTTGAACCAACTTAATAAGAGATTTACATTCCTAGCCTAAGATATTAGTTGCCTAGGGTGTTTATCATGCCATTTAAACTTGTAGTTAATGCTTGCTAATCATTTTAATGCTAAAACATCATTAGTTCATTAGGGTGATTAGTGAAGGGATTAGTGCCACACATCATGGATTAGTCTTTATTAAGTGTTCTAGGCATAGAGAAGGCTTGCTTAGTTGCTTAAATGATTGCAAGGTTGTCCATTTGATTGTCCAAATCAATGATTCCATCCCTAGGTTTCGTTTTTAGTATTTTGGTAATCTTGCTTAGTTGTTAATCGCTTGATTAGTACTTGATTAGTGATAATTAAGGCTTAGTTTCATATAGTTAATCTTGTAGTGTCTCTCTTAGATTGTAGTTTGCTTTTAATTGTTCCTTGTTACTTGAATTTGCCAATTTAGCTTAGCTTAAACCAAACTTNATCTTGTAGTGTCTCTCTTAGATTGTAGTTTGCTTTTAATTGTTCCTTGTTACTTGAATTTGCCAATTTAGCTTAGCTTAAACCAAACTTTGTATTCTTATTGAATCATCTCCCAAAATGGATTGATATCTCAAGTATTGCAATGATATGAGCAATTGAGAAATTGCTTGCAACAGATAAAAACTCTTGTATCAAATAGGTATTTTGCTCATCTTACATTAGTTCAGGCAATCAATAATACTCTCGCATCTATTAATTAGCCTAATATCAGATTCTAGGTCGCGAAACTAGAATAAACATTAATCACAAATCCAGATGAAGAACTCTAATGATTTTATCCTAACAATTCGATTCAACCTAACAATTCATCAATCACCTTTGAAAAACCCTAAACCTAACAAGCAAACTACTCAGACATGATCAATGAAATAGAAATCATTATTTGAATAGAAAACATAAAAGAAATCAATAGAAGAAATAAGGGAGTTCCAAATCTGCTATAAAGGAGTCTGATTTGTCTCTCCAAAAACCTAAACTTCTAAGATTCTTAAAATATGAGATAATGCCTAAATAATGGCTTTGAAAACTATATATAAGGGTTAAAACACGTGTGGATCACTTTTGCAAATAAGGAAAACTTCTGGGCAATTTCCTTTTTCTTCAAAATCTTTTAAAACTGCGTCTTGCCTTGGCTCGATTGGAGTCGATCGACACCTATGAACAGTGTCGATCGACACTGTTCATCCAATTCCACTCTTGACTTCATCTCTTCGCAACTTCTTCCACAATGCTCCAGAATGCTTTAAAATCTCCAATTATGCTCCAAACGTACCTGAACCTGTAAAGACTCTATTAGGACTCTAAAAAGACCAAAAGACTATATAAATAAGACTTAAATCATAGTCAAAAACCGGTAAAAACCATGATATATCAAAGGTTAATATACATCAAAAGCCTTTTGATAAACAAAACTTTATCATATAATTTTGTTTACCATATATACTAAAAGCCAGATAAAGTTATGTTGTTCAGATCTTTTGTGATTCGGCATACATATCGGCGAAGTGTTTTGGCGTATGACACGTGCGTACCCAATAACTTTTTATGCCTCATCTATAGCAATCGATTTCACCTTGCCTTTTTACGTCCCAACCATCATCATTTTTTTCCTCTTTCGTCCACCTCACTTACTTTAAGTGAATAACTCAACATTCTCTCCTAGGAATGGAGTTAACCCAGTTGGACGAGACTGATGGTTCATCATCACGAGTTTATTATTGTTAAGCTACCAGGAGGATTTACATCAACTCCGAGCTTTGGGTGAATTCTCTTTCCTGGAGATTCAACCTCTCATTTTCAAAGATCTTCAAGATCTTTACTCATGATGGATTCATCCTTTAAACCATCATGGATGTGGTGGTGTAAAAAGATCATTGTTTTTGCCTTATCTTATATAGTGTCGTTTCCGACATATCGATAGTGCTCAATAGATCATTTCTCTTTAGATGTAACCTTGCATCTTCCGGCCAAGACATATAATTATTTCCACACAAATCAAGGGCGGAGATCTCGAGCTTTGCCAAATTTAATATTATTACTGGATAACAAAAACTTAACCCATTTAATTTTTTAAAATTTGAGCATAATAACGGTATAATAAAAGAAAATAATTTAAAACAATATGAGGAGGCAGAGCCTACCATTCAATTGCTTGCGGAGGAGTTCTTAAAACTACCACTCCATAAATAATAAATGAACAACAATGGGGGTTTTAACCTCCCACTTAATAAATAGATTAAATGCTGATATATCATGGTTTTTACCCGTTTTTGGACCATGATATAAGTGTTTTTATAGAGTCTTTTGTTAGTTTTAGAGTCCTATTAGAGTCTTTACAAAATGGAGAGCATTTGGAGCTTAATGGGAGATTCTGGAACTTATTGAACCATTTTGGAGAAGCAGCCGAAGTGATGAAGTCGGAGCTGATTTTACACGAAGGGTGTCGATCGACACTAACCCTTGGTGTCGATCGACACCAATGAAGCCGACTTAAAATCACGGACTTCCATCAGAAAAAGGAAATCATCTCAAGTTTGAAGAAATTACAAGACTGTCCCTGACGAAAATCTTCCTCTATAAATAGTTTTGAGGCATTGTTTAGCCAAACACCTTATCATTATTTTCTGTTTTTGAGACTTAGAGAGAGATTGATCCTGAGCTTTTGGGGAGATTATTCTAACTCAACTGAGCCAGATTTTGAACCCCTGCATCATTCTCTATTCTTATTTCATGCAATTTACTTCAGCCATGATTTGTGTTTTCCTAATTATGTCTGAGTAGTTTGCTAGTTAGGTTAGGGTGATTTAAGGTTTTATGAAGAGTTTGTAGAATCATTAGAACTTTTAGGGAAATCAATAGGATCTTCACCTTGATTTGTGCTTAACTTGATTTCTGAAATTGATCACTTAGAAATCAAACCTTAGGTTATTTAATAGATGCGAGAGCATTATTAGTAACTTGAACTAATCATAGGTGAGCAAAATATCTATTCGTAAATATATTTGGTTTAGGTATTTTGTGAACAAATCGAACCTGTCTTTAATGCTTGCCTTAATTGTTTAAATTCGCAAAGAGATTTGGAATTTAGGAATTTAGGCATAGATAACTTCTGCAATGAGAGTTGATTGGTTTTAACTTAGAGTTTCGAGTTCTAGACGGTTCTTAATAAATCCCTAATAAACTTAGATTCTGCATTCTTGGATTCAACCTGATAATTACCCTTGCCTAGCGCCAAATGTCTCCTGAACTTACACCGCTTTAATCTCGTTTACTTAATTGTTTAGATTGTTTAGTTTACTTTCATATTATTCGACCTAGCATAATCTGAATTTAAAAACCTTAGTGTAGCATCTACTTCCCTTGGGATTCGATACCCCTTATACTTCAATTGCATTGTTGTGCACTTGCAGTAGTTTTATTTGGGTAAAACCTGAGCCCTATTAAGTTTTTGGCGCCGTTGCCGGGGAAATAATAGCTGCCTACGGAATCTAGTACTACGATTTTGACTAGGTTTTGTTTTTATTTTTGTTACTAATTTAGTTTCTTATCTTTGGTTTCAGGTACATGCCCAGTACCAGAAGCAACAAGGAGAAGGAACTTGTCGCACTAAACCAAGAGCTCGGTCGTTTGGAACGTACGAACCGCAAGACTGCACGAGTGTCGATCGACACCCATACTAGCATCGATCGACGCCCTGCGCAGACGACAATGGCTGAAGCTGTGGTTGTGGTACGCGACGCAGAAGGCAACCTATTCGACCTACAAGGCAATAGAAGGAACGCCCAAGGACAGAGACTTGATGATAATGTAGATGTTATCATTGAGCAACCAATACAAGCCGCCCTTGCAAAAGCTGGACATGGAAGAACACTTGGCGAGTACAACCGCCCAGACCAGTTCTATGCCAATAGAGCTGCGATCCGTCCTCCTGCATTTCAGAGGAATGACTTTGAGCTGAAGCCCGCTTACTTCACATTGGTGGCTCAGCATCCGTTCCATGGTCTTCCTCAAGAGCATCCCATGGACCATATTGAGAGATTCGAGGACCTCACATCAAGCATCAAGGCTAATGGAGTGTCCAATGACTATCTCTTCTGCAAGCTGTTCCCTTACTCGCTTGCTGGAGATGCATCATATTGGCTGAAGCAACTTGATCTAGGATCTTTGACCACGTGGGAGGAAACAAAGAATGCATTCTTATGCAATTTCTTTGATGACGCGAGATCTGAAGAGCTGAGGACGAAGATCACTGCATTTACCAAAGGGACTGCCCACACCACCGTTTCAGCGAACCACAGCTTCTCGGTATCTTCAACCGGGGGATCGACTGAAGGTACCAGATGGTTTTAGACGCAGCAAGCAATGACAACTTCAACACCAGATACCCAGACGACGCAATGGTGCTTATAGAGAATTTGGCCTCTTGTAACAGCACCAAGAACGCAGACTTTGAAAGGAGACAACACGCTGGAGTGAATGGAGGAAGCCAAATTGCTGAGGTCAACAGAAAGCTGGACAACGTACACAATCTCTTGGTGGGGAAGAAGCAAGTCCACTTTGCTAATGAAGTGGAGACATTCGAACCAAGTGAAGAGTGTGAAGAGGAGGATGTCAACTACATCAACGGAGGTGGCTTTCAAAGCCAAAGGTTCGGGAACCAGCAAGGGAACAGGATTTTCAATGGAAATTATCAGAAGAGCTCCTTCACAGGAAATCAAAACTCTTCTAGTTATACTCAAAAACTCCCATTCCAGAACAGTAACAACAATTACACAAGGAGCTATGGCAATTCTTCTTACCATAAACCACCTGATCAAGACAACAAAATGGAGTCTATGTTAGAGCAGATCTTGGAAGGACAGCAGAAGATGACAGTGGATTTCAATAGGAAGATTGATTCACTGTATCAGGACCTGAATGGAAAGATTAAGAGCTTGAACTCTCACATGAAGAAGCTGGATGTTCAAGTTGCTCAAACTGTAGGAGCTGTTAACAGGCAAGAAGTTTTTCTTCCAGGGAAGACTGATACCAATCCCAAACGCCATGTGAACGCTGTCACATTGAGGAGTGGGAAGAACCTTCAGCCTGTGCAGAAAAGAGGGCTTAGTGATGAAGATTTCGAAGAGATTGAAGATGTAGAAGATGCTGCGGAGCCAGTGTCGATCGACACTACTGTGTGTCAATCGACACCTATGGAGATACACGACGAAACGAGCAAACCCGACGCAAAAGACTCGACTACAAAGAAGAGTGTCGATCGACACCAGGAGGGTATCGATCGATGCTTACCGCAGACAACACCAGATCAGCCCAAGACGACGCAAGCTGCACCAGAGAAGGTCTACAAACCAAAAGATTCCTTTCCCCTTGATACCAAAGAAGTCTAAGAAGGAGCTACTTGATGTCAGATGCAAGGCTATCATGGATAGACTAGTGGTTGAAATCCCTTTGATGGATGCCATTAGAACTACTCCAGTGATAAAGAGATACTTGAAATGGATGATGACAAAGACCATGGATATGGAGGAAGAAGTGATGATGATATCAGAGCAAGTTAGTGATGTCATTCAGAACAGGCTTCCAGAAAAACTCTCCGATCCAGGAAGCTTTGTTCTTGATTGCTCCATCTTTTCAGACAAGTTTGGGAGATCTCTATGCGATTTAGGTTCCAGTGTCAACTTGATGCCTCTCTCTGTTGCTCTTAGGCTGGATATGACAGACTTCAAGGCCACAAAAATCTCCTTAGTCCTTGCTGATCGTTCTGTAAGGATCCCTGAAGGTGTCTTGGAAGATGTTCCTATCAAAGTGGGAGATTGTTTGATTCCCACAGACTTTGTGGTATTAGCTTATGATGAGGAACCCAAAGACCCTCTCATACTTGGTAGACCCTTCTTGGGTACAGCTGGGGCCATCATTGATGTGAGGAAGGGGAGAATTGCGCTGAACATTGGTGATTTGGTGATGAATTTCGACATGAAGAAGCTGATGAAGAGGCCAACAATCGATGGACAGACTTTCTATGTCGATTTACTCACCAACCTTGCTTGAGAGATTTTCCAAGAAGACCATCCTACTGACCCTTCGGAGAGAGCTTTGACGACTTCTACAAAGGATGCTGAGAACTTAGACGATGTTGCTGCAGGTTACACAAAGATGATGGATGCTAGTGAGCAAGTCCTGCAGCTGATCGCACAAGAGGAGCTTGATACCCCCTTGTGTCGATCGACAACCTGCGAGGACCGCGACATTGGGAGATTGGAGCGAGGCTAAGGCACCTAAAGTTGAGCTTAAACAGATCCCTGCTGGGCTAAGGTACGCATTTCTTGGTCCTAATTCAACTTATACTGTTATTGTGAATGCTACCTTAAACAATGCAAAGCTCACTCTATTGCTAAGCAAGCTACACAAATATCGCAAGGCTCTTGCCTATTCTCTTGATGACATTTTAGGTATCTCACCAGACTTGTGCATGCATCGGATTCACCTTGAGGATGAGACAAAGTCATCAATTGAACATCAAAGGAGGCTGAATCCGAACCTGAAGGAAGTTGTCAAAAGGGAGATCATGAAGCTCTTGGAGGCTGGGATCATCTATCCCATTTCAGACAGTGCTTGGGTCAGTCCGGTTCATGTGTTTCTTAAGAAAGGAGGAGTCACAGTGGTGAAGAATGAGAAGAACAAGCCGATTCCTACAAGGACTGTGACTGGACACAGGATGTGCATAGACTACAAGAAGTTGAATGCTGCGACCAGAAAGGATCATTTTCCTTTGCCTTTCATCGATCAAATGCTGGAGAGATTGGTGAATCATCCCTACTACTGTTTCCTTGATGGCTATTCGGGATTCTTCCAGATTCTAATCCATCCAGATGATCAGGAGAAGACCACGTTTACATGTCTTTATGACACATTTTCATATCGCAGAATGCCATTTGGACTTTGTAATGCTCCTGCGACCTTTCAGCGATGCATGATGTCCATCTTCACAGACATGATTGAGAAGTTTATGGAGGTCTTTATGGATGACTTTTCTGTTTATGGGTCATCTTTCAAAGACTGCCTGGACAACTTATGCGCAGTATTGCAGCGATGTGAAGAGAAGCACTTGGTCCTGAACTGGGAAAAGTGTCATTTTATGGTCAAAGATGGAATTGTACTTGGGCACAAGGTTTCAGAAGAAGGAATCGCAGTGGATCGCGCCAAGATTGAAGTTTTGACGACTTTGCAAGCACCTGATTCTGTTAAATCAGTGAGGAGTTTTCTGGGTCATGCTGGGTTCTATAGAAGATTCATCAAGGATTTCAGCAACATCGCGAGGCCACTCACTGCTCTTCTCTGCAAAGACGTGAAGTTCGAGTTCACTACTGAATGCCATTCAGTCTTTGAACAGATCAAGCAAGCCTTGGTGAGTGCTCCAATTGTTCAACCTCCAGACTGGGATTTACCTTTTGAGGTAATGTGTGATGCCAGCGACCTCGCAGTAGGCGCGGTTTTTGATATATCATGGTTTTTACCCGTTTTTGGACCATGATATAAGTGTTTTTATAGAGTCTTTATACTATTTTGAGTCTATTTGAGTCTTTTACAGGTTGGACTACGTTTGGAGCAAAGTTAGAGATTCTGGAACATTTTGGAGTATTTTGGAGAGGCAGCCGAAGTGATGAAGTCGAAAGAGTGGATTTACACACAAGGTGTCGATCGACACCAGACGAGACCGACCAAAGATTTCGGACTTCCATCAGAAAAAGGAAATCAGCTGAAGTTTCCATTATTTACAAGTTTGCCCCTGACGCGAGTTTGCCTATAAATATAGTTTTTCAGCCATTGTTTAGGCTACACTGCACAACACACACATTATTTTAGAGAGAGATTTTTAGAGAGATTTTAGAGAGAAGAATTTGTCTCCTTCAGAGCAAATTTGGAACTGCTTTGTTTCTATTGATTTCTTTTATGCAAACTATTTTATTCATGATGTTTTCTTTATTCACCATGTCTGAGTAGTTTGCTAGTTAGGTTTAGGGTTTTTCAAAGGTGATTAATGAATTGTTAGGTCGAATTAAATTGTTAGGATAAAATCATTAGAGTTCTTCATCTGGATTTGTGTTTAATGCTTATTCTAGCTTCGCGACCTAGAATCTGATCTTAGGTTAATTAATAGATGCGAGAGTATTATTGATTGCCTGAACTAATGTTAGATGAG